>RAIA01000044.1:0-55475 GCA_003664395.1 Leishmania lainsoni
CAGAATGAGATGGCCACGAGACCTAAACGCTTTCATATTGAACTCTATGCAGCATCATTGTGCATGCCTGCCGCGTGGCGTATACATAAAAAAAAAAGCCACGCACAGGGTCTTCGCTGTGCACCAGCGCTTTCAGCAGCCGTAGATTAGAGGAGCGCGATGATGATAGCGACTGCTTCTCTTCTTGCGGCGCAACGTTATGCACAGACAGACAGACACACAGGAGGTGGGGGGGCATGGGGGCACAGCACAAACATACAAGAACAGGAAAGAAGAAGGGAAGGGAACGCCACGATGGCACGAACAAAGTCAAATAACCACAAAAAACAGGCCGCTGAACACACGCGCACACACACACACACACACACCACACACACACGTACACACACACGTACACACACACACACACAGACACACACGTAGACCGACATAGACACTGAGTTATGCTTCTCTATGCACCCTTTATCTCTTCTTTTGCTGTTTGCTTCTCTCGTCTCGAACTCGCATGGCTACACTGGTGTTGGTCCGCGGCTACCGAGTTGAACTAAGCACTGGAAGCAACCTAACTGGACAGCGGTCATACAGAGCGTGACGAGGAAGCCAACTGAACAGAAACAAAGAAATGACAATAACCAGTGGACATCTAACACTGCCAGTCAAGCAGCAAAAGGAGCACAGAAGCGTGCGCAGACAAAGCGAGGCATGTACGCCTACAGAGACAAGGAGGACAGCGCGGTACACGACATTCCGGACTCTTTGGACACAGCCACCTTTCTGGTATACTCCGAGGACACCTCCTTATTCTCCCTATAGGGGGGGGAGGTTCGTTTCTTCAGCTCTCTTTGCACATGTGGCACCATATAGGATTGATCCAAGGCCACCACTTCTTCCACAAACTTGTCACACTAGTTATTGTCCATTTTGCGTAAACGCGTCGGAGGAGTACCCGGGGAGGGAGAGGGACGTGTCGAGCAATCGGTTCTCACGAAGGGAAACGAAAAAAAGAAGAAACACAGAAAAAAAAGAAATGGGCTTAAAAAGTGAAGAACAGAACAGCTGGAGCGACACGCAACACCCCCTCGAGCAGAAATCTGCATTACATGCGTTACGTGCATGCAACAGGACCGGTTAAAGACAGTGTGCTTGCAGAAGAAAACGCGCCGAGAGGGCTAGTAGGGTGATGATAAAGACACCGCTCAATGTGTTCGGCGTTCTTCGGCAGCCTCGAGAACTACACCTCTTTCAGTGGCTTGCGAGCACGGATGTACAGGGACGGTGTAAAGATGCCGAGCCGACCGCCAATCGCCAGGCTTTCCGCAGCCTCCTCCAGAATTTCCGTCGCCTTGTGTGTGCCCTTCGGAGCCAGGCGCAGGAACTCCAGCACACGGCACATGATGTTGGTGAAAACGCGGCCCACCGGGGTGGAGCGCACGCCTTTCAGAGATGAATAGCTACCGGTCAGCGGCTGGTACCACGGGATACTCTTGATAGGGCTGGACTCAAACTGGTTAATGACGTCTATGACCTCCTCTACCATAAAACCGGCCCGCTTCATGTAATCAACCACCTGTTTGGCCGTCTCCATCTCCGGCAGGCCATCGCCCAGCTCGATGCGGTGCTTGATCTTGCGATGGTACTCGTCGTCGGGGTTGTACTTATCAGTCATGCACCACTCGTAAAGAACAAAGCAGGAGCCAGGCTTGATGACGCGAAAGACCTCACTGTAGCACTTGACCTTGTCCTTTGCGTGGCAGGTGGCCTCAATGGCGTAGGCGCCGTCAAAGGTGTTGTCGGCGAAGCTCATATTGCAGAAGTCCGTTTTAATGTAGTCGATTTTGTCGCTCATACCAGCGCTTGCATCATGGCGGCGTGCACGGTGATCTGGTAATCGTTGTTGTTTACGCCGGTGATGTTGCAGGCGCGTGAGGCGCACAATGTTGCGTGCCGGGCCGCCGACGCCGCAGCCGATGTCGACAATGTGGTCGTTCTCCGTGAAGCCACCGCGTGCGGCCAGGAAGTACTCGTGGCGCGCGATGGACTCGTAGAAGGTCTCGCCAGCGTAGCGAGGCGCGAAATGAAAGTTCTGACACCAGCCGTACTCGTAGAAAATCAGTCACCAGGTCATAATACTCGTTGACCATCGTCGTAGTGGCGGCCTTGCGTTCTTCGAGGCTTGCCTTCTCGAAGCGGTCGCGGAAGCGGTCGGCGGCGGCGTTGACATCCTCGTTTGCTTCACCTTGTTGCGGCGACGAAGCAGGTTTACCGGAATGATCTCACGAGCACCTGCCGACATGATACGCTGGCGTGTAAGGTGGAGGCAATTGGGAGGGAACAGGTGAATGCGTACTGTACAGTATTTAGCGAGAATGTAGCGGTGTTCAGAGATTTGTGAAGGGTGCCCAAGCTTTGTGTATTGGCGTAATAAGGCTCAATAGGAGAGGAAGGAGATGCACGGAAGCAAAGGTAATGACGTCGTGAAAGTGCTGTGATGCCCTCCCCAAAGTAACAGCAGCAAGATACGGAATGGAAAGGATGCAAACGGTGAATTTGAAAGTGTTCGTGCGAGCGTGTATGTCCACAAGAGTGGATATATATAGATTGGTGGTGTAGTCAGCAAGTGCCCAGCAGCACACGATAGCAACAGCAACCCCGGGTCATGGCGATAGCAGGTCGGGTGCATGTTTGGAAGCGGAGAAAAGAGGAAGAAAAGCACATACGCACATGCAAACAAGCGACACGTGCGACATGCGGCAAGGAAAGCGGGGCGGAGAAGGTCGAGGAGGGATTGCAGTGCCCATGGTGACGCACGTAGACTCCAGAGGGACAGCGAGAGCATGTGTGTGTGTGTGTGTGTGTGTGTGATGCCAATAGAACGGTGCTGCATGCCAGTGAAGCTGCCACTTCACCCGCCCAGGGGTGTAAAACAAAGCACTGTCGAGGAGAAGATCGCCGAAGATAAAGAGGAGCGGCGAGCGGGGAGCGAGACTCCGCAGTTGCAACTCCACCGGATCACCAGCTCCTCCAGACTCGGTGCCCCCTGCCATGCGAATGCTGCACTGGGGCACCTAGCCAGGCATTCAGTGGTCGCGACAAGGTTTCCTTTAACGCACCTCTCTACGGCCACGGCGAGGAATAGAAGACGATGACCGCATATGGACGCTGAGATGACCGTGAAATCGAGCATGTGCCTTTTACACACGGGAGAGAAAAGGAGGGAGGGAGGGGGGAGAACGCCTGTGTGTGTGTGCGCGTGTTCCTCCTCAAGCAACGGCAGTCCTTCGCCGAATTTCCTTTGTACCCTTTCTCGTCCTTCGCGAACCACAACTGAACACGTTTACTGCATGCTGATCCTAGAGATCCCCTTCTCAAGGGCCCGCTGCACTCTCTCTCTAGGAGGGCGGAGGGATCAGTGATTGCAGCGGCTGGAGGAGTATTGCTGTGCTTGCAGCCAGCCGACTTCTCCTTTTTTCCTTTTTGTCCACTGTCCCCCCGTCACGCGGGGGCCACAATCTTTAGGCGCCAAATTCGTCTGCCATCTTTGCAAAGAACTGATCAATACTCGCGATGGCCTCATCAATGCCCTTCGCAGGCACCTCAAAGCACGTGTCGACGTGCAAGAATGGCATGCCACGAACGTCCTGTGCCACCACCGTCCAGACCACGCGAGGCGGCGGGGGCGGCTTGACATCGCTTCTCTCCACCGTGCTGGCGTTTCCAACGCGACCGCTGCTGCCATGAGAATCTGTTGGCTCGACAGCCCGCTCAATTACCGTCGCGCGCACGACAGATGGTTTCTGATCGAAGAAAGGCGGTATGACGGCGACAGTCCGGCCAATGTGGATGTCGTCGTTGGAGAGGGCGACGAGGCCGGCGTGTTGCCATGCCTCCTCATGTGAGATATCACGCCACCGCTCGACTACATAACCGCCTTTCCAGTCACGGGCAGCGGTGGACGACACGACGAACGCAGAGGCTGCGGCGGCCGCGACATCGAGGCGACGGCCTGCAGGTGCAGGTGACGATTCACCTGTGGGGGGAGTCGGGGACGGGGGCCGCAGACGCTTGCGCGCCTGCGCTTCCGAGCCTTCCACATTGGTTGCAGTAGTGGCACTGTCACTGCTGCTGATTACACTGCCGTTGCCACTGCTGCCGTCGTCACTCAAGCGTTGCGGCTGCAGCTGTGGTAGTGGGGTGCTCAGGTACAAGAAGGCGCCGGGGTACTTGGCGCGGGCTGGACTCAGCAGGTCCCATCGCACACGTATGTCGTCTCGACGGTTGCCCTCCTTCCCTTTCACCCAGTGCTGTGCCACGGAGGACCACTGCAGCACAAAGCGATTGTTCTGCTGCCGTATCTCTTCGTGACAGTTGCGGTAGTAGTCCGTCATACCGCCACGAACTTTCATCATCTGTGGTACATCGAAGGCAATGCTTCGGAAGCGCAGTGTGTAGAGTCCACGTGCGATGAGCTGAAGAGTGAAGTCGTAATCCTCACGTACGGCGAAGCGGTACCAGAGCATGCTGTGGTCGAGGTAGCCGACCAGTGCTTCTTCGGGGCGCCGCACGTGCGGTACTCCAGAGGGAAAGAAGCGCATCTGCGGCGGGTTGTGCAGCAACGCATAGTTGAAGAGACACGCAATGTTGTTGTAGGAGTTCACCGACAGCATGTCCGGCGCCGTATCGAGGGCG
This sequence comes from Leishmania lainsoni, assembly GCA_003664395.1. Lineage (NCBI taxonomy): Eukaryota > Euglenozoa > Kinetoplastea > Trypanosomatida > Trypanosomatidae > Leishmania > Leishmania lainsoni. Next base: position 4,687 of record RAIA01000044.1, read on the forward strand.
AAGCGGTTGTACTCGAGAGAAAAGCAGGCGGTGGTGTAGTAAAGGCTGTAGTTGTGCAGCGTCGGTAGCCGTCCTTTTCCGCCAGTAATGAAGTTGTTCTGCAGGGCATCCTCCTTGCACGTGAAGACAAAGGGTTGCTGTTGCTGCTGGTGTGACAAGAAATACGGGGACGCTGTTGTGCTGCTGCTGCCGCTGCTGGGGGTTGGCGATATCTGAAAGCCTGAGGGCGGTACTGAAGGTGGTGGTGGCGAGGCCATATCGGCGTTATGCCGCAGCTGCCGCAGCCGTCCCTCCACCTCTCTCATCATTGCCCGCGCACTGATGCGCTCGTTTTTGGTGCTGGAGCCGTGCGACTGGTAAAAGCCGTAGATGTCATCATCGAGAACCCAGTAGAAGCCGAAGAAGCCGTGTAGGATGCGAGGGGTGCCACGAGTCCCGGCCGAAGTGGAGGACGGCGTTGACGAGCGCAACGCAGGCGCGAGGGTTTGTCCGGCTGTGGCGCTTAGCCCTACTACCGACGACGCCATACCGCCATCTACGGTGCCTGCGGTGCTTCCAGTACTTGCCGTTACCGGACTCGTGGTCGTGCTCGCCCGCCGAGCGTCCAGATAAGACTCAGTCCCTGACTTGGTCTCGAGGGCACTGTAGACGCCCGGTTCCAGTGTGGCCATACGCAGCGCCGCCAATGTCAGCGTGCTGTGCTCTCCCGGTCCATACAGGCACAGTTCCTCCAGGTTCCCCGACCGATCTACACCGCAGGCTACCATTAGCCTTGGCACGAGAACCTGGAGGATGTAGTTGCGCACGTAGGATACCCCACGGTTGGACTCCGGCAGCACTTCGATCATGAAGAGTGCGCGTACCTCGTTCACGTTGCGCAGAACAAAGGCCGCAGAGGGGCGCCGTGCAGCTCTACCGGCTGCTGATGGCGCTGCTGGATTAGTTGACACGGGTGGTGAGCTATTTTTTGACTCGTCAATGCTGTCTTGGCCACCGGCTGCCACATTCGTTGGTGGTTCGAACGCGTAGCCATGGTGAAACGCAGCTGAAAGTCGCAACGCCAACGCGCGCAAGGCATCTGCCGAGAGGCTGGGCGTCGTGGACGACGACGGTGACTCAACGACGCCAGGGCCGCCGTCGCAGCAGGCGCACGGGAACTCCCAGAGGTCTGCCGGGGCGGTGTGGAACGGCGCGACATCCTCTGCCTCCGTCTTGGTTGCCCCTTCCGTGCCGTCGTCCACTTTCGACGCAAATGTCATATCTGAGAAGCCAAAGTAAAGGCCAACGAGGCGGTCCAGCAGCGCGCTGTACCCCTCGACTTCCTCCCGCTCGACGACGAGCACAAACGGGACGAGGTCGCGGACGAGCACCGCCATGGTGCTGCGGTCCATGTCAGAGCGACCTTTGGAGGGGATGAAGATGGGGCAGTGCGGGTACACACCATGGTCGAACTTGATCGGTGTCTCAGGACTTGGTGGAGTCTGTGGCAGCCGGGGGACGTGCTGGCAACGATGGCGGCCGCCCTGACCACTGCTGCTGTTCGTCGAGGGCGTGCTCTCAAAGGAGTCGCCTTCGTCCACGTCAATGGTCGCCAATGGCGCCTCGCTGGCATCCGCTTCGGGTGGTGGTGCGGCAGCTGCGGAGAACGGCGAGGTCTCTGTTTTGATGTTGAGAGAGAACATAGCACTGCACAGTACACGCACACAAACACACGTCCAAAGCCAAATAAAAAATGCGCCCTTTCGAAGGGTATTCCACACGTAGAGTTGCTTGCGAAGGAGAGCAGCCGTAGCTGTTTGTCCAGCGTGTATGTCTGAGTATTTCACTATATGTGTGTAGTGTCTCAATTGTTTACACAGTCGGTCGTGTGCAGGCAGCCCCGCACTGCTGCTGTTGGCTGGAATGTTCCCCTTGCTTGGTGCCCAGTGAATCTCTTTGGAGTCCAACGCAGCTCTTGCAAGATTGCGTGAGAGTAGTAAGCACACACAGCAATACGAGCAGAGCAGCAGCAGCAGCAGAAAAGGGAAAAAACTCTATGGATGGCTCATGAAGCCCGGCGTATGTGACTGTTCCCGTGTGCGACGAGCTACGAGCGCCTCACCGTGCTTTCCTCTGCTCGTGTTTACGGGATAAAATTTGAATATCAGAAGTGGCAGCGGGTGATGGGGGTGATGGGAAGCAGCGAGACAAGGAATCGTTTAGTCCAGACAACTGCCTTCCTCCACAGCCAAGGCGAGACGAACGTTTGCAGCTGCGCAGAGATAAGAACCCTGCTTCTGGCCGCTTCGCTCTTGGCGCGTGAACTCTCCGTCCCGTGCACTGAGTCTTCCCCACGGAGGAAAAGAGAAGCGAGCCCACATCACAAGAAGCATAGGGCAGAAATAAACGTCAAGGGCGAGTGTATGAGGGATAGAGAGAGGCACGACTGGGGGAGATGTGAGCGAGACATAGAGGCATCGCTGGCAGAGGTGGGTATGAGAGACGTCTTGGTGCGGTGCAAACGCAGCGTATTGAACTCACAGGGAGCGCGCTTAGTGATACCCTCGCAGCACGACAACCCTCAGCTAGAAGCCATGATTGGCGCTTTGTCTGATATGAATTTGATCGATGCTTGTAGGTTTCTCCACTCGAGCTCCAGATGCATGACTGAGTGTGCACGTTCAGCAGACTTGACCGGATGAGCGAGAGCCAAGGAAGTCATAAAACAACGCAGAGGAGAAGAGGAGCTGAAGACAACATCAACGGAAGGGCAGTTGAGGAACACCGAAGGCGATGGTGTGTGTGTGTGGAGGGGGGCTAGAGAGAACACAAACAACGAGGCTGCAGCAAAGCAAAGCAAACAAAGATAAAGAGAGCGGAAAAGGGATTGGGGACCCCTGGCTTAGCAGTACGTCGCGCGCATGCGTGCGCACCGACACATTGTAGACGATTTCAGCTAGATGGAGGTCAAAGGCCTCTGGTAAGTCCTTCGAGACGGATCAAAGTCAAACAGGGGAAGCTACAGCGTCAGCAGCACGTAGTCTTCGCTGCTTTCCACAGCTCGTCTCCCCTCTCCGCCTCCAAGGCAGCCCTGACGCGAGGCATCAGTAGACCAACAAGAAAGGAACGGAGGAGAACACACACATACACACACCTGTACAACGATGATGCAGAGGTAGAAGCAAATGAAGAAGGCATTCCACAGGTCCGAAGATACGCAGACATCCTCTGGCGGGCCTATTGTTCTCTGAAAGACCTCAGCCACGGGGGAATGCGGAAGGCTAGTGGAGGGAGATTGGTAGAAAATTGGACGCAAGTCACGCTCGTACTCCTACGCGGATGCGCACATACGTGACAGCAGGTGCAAATAATCGGGGTGTCATGCGACAGTTCGTGCCCCCTCCTCCTCTTCCAATCAGCAACTTCATAACTCCAAAGGGAAAAAACATCAAGGCGGAAGGGAAGCAGGCCAGCGAGGCTAATTTGCATGCCTGTCTGCACCTCATCTGGCAGGTGGTGTGAGCCCCTACAGAGACATGCTGACGCTCGAAAGGCAACTCCGTCCGTGTACAAGCGGCTATACGAGGTGAAGCAGAAAACAGAGGAGGACTGGTGACCCCCACAGGATAGAGAGACTCCGTAAACCCCTCCCAGGAGGAAGACACAGGCAGGGTAGCATTTTCACAAGGCAAAACAGCACGAATAAAAAGGAGGAGGAGGGTGAGGGAGAGGGAGGTAAGGAGGGGGGGGGGAGGCGGTGGCGGACGTGGTTTCCTCTGCTCGCTTCTCTGGACCTGTTTGGGGCTAAGTAACTATCTGTTCCTTCATTCAGAGCCGGCGCTGCTTACGGGCAACGTTATGCCTCTGGCTTCGTCAAGACCGCAGCGCGAGGAGGGGTTGACATGTAGGCGGCGTGCGTGTACTCAAGTGTCTTCGTGTCGACTGACTGCTGCTTCGTCCCAAGCTGCCCGGTTAGGTAGAAGCTCATCATCGTCATGACGATGCTGCTGTAAAGGTGAGGGAAGCCCCAGTGACCCCGCGACTCCTCTGCCACCAGAGGCCGCACGCTTGCCTCGTTTTCCGGCTTCTGCTGTGTTACAGCAGTGTTGCAGTAACGCGGAAACTCAGTCGCAGGCTTACCTGGACGGCACAGACGTGGTGGTGGTGGTGATCGGGACGTCTCCATAGGGCTTGCCGGCGCTCGCCGACGTGCGCGCGCGTGATGGGTGGTCCACCAACGGTGTGACGGGCAGGGGATGTGCCACCGGTGCGAAGACACCGTCGTCTTCGTTGTGGTTCATGGTGTCTACTTGCGGGATCTGAAGAGGGAAGGGAAAGGCCTTCCGGGGACGCTACCGAGCAGGCGCCAAAAGGGCTAGAGAGGGTCGCTACTTCGTGTGGTGATGGACACAAGTCGAAAGAGGACGGAAAGGGATGAGAGTGAAGAGTCGAACTCGTTCCACTACCGCATAGGATACAAGAGCAACATTGACGACGCGTCATTTCATAGATGGTCCCTTCGCTTCTAAGCACGTACGTACCTGTGAGCGCACCAAGAGAGAGGCGTATTATCAGCTGTACTATTGGCCACTCCCTTCTCCGCGCTGACAGAAAAGGGGAGAGGGGATGGCGCGCGTGCTTCCACAAGTGCATGCATCATGAAGCACGCGCGCCATCCCCTCAATACACGAGTGACGCTCACGTCCTTCCGAGCCCTTTTCGTCCTCTTGTTCTTCCTTCATTTTAGTGTGACTCTGGCCAAGGGCACTGACGCAGTCGGCACCAGTCAAAAACAACCCATCAGCATTGCACAGACAAACGCTTTAGGCATCACAGCAGCCGATTCATGTTTGCTCCCTTCCCTACACGTGGATGGAACACTCGATCTCCGTCACCACCACTTACGGTGTCGGATGACACATGCAGAGTGTGCAAGGCTAGGTCACCCGGTACATGGCGTAGCCTTTGAGTGGCTTCCATCGAAGAGACATGATGTTCGCTTTCGTGTACTCGTGCCCTCGGCGCCGCTCCTCCTTTCTCGCATCGCCCTTGTTGACTGTCAGTGCACTGCTGCGCTGCCTGATTGCCGTGGGATGGAGTGCAGCGGCAGGGGCAAGAGGCAGTTGGTTGTAGCGCTGCACTTCCTCGGCTAGAGCACAGCCGCCTATTTCAAGCGCGCGACATACCGCAAAGTTTCGCACCGGTTTGATTCGCAGCCGGCAGATGTTCTTCTTCGAGTACTCCGACACACGGAGTGGCTTCTGCTCTCTTGCTGTATCGCTGATATCCGTCTTCGCGTTTGTGCGCTGGTCGTCTGTGAAGGAGCACAGCTCTCTGCTAGAGGACGATTTCAGTTCGCACTGCGGCAGCACTGACGACGCATCCGGATGCAGCGCCGCCGACACGCGAACCATGGCGAGGCAGCTTGCCGGCTTGATTATCAGAGAAAGTACGTTTGTTTTTGTAGGGCTGCATTGACAGTGAGGCTCCTTGGAGAGGGTAATGTGAGTGGTGCCAGCCGCAAGGTCACCTTGACTTTGAGCTAGTGTGGTGCTATACATCGACCTCGTAGAGGACGGATCGAAAGTTCTCAGCGCTGGGGATAGAGGGGAGAGAAGAGCGGATGTGGGCATAACGTTGCTTTCGGTATTTGGGCCCAAGCCCTCACTCACTGTGGCAGAGGTTAAACGAGAGTTGCGTCGCCTCAGCTCCATGGTAGGCTGCACGTGAGTCGCCGGCAGTATTCGATCCATGCTGTTTCCATCAGGAATGACGGTTAGTCTGGGATGCTTCAGTAGCGACTGCCCGTCATCATTTCCAGTTCTTTCCACTAGTGTTGCGGACATGCGTCATCATAATTGCCTCCTCGGTTGATGAGTTGGGTAGCGTGTGCGGGATGCCGAAGTGCGGTAGCGAACGCAAGGGAGAGAGAGGAGCGACCTCTACACACACACACGCGCACATACAACAGAAACAGAGCGGACACGCAAAAATGCTGAAGCAGGGGTCATTCCTCGTTTCTCTCTGAACGGGTTTATAGGCGTCAACCGTCTTGCGAACGACAGATTGGCTGCAAGGGATAAAGCTGGAGAGAGGAGAGGAGAGAGGGGGTGTAGGAAATGACAAAGAGAAGTCGTACTCAGACAGAGGCCGCTGTTGGTACCTATCCAATGCACAGACTTGACGTGGCGGTGATTGCGGTGACGCATGGCTAAATGCCCACACTCGGTACACACGTGCGAAAGCATATGAGCGGTGGTCATCCCCAATGCTGTCTGCACGTGCTGTGCAGTTGGTGTGCGCTTTGTTTCTTCCATGAGTTGAGCTTGGCACGTCTTTGCACTAATTCATTGTCCTTCCGTGTTGTTTTAAGTGTGAGCCTTTTGATATGGAGGCGAGAGCGAGTCGTGTGCGACTGGCAGCAAGCTCGTGCGGGCGCCTCGGTGTGCGTGTGCGCATGCTGGCTGGACGTGCATGGCTACTTTGCTACGCAGCACTCGCTAGCCGCATTGTCATGAGAGAGCAGAGATATAAGAAGAGACAAGAAGGGCACTCAAGCATATCCACATCTTATAGTTGACGGCATGAGTGCTTGGTTTTTTGTCCGCGTGTTGGCGCAACGGTGCTCATGTCTGGTGGAGCTTGAAGTTGCTCGGGAGCAAGCGATAGCAGCAGTGGTGACAAGCGCAGAATCGTGTGTAGTAGGGACGGGCTTTGCTGCGGCGAAGGGTGGTAGGCATGCAGGGAGACGAGCGACAGCCAGAGAGAAGGCCATAGCAGCGATGGGGAAGGTGGAAGTGTCGCGTCCCCTTTGTGGTCGTAAAGGCAGCAGCAGCAGCAGCAGCGACACACACGCACTCTCAAGGACACACACACACACAGGGGGTGGGGAGGTAAACCCAAGAGAAGAAGCACACGGCAAAAGCGAGACAACACACCAAGCGGTAAAAGGCGACACGAGAAGGGCATAACCCTTTTTGCCCCTCCAACGCATCCGTTCTCTGCCACACTGCACGAGTTCAAACCCCACTGCACCCCACGGCCTGTCACGGGCCCACCGCACAGCGCGAAGCAGCGCTAGACACACGCCTTACATCAGCGCGCCGACTCCGTGAACTGAGCGCAGCCCTTGTCCTCAAGCGCCACCCACACACCCTCCGCCTCGCAGGTCGCCACCTGGTGCATCCCACGGGGTGGCTCCTGCTCCCCACACCAGTAGGCAGCGAGGGCAGGGTGGGATGAGTCCGAATCCCACCGACACTCGGCCCATCACATGGATGATACTAACGTGCTCGCCGTTACATGTTGCTCTGGCTGAAGAGCCGCACGCACAGCTGCGGCATCCACAGTCGTTACATGGCGGGCGTGGAGCTGCACCTCTAGTGGCTCGTGCTCTTAGGTCGCGGATTACTCCTCGTCTCTTACACAAGTGGCACGCCAACGAGCCGGTCCCCAGAGGACGCGCCACCCATAGCTGCTCCCTGGCGTAGCGAGTGCTGTGGGGTCATCAAGTAACGCAAACTGCAGGGAGTGCCTATCGAGCAGCGTTGTCATGTCCAGCAGCGGGCCTGTCCTTTACAGGACCGCCAGGAGGTGAAGGACCGCTCCTTTCATCATGCCGTGTACCGCGTACGAGTACCGCGTTGAACTGTTTCTCATTGTGGGAGGGAGTACGGCGTGAGAACAGCTTCTCGTCTTCCTTTTTTTCCACTCCCTGTGGTCCTGGTATAATCTCGAAGGATTGAGGCTGGGGGCTGTTCACCACCGAAGGGGCCGCGGTGGCTTGCACCGCGGAATGTGGTGCTCGTTTCCACCCGACCGTTGGTGACACCTGGAGGAGGATGTGTTGGCGAAGGCTTTCCCCTTCGTACTGCGGCGCCTTGCCTGCAGTCAGCTTACCGAACGCGGAGGAAGTGACTGAGAAGAGTACCTGTCAATCCCCCTCTGTGTAATATCGCGATGAAGCTCCTCAGGCGACATAACCCATGCCTTCCCAGACCTGCCACTACTCGCCCCAAGTCAACAACCTCTTCTTCTCCCTGCAGCGAACACGGGTCGCTTCCGTGAATCTGTTGAGAGCAATCTCAAGGTGGGGGTTGGACACCTCGGACATCCGTACCCTTGTCCTCAGCAACGCGATGATGGCATCATCCGGAGTCAGAGCCTTCGCATGCGTAGGAGGCCTCGCCTTCGCCGCAGTCTGCAAAGTCTATTCGGGCCTGATCGATGGCCGATGCAATTGTGGTTGGGCTCTTCGAGAGGGAAGCCACGTGAGTCTTGGCCATACACAAAAGGTCCATGCGCTACTGCGTTTCCGTGATTAGTCCATCGTAACTCAACGGGAGCGGCTCCTCCCTCCCCCCTCTTTGTACCATGAAGGCCACAGCCGCATGCAGGAAATACCTCTGGCCTAGTTCCTAGATCGTGCGAGAGGGGTGGTGGTGGTGTGAGATGATGTCGAGTAGAAGCCGGTATAGAGGATTTGCACGTGCCTATTTTTTTCTCTTTCTCCAGCAGGGACTAGTGGACTCTCAGTGATTGGCTTAGGAAAGAGGGGAGAAGAGGGTAAGGAGCAGAGGAGGTAAGCGGTAGAGTTAGTCATCAGCATTTACTGCCCAGAGGCATGCCGCCTTCCCCATAAAAGGCTGGAAAGTAGTCAATTTGAATCCTTACGTAGAGAGGCAAAAGAAAAACTCATGAGAAAGAGAGAAAGCAAACAAAGATAAGATGATGAGACTATATCGGTGAGATTACCCAGGGGCCCTTCAATCCATTTTGGGTCGCTACACGGCCACCCGGCTACAGCAGTACGGTGCGTATTTTTCGTTTCCCTCCCTCTTTTCCCCCGCTTCCGCTTTGTTCTTTTTCGTTCCTTTTCTCGTCTTCTGCTTCGCCATCTCTGTGCGCGTACGTGGGCGTCACTTCAGAGACGACTCTTGCGTTCGCCCTGCGGATTGCTGCTTACGGGTTGTGCTTTCTTCAGGTTGAATGTACTACATCAGAGAGAGAGAGAGAGGCAACACATAAGTGCAGAGGAGGAGGTGTGGTGATGAGGCGGAGGAGAAAAAAAAAAGGCTTCGTCGTTGTTATTAGCGCCATACTCACCGGCTTTGTTGGAAGAAGAATTAAAGACTCACGCACTGCCATTTCCTCTTCAAACTGCGGCCGCCTCTCTCTCTCTCTCTCTGTCTCTCTCGTATTCGTGAGAAGAGAAAAAAGGCAGAGGGCACTCTCACGGTGTACAGGGGAGAAGGAAGCCGCCACATCACTGATCGAAGTAAGCACAGAAACAAACAAACAAAAAACGAGGAACTCGAGACGATCAGTAGACAGCGAGAGAGAAGAGCCAAACGGTTCGGTCTACAGACTCCTGCACCACCCACTTTTCCTTATTTGCGCCTCCTTTCCACTTCCATCTCTCCTCCCCCCTTTCGCTCATGACTCTATGAGGGGCGAAAGGGGGGAGGAGATTGATCGAGGTAGGACAACCGAAGAAGAGGGTATTCGAGGTAAGGCCAGAAGGAAAGAGCGCTAAAGAGGGGGAGAGCGAAGGTGAGGAAAAACAACAATCAAGGAGAGGCAAAGTACAACAAAGAGAGAGGATGACGTGTACCGTCTGCTTCTCCTCCAACTCCTTCCTCTCTCGCCCGCCTTCCGTCTTTCCTTTTTCAGATATGTGGCCCCGCACACCTTCACCGCTACTGAGCAAAGACAAATATGCACCACCACCCATTCAGGAGTACAGGGGAGCGAGTTCCTTTTTGTAGTCACTCCGCTATGCGTTCCCCATTCCCTCCGCTAAAGACCGAATTTACAACAAAATGTACTCCAGCAGTGCGAGAGAGGACGACGGCGTGCTGACGCACCTGTACTCGTGTGGGTGTGGGGGAAGCGAGGGAGACAAATGCTTCCAAGAGGTGAAGGGGAAGGGCCAGCATTCTGTTGGTGAGGGTGTGCTTCGTGACTATCTCAGGAGATAAAGACAGAGGTGGGAAGACGATCTGGACGTGCGATGGAGGAAAGGAGGAGGGAAGTGGTGTGCTGGGGGAGTTAAAGCCGGGGTGAAGAATCTTAAGGAAGGGAGAACGAGTAAAGAAGAAACCGGTGGAAAAACGCCGAAGTCAATGAAATAAAGAGAGAATAAGCACAAGCATATGTGGCGCACAGGCACACACACAAAAAACAAACGTAAACACAATTACATCGCGACTTTAGCGTGACAGCGAGAAGAACCGAAACTCCTCCTTAGAAAAACAACCAAAAAGAAAAGGTTGAGAAGAGAAAGAGGACAAGACGACAAGAGAGAGAGTGTGTGTGTGTATGGTAGGGAAGGGGGGGGGTGTGATGATGAGAAAGAATCACCGAAACAGAAAAAAACACACACACACACACAGAAAAGAAGCCCACCGCCCATGAGGAGTCAACAGTGCGACCGTGAAAGTAATGCGTTACCGAGAAGAATGCGTTTTTCTGCTTTTGTTTTTCTGTTTTTTTTTTTCTTTTCTTTTCGTTTTTTTTATTTTTTATTGGCGCCGTTGCATACACTCACCCATTGGGTGGTGGGGAGAGCAAAGAGGAAGAAGGGAGGGAGGGAGGGGGGGAGGTGAAGTGAGGTGAGAAGACAAACAACATGGGAGCTGGCGTCGATGCGTGTCAGTATCGGCGAGTACTTATATACGCTGTTGTGTCTGTTTAGGGGTGGAGGGGAAAGATGAGGAAGGACAAAAATTCAAGGTAAATGGTTCACATCGGTCCTCTTTTTCTCTTCACCTCTCTCACCATAGGTAGCACTGTGTGCGTGTGTGTGTGCATGTAGCTTAGTGTGTGTGCTAGCGTGTCGCCTTCACCCCCTTTCGATGGCGTATGATACTCCCCTCCTCCCCCCCCCTCACTCCCTCCTCTTGTTCGCTGCGCCTCAATCTCTTTGTCTCACCTCTCTTGTCTACTTGTGCACGTATGTGTGTGCGTATACGTGAGTGCACACTTTGTACGGCAAGCAGGAGAGGAAAAGGACGGGGCTGATGCACAGGTGTGAGGGTGCGGGTGAAAGGAAAAATAAAAGGGTTCCATCAGGCGCCGAGAGTGAGAGGGGGGGGCGAAGTAAAACTGAAGAAAGGAAACATGGAGACACACTCTGCAAAGCCAAGCATAGACACACAAGAGAAGTGGAGGCAGAGGGAGGGAAGGGAAGGGAAGGGAAGTCAAAGCAGAAGAGAGCGGAATCAGGAACAAACCTACATCGAAACGAAGCAGCCTGTCAGAAGCTCGCGTCCACTCTTCTGCTGCTTCGTGACGGCTTTCTACACACACACACACACACACACACACACACACACACACACACACATCGAACCGTGTTTTTTGCTGGGCTTTCTTGCCCTTTTGAAGACGAACAACAACAACAACCAACTCCTCTTTCTCCGCCTCACCCGTCTCCTACGTACCCTAGGAAAAAATGCATAATACAAATCGCATGTTTCGTAGGTCGGCGCTCCGTTCGCCGCTATTATTTCTCTCCTCAGATGAGAATGGGCAGGCGAGGGCGATAGGGAGAAGTTCGTTGCGCGTTTCTCTGCTTTACTCCTCTTTACTGTTCACTCTTTCCGAAATAGAGCATTAGTGTGACAGTGTGAACTTATGCGCGAGCGCGTGTTCCCGCGAATACCCAACTCCTTTCTTCCTTTCCCAACTTGCACGCGAGTGGTGAGAATAACAAGCAAGAGAGAAAACACATTACTCTCTCTTTCGCAACTTGCCAGAGTACACACACACACACACCCACATAAGCCCTCATTCGACACTGTGCATACTCAATCTGCCTTTCTCCTCCTCTTCGCATTATCTACCCTTGTCCTTCTTCCTCTTTTCGTTCCCTCATCATTATGACCTCCATTCATCTACATCTGATGGACACTCGCACTTGTTTCTTCCCCTTCGTGATCCTCTCTAGGGCGTGGATGTTGCGTTCTCTGCCTTGAGGTCGATGCTCTCTGGTGTATTCATGCATCTTTCGTTCACACGCGCACAGAGCTTTTTTACTTCTTGTGGCGCTCGCAGAACTCGATGATGCGGTCGACTGCCTCACTTAACACTGCCGGTGGGCGGGATATCGTTGAACGGATGAATCCGCTCATACCAAAGATCTCGCCTGGAAGCACCTGCACGTTCTCTTCGTCCAGCAGCTTCTCGTAGAATTCCGTGTCCGACTTCAAATCCTTAAAGTAGCTGAAGTCCACCTTGAGCATCACGAACATGGAAGCTTGCGGGGGGTCGAAGGAGATGCCAATGTCGTGCTCAAGTAGGCGGTTGTAGACCTTGGCACCAGCTTCCAGCTGGGAGACGATGTCCGCGGTGTAGGATGCCGGACACTCGAGCAAGGTCCGCGCAATGGCTTCCTGGCAGATAGAGTTGGCCCCACAGATGAGCTGCGCGAGGCGCTCCATGCCGAAATTCCAGTCCGCCGCAACGTTCATCGGGTCAACCAGAATAGACCAGCCCACACGCCAGCCGGGGCAGACCTGGTACTTGGCCGTGCCGCCCAGGATGAGACGCGGCACGTTCGTATCGAAGTCGGCGACAGACGTGAAGATGCCGTTGTGCAGCACCAACTCAGCGTAGATCTCGTCACTGATGAGAGGGATTTGGCGGTGCTCGCAAAATTCGAGGACCTCGTTCACGTGTGCACGGGAGAAGTTGCTGCCGCATGGATTGGAGGGGTTGATGATAACAAATGCCTTAGTGCGGTCATCCACCAAGCCGGCTGCCTCGTTGAGGTCGCACTCCCAGTTCTTTGAGGGGTCCAGAGCATAGTAGCGGCACTCGAAGCCGTAGCTATCGCAAACACTTTTGTAGTGAGAAAACGATGGCGCACCCACGAGGATGTTGTCGCCCACCTCACACAGTGCCGTGATAGCGAGTAAAATGGCTTGCGACACACCCGATGTGACGATCACGTTCTCCCACTGCAACTCCTCCTGTCGAGATTTGGTTTGGCAGAAGCGGCGCCAGTACGTCGAGATGGCCTGGCGCAAGTGGTCGGTGCCGCTCGTTGGGGGGTAGCCGTTGAACTTACCAGAGCGCACCACATCCATCACCGCCGTTGTGACAATCTCAGGGGTGTTGAGGTTGCCATCAACGGTGGGGTCGCCAATGGAGAGACGCAAGTTCGACTTAGCGGAGCTGGAAGGCTTCAGTCTGTTGGTCAAATCGTTGACCGGCTGCAGGGTTCGCAGGGCATGCTTCGATGCTGTGATACGGCGAAAGCCCGCGTTTTCAGTGATGCGCTGCTGCTGCAGCTCGCGGCGCTCCTCTTCAGTGAGGGAGCCCGTGGAGTTGCTCACCTTCATGGCCTGGGCAGCAGGCGAAGTCGGGGAATCGGTCGTCATGGCGTCGTGTGTGTGTGTGTGTGGTAAGAGCGTCTGCCTTGTTTTGCCGAGAACCGTGAAAAATGCTGGAAATGAGGTTTGCTGCGAGGAGGACGAGAGAGGGGACGGGTATCCAAGAGTGACTAGAGTGAGAGAGAGAGGATGAATCGAAGGTGTCGCTTGCTAGATGTGTAGTAGACCTTTTTTCTGCAGTCGTGTGAGGGCAGCGGTGATCGGCCAATGATTGTTTGCGTGAATATGTGGAGGCGATGAGTGCGAAAGCGGTGTTGTCGTGGTTGTCAGTGTGCAACGCGTTTCGAAGAAACAAAAGAGCAGGGAGCGATGCGAGACAACAAAGAGAGTGAGTAAAACCACAGAAGACCGAAGGTTCACATCATTTGGGTGAGAATACCCTCACGCGAGCAGCACCAGGCACTCGGCTACACACAAACAGACGCGTATGGCTCAGTATAACATCGCTTCTTCGAATTGATTCGAGGCTGCAGAGGAGAAAAAACCGCAGCACCAACACCAGCTCTCTTAATAAACCTAGCAGGCAGACAAGCACTGCTACGCGCCATGAGTACTCTTCGCCAGCATCACCCGACCGCAGGGGCACCAGCAGCAGGCCCGCGTGCGGCTTGAAAATGAGCGCTTGCACCGCACACACACACACACACACACACACACACACACAGACACACACAGACACACAGAGACGGCACCGCCTCTCTCTCCCCCGGTGTAGACGAGCAGCTTGCGGGGATGCAGGTGGACTGCTCGCTATTAACAAGGGATGCCGCCACACGTGACAGCGCGCGCACCGGGTCAGACTTACTATCTAACGATTGTTCCATACGATTGCTCAGCATCCACGCGTGGTGGCTCAGTTTTCCCGAGTTACATTTGTGGTGAAGGATTGTCATCAGCGGTGGTGCGGTGCGGGGGGGGTGGGCACAGCTCTGGGTCGGGGCTGCTCCCGCGCCCGTAAGCTCTGGGATCATGTGTTGAACCGCGTGTGGGGGATGGGTGTGCCCTCTGCGGCCTGCCACGTTCCGACCACGGGGCACCCCGCGCGGAGGACGGCTGGAGACATCGCGGTCGCGTCAGTGCCGTTTAGTAGTGCGTGCATCAGTCTTCAGACTCGTCTTCCAATTGTAAATGTTATGTACATCTTAGCAGGCTCATCACGACGACCACACACTTGCTCCCCTCCGCGCCTCTAGTCGCGCGAGCGCACGCTCAGCTGTTCTTTCTCGATTGATGGTTCCGTTCGCGTGTCACTCACGTGGTGTGTGTGTCAGCGTGTCGCGATGCGAATAGAAAGGTTATCAGCGCGGCAGCTGCAGGGGCGCCGTCCCTCCCTCGTCTCTCTCCCTTCTCCTGCGCGGGCTGTGCGCGCGTTGGTGCGTGGTGCACGCGAGGGTGGTGGTGCTGCTGCTCGTGGCCGTGTCGGCACGGCCGCGCATGCGCCTCAGAGGAGTATTGAGTAACAGTAGAGGGTATGCACACCAATGCACGTTGTCCGCACAGCGCGCGGCGCACCGCGCAGGTCGGTAGTCAATTCCAAAGCGTACGTCATCCCGCGCGCACACGCCGCCCGCCCACACGCACCACACACACACACACACAGAGAAAAAGCACCCACGTCTCGCACGTGTTTCGTACCGTTGCTCCGCATCGGGGGTGAGGCGGAGACGCATAGCGACACTGCTTGGCCACACACACACACACACACACACACACACACACAGAGACGGCACCGCCTCTCTCTCCCCCGGTGTAGACGAGCAGCTTGCGGGGATGCAGGTGGACTGCTCGCTATTAACAAGGGATGCCGCCACACGTGACAGCGCGCGCACCGGGTCAGACTTACTATCTAACGATTGTTCCATACGATTGCTCAGCATCCACGCGTGGTGGCTCAGTTTTCCCGAGTTACATTTGTGGTGAAGGATTGTCATCAGCGGTGGTGCGGTGCGGGGGGGGTGGGCACAGCTCTGGGTCGGGGCTGCTCCCGCGCCCGTAAGCTCTGGGATCATGTGTTGAACCGCGTGTGGGGGATGGGTGTGCCCTCTGCGGCCTGCCACGTTCCGACCACGGGGCACCCCGCGCGGAGGACGGCTGGAGACATCGCGGTCGCGTCAGTGCCGTTTAGTAGTGCGTGCATCAGTCTTCAGACTCGTCTTCCAATTGTAAATGTTATGTACATCTTAGCAGGCTCATCACGACGACCACACACTTGCTCCCTCCGCGCCTCTAGTCGCGCGAGCGCACGCTCAGCTGTTCTTTCTCGATTGATGGTTCCGTTCGCGTGTCACTCACGTGGTGTGTGTGTCAGCGTGTCGCGATGCGAATAGAAAGGTCATCAGCGCGGCAGCTGCAGGGGCGCCGTCCCTCCCTCGTCTCTCTCCCTTCTCCTGCGCAGGCTGTGCGCGCGTTGGTGCGTGGTGCACGCGAGGGTGGTGGTGCTGCTCGTGGCCGTGTCGGCACGGCCGCGCATGCGCCTCAGAGGAGTATTGAGTAACAGTAGAGGGTATGCACACCAATGCACGTTGTCCGCACAGCGCGCGGCGCACCGCGCAGGTCGGTAGTCAATTCCAAAGCGTACGTCATCCCGCGCGCACACGCCGCCCCGCCCACACGCACCACACACACACACACACACACACACGCACACACGCACGAGCGCGCTCTCGCGCATCACCCGACCGCAGGGGCACCAGCAGCAGGCCCGCGTGCGGCTTGAAAATGAGCGCTTGCACCGCACACACACACACACACACACACAGACACACACAGACACACAGAGACGGCACCGCCTCTCTCTCCCCCGGTGTAGACGAGCAGCTTGCGGGGATGCAGGTGGACTGCTCGCTATTAACAAGGGATGCCGCCACACGTGACAGCGCGCGCACCGGGTCAGACTTACTATCTAACGATTGTTCCATACGATTGCTCAGCATCCACGCGTGGTGGCTCAGTTTTCCCGAGTTACATTTGTGGTGAAGGATTGTCATCAAGCGGTGGTGCGGTGCGGGGGGGGTGGGCACAGCTCTGGGTCGGGGCTGCTCCCGCGCCCGTAAGCTCTGGGATCATGTGTTGAACCGCGTGTGGGGGATGGGTGTGCCCTCTGCGGCCTGCCACGTTCCGACCACGGGGCACCCCGCGCGGAGGACGGCTGGAGACATCGCGGTCGCGTCAGTGCCGTTTAGTAGTGCGTGCATCAGTCTTCAGACTCGTCTTCCAATTGTAAATGTTATGTACATCTTAGCAGGCTCATCACGACGACCACACACTTGCTCCCTCCGCGCCTCTAGTCGCGCGAGCGCACGCTCAGCTGTTCTTTCTCGATTGATGGTTCCGTTCGCGTGTCACTCACGTGGTGTGTGTGTCAGCGTGTCGCGATGCGAATAGAAAGGTCATCAGCGCGGCAGCTGCAGGGGCGCCGTCCCTCCCTCGTCTCTCTCCCTTCTCCTGCGCAGGCTGTGCGCGCGTTGGTGCGTGGTGCACGCGAGGGTGGTGGTGCTGCTCGTGGCCGTGTCGGCACGGCCGCGCATGCGCCTCAGAGGAGTATTGAGTAACAGTAGAGGGTATGCACACCAATGCACGTTGTCCGCACAGCGCGCGGCGCACCGCGCAGGTCGGTAGTCAATTCCAAAGCGTACGTCATCCCGCGCGCACACGCCGCCCCGCCACACGCACCACACACACACACACAGAGAAAAAGCACCCACGTCTCGCACGTGTTTCGTACCTTGCTCCGCATCGGGGGTGAGGCGGAGACGCATAGCGACACTGCTTGGCCACACCACACCACACACACACACACACGAGCGCGCTCTCGCGCATCACCCGACCGCAGGGGCACCAGCAGCAGGCCCGCGTGCGGCTTGAAAATGAGCGCTTGCACCGCACACACACACACACACACAACACACACAGACACACAGAGACGGCACCGCCTCTCTCTCCCCCGGTGTAGACGAGCAGCTTGCGGGGATGCAGGTGGACTGCTCGCTATTAACAAGGGATGCCGCCACACGTGACAGCGCGCGCACCGGGTCAGACTTACTATCTAACGATTGTTCCATACGATTGCTCAGCATCCACGCGTGGTGGCTCAGTTTTCCCGAGTTACATTTGTGGTGAAGGATTGTCATCAGCGGTGGTGCGGTGCGGGGGGGGGTGGGCACAGCTCTGGGTCGGGGCTGCTCCCGCGCCCGTAAGCTCTGGGATCATGTGTTGAACCGCGTGTGGGGGATGGGTGTGCCCTCTGCGGCCTGCCACGTTCCGACCACGGGGCACCCCGCGCGGAGGACGGCTGGAGACATCGCGGTCGCGTCAGTGCCGTTTAGTAGTGCGTGCATCAGTCTTCAGACTCGTCTTCCAATTGTAAATGTTATGTACATCTTAGCAGGCTCATCACGACGACCACACACTTGCTCCCCTCCGCGCCTCTAGTCGCGCGAGCGCACGCTCAGCTGTTCTTTCTCGATTGATGGTTCCGTTCGCGTGTCACTCACGTGGTGTGTGTGTCAGCGTGTCGCGATGCGAATAGAAAGGTCATCAGCGCGGCAGCTGCAGGGGCGCCGTCCCTCCCTCGTCTCTCTCCCTTCTCCTGCGCAGGCTGTGCGCGCGTTGGTGCGTGGTGCACGCGAGGGTGGTGGTGCTGCTCGTGGCCGTGTCGGCACGGCCGCGCATGCGCCTCAGAGGAGTATTGAGTAACAGTAGAGGGTATGCACACCAATGCACGTTGTCCGCACAGCGCGCGGCGCACCGCGCAGGTCGGTAGTCAATTCCAAAGCGTACGTCATCCCGCGCGCACACGCCGCCCCGCCCACACGCACCACACACACACACACACAGAGAAAAAGCACCCACGTCTCGCACGTGTTTCGTACCGTTGCTCCGCATCGGGGGTGAGGCGGAGACGCATAGCGACACTGCTTGGCCACACACACACACACACACACACGAGCGCGCTCTCGCGCATCACCCGACCGCAGGGGCACCAGCAGCAGGCCCGCGTGCGGCTTGAAAATGAGCGCTTGCACCGCACACACACACACACACACACACAGACACACACAGACACACAGAGACGGCACCGCCTCTCTCTCCCCCGGTGTAGACGAGCAGCTTGCGGGGATGCAGGTGGACTGCTCGCTATTAACAAGGGATGCCGCCACACGTGACAGCGCGCGCACCGGGTCAGACTTACTATCTAACGATTGTTCCATACGATTGCTCAGCATCCACGCGTGGTGGCTCAGTTTTCCCGAGTTACATTTGTGGTGAAGGATTGTCATCAGCGGTGGTGCGGTGGGGAGGGGGGTGGGCACAGCTCTGGGTCGGGGCTGCTCCCGCGCCCGTAAGCTCTGGGATCATGTGTTGAACCGCGTGTGGGGGATGGGTGTGCCCTCTGCGGCCTGCCACGTTCCGACCACGGGGCACCCCGCGCGGAGGACGGCTGGAGACATCGCGGTCGCGTCAGTGCCGTTTAGTAGTGCGTGCATCAGTCTTCAGACTCGTCTTCCAATTGTAAATGTTATGTACATCTTAGCAGGCTCATCACGACGACCACACACTTGCTCCCCTCCGCGCCTCTAGTCGCGCGAGCGCACGCTCAGCTGTTCTTTCTCGATTGATGGTTCCGTTCGCGTGTCACTCACGTGGTGTGTGTGTCAGCGTGTCGCGATGCGAATAGAAAGGTCATCAGCGCGGCAGCTGCAGGGGCGCCGTCCCTCCCTCGTCTCTCTCCCTTCTCCTGCGCAGGCTGTGCGCGCGTTGGTGCGTGGTGCACGCGAGGGTGGTGGTGCTGCTCGTGGCCGTGTCGGCACGGCCGCGCATGCGCCTCAGAGGAGTATTGAGTAACAGTAGAGGGTATGCACACCAATGCACGTTGTCCGCACAGCGCGCGGCGCACCGCGCAGGTCGGTAGTCAATTCCAAAGCGTACGTCATCCCGCGCGCACACGCCGCCCCGCACACACGCACCACACACACACACACAGAGAAAAAGCACCCACGTCTCGCACGTGTTTCGTACCGTTGCTCCGCATCGGGGGTGAGGCGGAGACGCATAGCGACACTGCTTGGCCACACACACACACACACACGAGCGCGCTCTCGCGCATCACCGACCGCAGGGGCACCAGCAGCAGGCCGCGTGCGGCTTGAAAATGAGCGCTTGCACCGCACACACACACACACAACCACAGACACACAGACACACACAGAGACGGCACCGCCTCTCTCTCCCCGGTGTAGACGAGCAGCTTGCGGGGATGCAGGTGGACTGCTCGCTATTAACAAGGGATGCCGCCACACGTGACAGCGCGCGCACCGGGTCAGACTTACTATCTAACGATTGTTCCATACGATTGCTCAGCATCCACGCGTGGTGGCTCAGTTTTCCGAGTTACATTTGTGGTGAAGGATTGTCATCAGCGGTGGTGCGGTGCGGGGGGGGGTGGGCACAGCTCTGGGTCGGGGCTGCTCCGCGCCCGTAAGCTCTGGGATCATGTGTTGAACCGCGTGTGGGGGATGGGTGTGCCCTCTGCGGCCTGCCACGTTCCGACCACGGGGCACCCCGCGGGAGGACGGCTGGAGACATCGCGGTCGCGTCAGTGCCGTTTAGTAGTGCGTGCATCAGTCTTCAGACTCGTCTTCCAATTGTAAATGTTATGTACATCTTAGCAGGCTCATCACGACGACCACACACTTGCTCCCCTCCGCGCCTCTAGTCGCGCGAGCGCACGCTCAGCTGTTCTTTCTCGATTGATGGTTCCGTTCGCGTGTCACTCACGTGGTGTGTGTGTCAGCGTGTCGCGATGCGAATAGAAAGGTCATCAGCGCGGCAGCTGCAGGGGCGCCGTCCCTCCCTCGTCTCTCTCCTTCTCCGCGCAGGCTGTGCGCGCGTTGGTGCGTGGTGCACGCGAGGGTGGTGGTGCTGCTCGTGGCCGTGTCGGCACGGCCGCGCATGCGCCTCAGAGGAGTATTGAGTAACAGTAGAGGGTATGCACACCAATGCACGTTGTCCGCACAGCGCGCGGCGCACCGCGCAGGTCGGTAGTCAATTCCAAAGCGTACGTCATCCGCGCGCACACGCCGGCCCCGCACCCACACGCACCACACACACACACACACACACACGCACACACGCACGAGCGCGCTCTCGCGCATCACCGACCGCAGGGGCACCAGCAGCAGGCCCGCGTGCGGCTTGAAAATGAGCGCTTGCACCGCACACACACACACACACACACACAGACACACACAGACACACAGAGACGGCACCGCCTCTCTCTCCCCCGGTGTAGACGAGCAGCTTGCGGGGATGCAGGTGGACTGCTCGCTATTAACAAGGGATGCCGCCACACGTGACAGCGCGCGCACCGGGTCAGACTTACTATCTAACGATTGTTCCATACGATTGCTCAGCATCCACGCGTGGTGGCTCAGTTTTCCCGAGTTACATTTGTGGTGAAGGATTGTCATCAGCCGGTGGTGCGGTGCGGGGGGGGGTGGGCACAGCTCTGGGTCGGGGCTGCTCCCGCGCCCGTAAGCTCTGGGATCATGTGTTGAACCGCGTGTGGGGGATGGGTGTGCCCTCTGCGGCCTGCCACGTTCCGACCACGGGGCACCCCGCGCGGAGGACGGCTGGAGACATCGCGGTCGCGTCAGTGCCGTTTAGTAGTGCGTGCATCAGTCTTCAGACTCGTCTTCCAATTGTAAATGTTATGTACATCTTAGCAGGCTCATCACGACGACCACACACTTGCTCCCTCCGCGCCTCTAGTCGCGCGAGCGCACGCTCAGCTGTTCTTTCTCGATTGATGGTTCCGTTCGCGTGTCACTCACGTGGTGTGTGTGTCAGGCGTGTCGCGATGCGAATAGAAAGGTCATCAGCGCGGCAGCTGCAGGGGCGCCGTCCCTCCCTCGTCTCTCTCCCTTCTCCTGCGCGGGCTGTGCGCGCGTTGGTGCGTGGTGCACGCGAGGGTGGTGGTGCTGCTCGTGGCCGTGTCGGCACGGCGCGCATGCGCCTCAGAGGAGTATTGAGTAACAGTAGAGGGTATGCACACCAATGCACGTTGTCCGCACAGCGCGCGGCGCACCGCGCAGGTCGGTAGTCAATTCCAAAGCGTACGTCATCCCGCGCGCACACGCCGCCCCGCCCACACGCACCACACACACACACACAGAGAAAAAGCACCCACGTCTCGCACGTGTTTCGTACCGTTGCTCCGCATCGGGGGTGAGGCGGAGACGCATAGCGACACTGCTTGGCCACACACACACACACACACACACACACACACACACGAGCGCGCTCTCGCGCATCACCCGACCGCAGGGGCACCAGCAGCAGGCCCGCGTGCGGCTTGAAAATGAGCGCTTGCACCGCACACACACACACACACACACACACACAGACACACAGAGACGGCACCGCCTCTCTCTCCCCCGGTGTAGACGAGCAGCTTGCGGGGATGCAGGTGGACTGCTCGCTATTAACAAGGGATGCCGCCACACGTGACAGCGCGCGCACCGGGTCAGACTTACTATCTAACGATTGTTCCATACGATTGCTCAGCATCCACGCGTGGTGGCTCAGTTTTCCCGAGTTACATTTGTGGTGAAGGATTGTCATCAGCGGTGGTGCGGTGCGGGGGGGGGTGGGCACAGCTCTGGGTCGGGGCTGCTCCCGCGCCCGTAAGCTCTGGGATCATGTGTTGAACCGCGTGTGGGGGATGGGTGTGCCCTCTGCGGCCTGCCCACGTTCCGACCACGGGGCACCCCGCGCGGAGGACGGCTGGAGACATCGCGGTCGCGTCAGTGCCGTTTAGTAGTGCGTGCATCAGTCTTCAGACTCGTCTTCCAATTGTAAATGTTATGTACATCTTAGCAGGCTCATCACGACGACCACACACTTGCTCCCCTCCGCGCCTCTAGTCGCGCGAGCGCACGCTCAGCTGTTCTTTCTCGATTGATGGTTCCGTTCGCGTGTCACTCACGTGGTGTGTGTGTCAGCGTGTCGCGATGCGAATAGAAAGGTCATCAGCGCGGCAGCTGCAGGGGCGCCGTCCCTCCCTCGTCTCTCTCCCTTCTCCTGCGCAGGCTGTGCGCGCGTTGGTGCGTGGTGCACGCGAGGGTGGTGGTGCTGCTCGTGGCCGTGTCGGCACGGCCGCG
The DNA here is from genome assembly GCA_003664395.1 of Leishmania lainsoni. NCBI lineage: Eukaryota > Euglenozoa > Kinetoplastea > Trypanosomatida > Trypanosomatidae > Leishmania > Leishmania lainsoni. The sequence goes on from RAIA01000044.1 coordinate 27,224, forward strand.
CATGCGCCTCAGAGGAGTATTGAGTAACAGTAGAGGGTATGCACACCAATGCACGTTGTCCGCACAGCGCGCGGCGCACCGCGCAGGTCGGTAGTCAATTCCAAAGCGTACGTCATCCCGCGCGCACACGCCGCCCCGCCCACACGCACCACACACACACACACACGCACACACGCACACACGCACGAGCGCGCTCTCGCGCATCACCCGACCGCAGGGGCACCAGCAGCAGGCCCGCGTGCGGCTTGAAAATGAGCGCTTGCACCGCACACACACACACACACACACACACACACACACACACAGACACACAGAGACGGTACCGCCTCTCTCTCCCCCGGTGTAGACGAGCAGCTTGCGGGGATGCAGGTGGACTGCTCGCTATTAACAAGGGATGCCGCCACACGTGACAGCGCGCGCACCGGGTCAGACTTACTATCTAACGATTGTTCCATACGATTGCTCAGCATCCACGCGTGGTGGCTCAGTTTTCCCGAGTTACATTTGTGGTGAAGGATTGTCATCAGCGGTGGTGCGGTGCGGGGGGGGGGTGGGCACAGCTCTGGGTCGGGGCTGCTCCCGCGCCCGTAAGCTCTGGGATCATGTGTTGAACCGCGTGTGGGGGATGGGTGTGCCCTCTGCGGCCTGCCACGTTCCGACCACGGGGCACCCCGCGCGGAGGACGGCTGGAGACATCGCGGTCGCGTCAGTGCCGTTTAGTAGTGCGTGCATCAGTCTTCAGACTCGTCTTCCAATTGTAAATGTTATGTACATCTTAGCAGGCTCATCACGACGACCACACACTTGCTCCCCTCCGCGCCTCTAGTCGCGCGAGCGCACGCTCAGCTGTTCTTTCTCGATTGATGGTTCCGTTCGCGTGTCACTCACGTGGTGTGTGTGTCAGCGTGTCGCGATGCGAATAGAAAGGTCATCAGCGCGGCAGCTGCAGGGGCGCCGTCCCTCCCTCGTCTCTCTCCCTTCTCCTGCGCAGGCTGTGCGCGCGTTGGTGCGTGGTGCACGCGAGGGTGGTGGTGCTGCTCGTGGCCGTGTCGGCACGGCCGCGCATGCGCCTCAGAGGAGTATTGAGTAACAGTAGAGGGTATGCACACCAATGCACGTTGTCCGCACAGCGCGCGGCGCACCGCGCAGGTCGGTAGTCAATTCCAAAGCGTACGTCATCCGCGCGCACACGCCGCCCCGCCCACACGCACCACACACACACACACAGAGAAAAAGCACCCACGTCTCGCACGTGTTTCGTACCGTTGCTCCGCATCGGGGGTGAGGCGGAGACGCATAGCGACACTGCTTGGCCACACACACACACACACACACACACACGAGCGCGCTCTCGCGCATCACCCGACCGCAGGGGCACCAGCAGCAGGCCCGCGTGCGGCTTGAAAATGAGCGCTTGCACCGCACACACACACACACACACACACACACACACACACACACACACACACAGACACACAGAGACGGCACCGCCTCTCTCTCCCCCGGTGTAGACGAGCAGCTTGCGGGGATGCAGGTGGACTGCTCGCTATTAACAAGGGATGCCGCCACACGTGACAGCGCGCGCACCGGGTCAGACTTACTATCTAACGATTGTTCCATACGATTGCTCAGCATCCACGCGTGGTGGCTCAGTTTTCCCGAGTTACATTTGTGGTGAAGGATTGTCATCAGCGGTGGTGCGGTGCGGGGGGGGGTGGGCACAGCTCTGGGTCGGGGCTGCTCCCGCGCCCGTAAGCTCTGGGATCATGTGTTGAACCGCGTGTGGGGGATGGGTGTGCCCTCTGCGGCCTGCCACGTTCCGACCACGGGGCACCCCGCGCGGAGGACGGCTGGAGACATCGCGGTCGCGTCAGTGCCGTTTAGTAGTGCGTGCATCAGTCTTCAGACTCGTCTTCCAATTGTAAATGTTATGTACATCTTAGCAGGCTCATCACGACGACCACACACTTGCTCCCCTCCGCGCCTCTAGTCGCGCGAGCGCACGCTCAGCTGTTCTTTCTCGATTGATGGTTCCGTTCGCGTGTCACTCACGTGGTGTGTGTGTCAGCGTGTCGCGATGCGAATAGAAAGGTCATCAGCGCGGCAGCTGCAGGGGCGCCGTCCCTCCCTCGTCTCTCTCCCTTCTCCTGCGCAGGCTGTGCGCGCGTTGGTGCGTGGTGCACGCGAGGGTGGTGGTGCTGCTCGTGGCCGTGTCGGCACGGCCGCGCATGCGCCTCAGAGGAGTATTGAGTAACAGTAGAGGGTATGCACACCAATGCACGTTGTCCGCACAGCGCGCGGCGCACCGCGCAGGTCGGTAGTCAATTCCAAAGCGTACGTCATCCCGCGCGCACACGCCGCCCCGCCCACACGCACCACACACACACACACAGAGAAAAAGCACCCACGTCTCGCACGTGTTTCGTACCGTTGCTCCGCATCGGGGGTGAGGCGGAGACGCATAGCGACACTGCTTGGCCACACACACACACACACACACACACACACGAGCGCGCTCTCGCGCATCACCCGACCGCAGGGGCACCAGCAGCAGGCCCGCGTGCGGCTTGAAAATGAGCGCTTGCACCGCACACACACACACACACACACACACACACACACACAGACACACAGAGACGGTACCGCCTCTCTCTCCCCCGGTGTAGACGAGCAGCTTGCGGGGATGCAGGTGGACTGCTCGCTATTAACAAGGGATGCCGCCACACGTGACAGCGCGCGCACCGGGTCAGACTTACTATCTAACGATTGTTCCATACGATTGCTCAGCATCCACGCGTGGTGGCTCAGTTTTCCCGAGTTACATTTGTGGTGAAGGATTGTCATCAGCGGTGGTGCGGTGCGGGGGGGGGTGGGCACAGCTCTGGGTCGGGGCTGCTCCCGCGCCCGTAAGCTCTGGGATCATGTGTTGAACCGCGTGTGGGGGATGGGTGTGCCCTCTGCGGCCTGCCACGTTCCGACCACGGGGCACCCCGCGCGGAGGACGGCTGGAGACATCGCGGTCGCGTCAGTGCCGTTTAGTAGTGCGTGCATCAGTCTTCAGACTCGTCTTCCAATTGTAAATGTTATGTACATCTTAGCAGGCTCATCACGACGACCACACACTTGCTCCCCTCCGCGCCTCTAGTCGCGCGAGCGCACGCTCAGCTGTTCTTTCTCGATTGATGGTTCCGTTCGCGTGTCACTCACGTGGTGTGTGTGTCAGCGTGTCGCGATGCGAATAGAAAGGTCATCAGCGCGGCAGCTGCAGGGGCGCCGTCCCTCCCTCGTCTCTCTCCCTTCTCCTGCGCAGGCTGTGCGCGCGTTGGTGCGTGGTGCACGCGAGGGTGGTGGTGCTGCTCGTGGCCGTGTCGGCACGGCCGCGCATGCGCCTCAGAGGAGTATTGAGTAACAGTAGAGGGTATGCACACCAATGCACGTTGTCCGCACAGCGCGCGGCGCACCGCGCAGGTCGGTAGTCAATTCCAAAGCGTACGTCATCCCGCGCGCACACGCCGCCCCGCCCACACGCACCACACACACACGCACACACGCACGAGCGCGCTCTCGCGCATCACCCGACCGCAGGGGCACCAGCAGCAGGCCCGCGTGCGGCTTGAAAATGAGCGCTTGCACCGCACACACACACACACACACACACACACACACACACAGACACACAGAGACGGCACCGCCTCTCTCTCCCCCGGTGTAGACGAGCAGCTTGCGGGGATGCAGGTGGACTGCTCGCTATTAACAAGGGATGCCGCCACACGTGACAGCGCGCGCACCGGGTCAGACTTACTATCTAACGATTGTTCCATACGATTGCTCAGCATCCACGCGTGGTGGCTCAGTTTTCCCGAGTTACATTTGTGGTGAAGGATTGTCATCAGCGGTGGTGCGGTGCGGGGGGGGGTGGGCACAGCTCTGGGTCGGGGCTGCTCCCGCGCCCGTAAGCTCTGGGATTATGTGTTGAACCGCGTGTGGGGGATGGGTGTGCCCTCTGCGGCCTGCCACGTTCCGACCACGGGGCACCCCGCGCGGAGGACGGCTGGAGACATCGCGGTCGCGTCAGTGCCGTTTAGTAGTGCGTGCATCAGTCTTCAGACTCGTCTTCCAATTGTAAATGTTATGTACATCTTAGCAGGCTCATCACGACGACCACACACTTGCTCCCCTCCGCGCCTCTAGTCGCGCGAGCGCACGCTCAGCTGTTCTTTCTCGATTGATGGTTCCGTTCGCGTGTCACTCACGTGGTGTGTGTGTCAGCGTGTCGCGATGCGAATAGAAAGGTCATCAGCGCGGCAGCTGCAGGGGCGCCGTCCCTCCCTCGTCTCTCTCCCTTCTCCTGCGCAGGCTGTGCGCGCGTTGGTGCGTGGTGCACGCGAGGGTGGTGGTGCTGCTCGTGGCCGTGTCGGCACGGCCGCGCATGCGCCTCAGAGGAGTATTGAGTAACAGTAGAGGGTATGCACACCAATGCACGTTGTCCGCACAGCGCGCGGCGCACCGCGCAGGTCGGTAGTCAATTCCAAAGCGTACGTCATCCCGCGCGCACACGCCGCCCCGCCCACACGCACCACACACCACACACACAGAGAAAAAGCACCCACGTCTCGCACGTGTTTCGTACCGTTGCTCCGCATCGGGGGTGAGGCGGAGACGCATAGCGACACTGCTTGGCCACACACACACACACACACACACGAGCGCGCTCTCGCGCATCACCCGACCGCAGGGGCACCAGCAGCAGGCCCGCGTGCGGCTTGAAAATGAGCGCTTGCACCGCACACACACACACACACACACAGACACACACAGACACACAGAGACGGCACCGCCTCTCTCTCCCCCGGTGTAGACGAGCAGCTTGCGGGGATGCAGGTGGACTGCTCGCTATTAACAAGGGATGCCGCCACACGTGACAGCGCGCGCACCGGGTCAGACTTACTATCTAACGATTGTTCCATACGATTGCTCAGCATCCACGCGTGGTGGCTCAGTTTTCCCGAGTTACATTTGTGGTGAAGGATTGTCATCAGCGGTGGTGCGGTGCGGGGGGGGGGTGGGCACAGCTCTGGGTCGGGGCTGCTCCCGCGCCCGTAAGCTCTGGGATCATGTGTTGAACCGCGTGTGGGGGATGGGTGTGCCCTCTGCGGCCTGCCACGTTCCGACCACGGGGCACCCGCGCGGAGGACGGCTGGAGACATCGCGGTCGCGTCAGTGCCGTTTAGTAGTGCGTGCATCAGTCTTCAGACTCGTCTTCCAATTGTAAATGTTATGTACATCTTAGCAGGCTCATCACGACGACCACACACTTGCTCCCCTCCGCGCCTCTAGTCGCGCGAGCGCACGCTCAGCTGTTCTTTCTCGATTGATGGTTCCGTTCGCGTGTCACTCACGTGGTGTGTGTGTCAGCGTGTCGCGATGCGAATAGAAAGGTCATCAGCGCGGCAGCTGCAGGGGCGCCGTCCCTCCCTCGTCTCTCTCCCTTCTCCTGCGCAGGCTGTGCGCGCGTTGGTGCGTGGTGCACGCGAGGGTGGTGGTGCTGCTCGTGGCCGTGTCGGCACGGCCGCGCATGCGCCTCAGAGGAGTATTGAGTAACAGTAGAGGGTATGCACACCAATGCACGTTGTCCGCACAGCGCGCGGCGCACCGCGCAGGTCGGTAGTCAATTCCAAAGCGTACGTCATCCCGCGCGCACACGCCGCCCCGCCCACACGCACCACACACACACACACACACACACACACACACGCACACACGCACACACGCACGAGCGCGCTCTCGCGCATCACCCGACCGCAGGGGCACCAGCAGCAGGCCCGCGTGCGGCTTGAAAATGAGCGCTTGCACCGCACACACACACACACACACACACACACACACAGACACACAGAGACGGTACCGCCTCTCTCTCCCCGGTGTAGACGAGCAGCTTGCGGGGATGCAGGTGGACTGCTCGCTATTAACAAGGGATGCCGCCACACGTGACAGCGCGCGCACCGGGTCAGACTTACTATCTAACGATTGTTCCATACGATTGCTCAGCATCCACGCGTGGTGGCTCAGTTTTCCCGAGTTACATTTGTGGTGAAGGATTGTCATCAGCGGTGGTGCGGTGCGGGGGGGGGGTGGGCACAGCTCTGGGTCGGGGCTGCTCCCGCGCCCGTAAGCTCTGGGATCATGTGTTGAACCGCGTGTGGGGGATGGGTGTGCCCTCTGCGGCCTGCCACGTTCCGACCACGGGGCACCCCGCGCGGAGGACGGCTGGAGACATCGCGGTCGCGTCAGTGCCGTTTAGTAGTGCGTGCATCAGTCTTCAGACTCGTCTTCCAATTGTAAATGTTATGTACATCTTAGCAGGCTCATCACGACGACCACACACTTGCTCCCCTCCGCGCCTCTAGTCGCGCGAGCGCACGCTCAGCTGTTCTTTCTCGATTGATGGTTCCGTTCGCGTGTCACTCACGTGGTGTGTGTGTCAGCGTGTCGCGATGCGAATAGAAAGGTCATCAGCGCGGCAGCTGCAGGGGCGCCGTCCCTCCCTCGTCTCTCTCCCTTCTCCTGCGCGGGCTGTGCGCGCGTTGGTGCGTGGTGCACGCGAGGGTGGTGGTGCTGCTCGTGGCCGTGTCGGCACGGCCGCGCATGCGCCTCAGAGGAGTATTGAGTAACAGTAGAGGGTATGCACACCAATGCACGTTGTCCGCACAGCGCGCGGCGCACCGCGCAGGTCGGTAGTCAATTCCAAAGCGTACGTCATCCCGCGCGCACACGCCGCCCCGCCCACACGCACCACACACACACACACACACACACACGCACACACGCACACACGCACGAGCGCGCTCTCGCGCATCACCCGACCGCAGGGGCACCAGCAGCAGGCCCGCGTGCGGCTTGAAAATGAGCGCTTGCACCGCACACACACACACACACACACACACACACACACACAGACACACAGAGACGGTACCGCCTCTCTCTCCCCCGGTGTAGACGAGCAGCTTGCGGGGATGCAGGTGGACTGCTCGCTATTAACAAGGGATGCCGCCACACGTGACAGCGCGCGCACCGGGTCAGACTTACTATCTAACGATTGTTCCATACGATTGCTCAGCATCCACGCGTGGTGGCTCAGTTTTCCCGAGTTACATTTGTGGTGAAGGATTGTCATCAGCGGTGGTGCGGTGCGGGGGGGGGTGGGCACAGCTCTGGGTCGGGGCTGCTCCCGCGCCCGTAAGCTCTGGGATCATGTGTTGAACCGCGTGTGGGGGATGGGTGTGCCCTCTGCGGCCTGCCACGTTCCGACCACGGGGCACCCCGCGCGGAGGACGGCTGGAGACATCGCGGTCGCGTCAGTGCCGTTTAGTAGTGCGTGCATCAGTCTTCAGACTCGTCTTCCAATTGTAAATGTTATGTACATCTTAGCAGGCTCATCACGACGACCACACACTTGCTCCCCTCCGCGCCTCTAGTCGCGCGAGCGCACGCTCAGCTGTTCTTTCTCGATTGATGGTTCCGTTCGCGTGTCACTCACGTGGTGTGTGTGTCAGCGTGTCGCGATGCGAATAGAAAGGTCATCAGCGCGGCAGCTGCAGGGGCGCCGTCCCTCCCTCGTCTCTCTCCCTTCTCCTGCGCAGGCTGTGCGCGCGTTGGTGCGTGGTGCACGCGAGGGTGGTGGTGCTGCTCGTGGCCGTGTCGGCACGGCCGCGCATGCGCCTCAGAGGAGTATTGAGTAACAGTAGAGGGTATGCACACCAATGCACGTTGTCCGCACAGCGCGCGGCGCACCGCGCAGGTCGGTAGTCAATTCCAAAGCGTACGTCATCCCGCGCGCACACGCCGCCCCGCCCACACGCACCACACACACACACACACACACACACGCACACACGCACACACGCACGAGCGCGCTCTCGCGCATCACCCGACCGCAGGGGCACCAGCAGCAGGCCCGCGTGCGGCTTGAAAATGAGCGCTTGCACCGCACACACACACACACACACACACACACACACACACAGACACACAGAGACGGTACCGCCTCTCTCTCCCCCGGTGTAGACGAGCAGCTTGCGGGGATGCAGGTGGACTGCTCGCTATTAACAAGGGATGCCGCCACACGTGACAGCGCGCGCACCGGGTCAGACTTACTATCTAACGATTGTTCCATACGATTGCTCAGCATCCACGCGTGGTGGCTCAGTTTTCCCGAGTTACATTTGTGGTGAAGGATTGTCATCAGCGGTGGTGCGGTGCGGGGGGGGGTGGGCACAGCTCTGGGTCGGGGCTGCTCCCGCGCCCGTAAGCTCTGGGATCATGTGTTGAACCGCGTGTGGGGGATGGGTGTGCCCTCTGCGGCCTGCCACGTTCCGACCACGGGGCACCCCGCGCGGAGGACGGCTGGAGACATCGCGGTCGCGTCAGTGCCGTTTAGTAGTGCGTGCATCAGTCTTCAGACTCGTCTTCCAATTGTAAATGTTATGTACATCTTAGCAGGCTCATCACGACGACCACACACTTGCTCCCCTCCGCGCCTCTAGTCGCGCGAGCGCACGCTCAGCTGTTCTTTCTCGATTGATGGTTCCGTTCGCGTGTCACTCACGTGGTGTGTGTGTCAGCGTGTCGCGATGCGAATAGAAAGGTCATCAGCGCGGCAGCTGCAGGGGCGCCGTCCCTCCCTCGTCTCTCTCCCTTCTCCTGCGCAGGCTGTGCGCGCGTTGGTGCGTGGTGCACGCGAGGGTGGTGGTGCTGCTCGTGGCCGTGTCGGCACGGCCGCGCATGCGCCTCAGAGGAGTATTGAGTAACAGTAGAGGGTATGCACACCAATGCACGTTGTCCGCACAGCGCGCGGCGCACCGCGCAGGTCGGTAGTCAATTCCAAAGCGTACGTCATCCCGCGCGCACACGCCGCCCCGCCCACACGCACCACACACACACACACAGAGAAAAAGCACCCACGTCTCGCACGTGTTTCGTACCGTTGCTCCGCATCGGGGGTGAGGCGGAGACGCATAGCGACACTGCTTGGCCACACACACACACACACACACACACACACGAGCGCGCTCTCGCGCATCACCCGACCGCAGGGGCACCAGCAGCAGGCCCGCGTGCGGCTTGAAAATGAGCGCTTGCACCGCACACACACACACACACACACACACACAGACACACAGAGACGGCACCGCCTCTCTCTCCCCCGGTGTAGACGAGCAGCTTGCGGGGATGCAGGTGGACTGCTCGCTATTAACAAGGGATGCCGCCACACGTGACAGCGCGCGCACCGGGTCAGACTTACTATCTAACGATTGTTCCATACGATTGCTCAGCATCCACGCGTGGTGGCTCAGTTTTCCCGAGTTACATTTGTGGTGAAGGATTGTCATCAGCGGTGGTGCGGTGCGGGGGGGGGTGGGCACAGCTCTGGGTCGGGGCTGCTCCCGCGCCCGTAAGCTCTGGGATCATGTGTTGAACCGCGTGTGGGGGATGGGTGTGCCCTCTGCGGCCTGCCACGTTCCGACCACGGGGCACCCCGCGCGGAGGACGGCTGGAGACATCGCGGTCGCGTCAGTGCCGTTTAGTAGTGCGTGCATCAGTCTTCAGACTCGTCTTCCAATTGTAAATGTTATGTACATCTTAGCAGGCTCATCACGACGACCACACACTTGCTCCCCTCCGCGCCTCTAGTCGCGCGAGCGCACGCTCAGCTGTTCTTTCTCGATTGATGGTTCCGTTCGCGTGTCACTCACGTGGTGTGTGTGTCAGCGTGTCGCGATGCGAATAGAAAGGTCATCAGCGCGGCAGCTGCAGGGGCGCCGTCCCTCCCTCGTCTCTCTCCCTTCTCCTGCGCAGGCTGTGCGCGCGTTGGTGCGTGGTGCACGCGAGGGTGGTGGTGCTGCTCGTGGCCGTGTCGGCACGGCCGCGCATGCGCCTCAGAGGAGTATTGAGTAACAGTAGAGGGTATGCACACCAATGCACGTTGTCCGCACAGCGCGCGGCGCACCGCGCAGGTCGGTAGTCAATTCCAAAGCGTACGTCATCCCGCGCGCACACGCCGCCCCGCCCACACGCACCACACACACACACACACACACACACGCACACACGCACACACGCACGAGCGCGCTCTCGCGCATCACCCGACCGCAGGGGCACCAGCAGCAGGCCCGCGTGCGGCTTGAAAATGAGCGCTTGCACCGCACACACACACACACACACACACACACACACACAGACACACAGAGACGGTACCGCCTCTCTCTCCCCCGGTGTAGACGAGCAGCTTGCGGGATGCAGGTGGACTGCTCGCTATTAACAAGGGATGCCGCCACACGTGACAGCGCGCGCACCGGGTCAGACTTACTATCTAACGATTGTTCCATACGATTGCTCAGCATCCACGCGTGGTGGCTCAGTTTTCCCGAGTTACATTTGTGGTGAAGGATTGTCATCAGCGGTGGTGCGGTGCGGGGGGGGGTGGGCACAGCTCTGGGTCGGGGCTGCTCCCGCGCCCGTAAGCTCTGGGATCATGTGTTGAACCGCGTGTGGGGGATGGGTGTGCCCTCTGCGGCCTGCCACGTTCCGACCACGGGGCACCCCGCGCGGAGGACGGCTGGAGACATCGCGGTCGCGTCAGTGCCGTTTAGTAGTGCGTGCATCAGTCTTCAGACTCGTCTTCCAATTGTAAATGTTATGTACATCTTAGCAGGCTCATCACGACGACCACACACTTGCTCCCCTCCGCGCCTCTAGTCGCGCGAGCGCACGCTCAGCTGTTCTTTCTCGATTGATGGTTCCGTTCGCGTGTCACTCACGTGGTGTGTGTGTCAGCGTGTCGCGATGCGAATAGAAAGGTCATCAGCGCGGCAGCTGCAGGGGCGCCGTCCCTCCCTCGTCTCTCTCCCTTCTCCTGCGCAGGCTGTGCGCGCGTTGGTGCGTGGTGCACGCGAGGGTGGTGGTGCTGCTCGTGGCCGTGTCGGCACGGCCGCGCATGCGCCTCAGAGGAGTATTGAGTAACAGTAGAGGGTATGCACACCAATGCACGTTGTCCGCACAGCGCGCGGCGCACCGCGCAGGTCGGTAGTCAATTCCAAAGCGTACGTCATCCCGCGCGCACACGCCGCCCCGCCCACACGCACCACACACACACACACAGAGAAAAAGCACCCACGTCTCGCACGTGTTTCGTACCGTTGCTCCGCATCGGGGGTGAGGCGGAGACGCATAGCGACACTGCTTGGCCACACACACACACACACACACACACACGAGCGCGCTCTCGCGCATCACCCGACCGCAGGGGCACCAGCAGCAGGCCCGCGTGCGGCTTGAAAATGAGCGCTTGCACCGCACACACACACACACACACACACACACAGACACACAGAGACGGCACCGCCTCTCTCTCCCCCGGTGTAGACGAGCAGCTTGCGGGGATGCAGGTGGACTGCTCGCTATTAACAAGGGATGCCGCCACACGTGACAGCGCGCGCACCGGGTCAGACTTACTATCTAACGATTGTTCCATACGATTGCTCAGCATCCACGCGTGGTGGCTCAGTTTTCCCGAGTTACATTTGTGGTGAAGGATTGTCATCAGCGGTGGTGCGGTGCGGGGGGGGGGTGGGCACAGCTCTGGGTCGGGGCTGCTCCCGCGCCCGTAAGCTCTGGGATCATGTGTTGAACCGCGTGTGGGGGATGGGTGTGCCCTCTGCGGCCTGCCACGTTCCGACCACGGGGCACCCCGCGCGGAGGACGGCTGGAGACATCGCGGTCGCGTCAGTGCCGTTTAGTAGTGCGTGCATCAGTCTTCAGACTCGTCTTCCAATTGTAAATGTTATGTACATCTTAGCAGGCTCATCACGACGACCACACACTTGCTCCCCTCCGCGCCTCTAGTCGCGCGAGCGCACGCTCAGCTGTTCTTTCTCGATTGATGGTTCCGTTCGCGTGTCACTCACGTGGTGTGTGTGTCAGCGTGTCGCGATGCGAATAGAAAGGTCATCAGCGCGGCAGCTGCAGGGGCGCCGTCCCTCCCTCGTCTCTCTCCCTTCTCCTGCGCAGGCTGTGCGCGCGTTGGTGCGTGGTGCACGCGAGGGTGGTGGTGCTGCTCGTGGCCGTGTCGGCACGGCCGCGCATGCGCCTCAGAGGAGTATTGAGTAACAGTAGAGGGTATGCACACCAATGCACGTTGTCCGCACAGCGCGCGGCGCACCGCGCAGGTCGGTAGTCAATTCCAAAGCGTACGTCATCCCGCGCGCACACGCCGCCCCGCCCACACGCACCACACACACACACACAGAGAAAAAGCACCCACGTCTCGCACGTGTTTCGTACCGTTGCTCCGCATCGGGGGTGAGGCGGAGACGCATAGCGACACTGCTTGGCCACACACACACACACACACACACACACACGAGCGCGCTCTCGCGCATCACCCGACCGCAGGGGCACCAGCAGCAGGCCCGCGTGCGGCTTGAAAATGAGCGCTTGCACCGCACACACACACACACACACACACACACAGACACACAGAGACGGTACCGCCTCTCTCTCCCCCGGTGTAGACGAGCAGCTTGCGGGGATGCAGGTGGACTGCTCGCTATTAACAAGGGATGCCGCCACACGTGACAGCGCGCGCACCGGGTCAGACTTACTATCTAACGATTGTTCCATACGATTGCTCAGCATCCACGCGTGGTGGCTCAGTTTTCCCGAGTTACATTTGTGGTGAAGGATTGTCATCAGCGGTGGTGCGGTGCGGGGGGGGGGTGGGCACAGCTCTGGGTCGGGGCTGCTCCCGCGCCCGTAAGCTCTGGGATCATGTGTTGAACCGCGTGTGGGGGATGGGTGTGCCCTCTGCGGCCTGCCACGTTCCGACCACGGGGCACCCCGCGCGGAGGACGGCTGGAGACATCGCGGTCGCGTCAGTGCCGTTTAGTAGTGCGTGCATCAGTCTTCAGACTCGTCTTCCAATTGTAAATGTTATGTACATCTTAGCAGGCTCATCACGACGACCACACACTTGCTCCCCTCCGCGCCTCTAGTCGCGCGAGCGCACGCTCAGCTGTTCTTTCTCGATTGATGGTTCCGTTCGCGTGTCACTCACGTGGTGTGTGTGTCAGCGTGTCGCGATGCGAATAGAAAGGTCATCAGCGCGGCAGCTGCAGGGGCGCCGTCCCTCCCTCGTCTCTCTCCCTTCTCCTGCGCAGGCTGTGCGCGCGTTGGTGCGTGGTGCACGCGAGGGTGGTGGTGCTGCTCGTGGCCGTGTCGGCACGGCCGCGCATGCGCCTCAGAGGAGTATTGAGTAACAGTAGAGGGTATGCACACCAATGCACGTTGTCCGCACAGCGCGCGGCGCACCGCGCAGGTCGGTAGTCAATTCCAAAGCGTACGTCATCCCGCGCGCACACGCCGCCCCGCCCACACGCACCACACACACACACACAGAGAAAAAGCACCCACGTCTCGCACGTGTTTCGTACCGTTGCTCCGCATCGGGGGTGAGGCGGAGACGCATAGCGACACTGCTTGGCCACACACACACACACACACACACACACGAGCGCGCTCTCGCGCATCACCCGACCGCAGGGGCACCAGCAGCAGGCCCGCGTGCGGCTTGAAAATGAGCGCTTGCACCGCACACACACACACACACACACACACACACACACAGACACACAGAGACGGCACCGCCTCTCTCTCCCCCGGTGTAGACGAGCAGCTTGCGGGATGCAGGTGGACTGCTCGCTATTAACAAGGGATGCCGCCACACGTGACAGCGCGCGCACCGGGTCAGACTTACTATCTAACGATTGTTCCATACGATTGCTCAGCATCCACGCGTGGTGGCTCAGTTTTCCCGAGTTACATTTGTGGTGAAGGATTGTCATCAGCGGTGGTGCGGTGCGGGGGGGGGGTGGGCACAGCTCTGGGTCGGGGCTGCTCCCGCGCCCGTAAGCTCTGGGATCATGTGTTGAACCGCGTGTGGGGGATGGGTGTGCCCTCTGCGGCCTGCCACGTTCCGACCACGGGGCACCCCGCGCGGAGGACGGCTGGAGACATCGCGGTCGCGTCAGTGCCGTTTAGTAGTGCGTGCATCAGTCTTCAGACTCGTCTTCCAATTGTAAATGTTATGTACATCTTAGCAGGCTCATCACGACGACCACACACTTGCTCCCCTCCGCGCCTCTAGTCGCGCGAGCGCACGCTCAGCTGTTCTTTCTCGATTGATGGTTCCGTTCGCGTGTCACTCACGTGGTGTGTGTGTCAGCGTGTCGCGATGCGAATAGAAAGGTCATCAGCGCGGCAGCTGCAGGGGCGCCGTCCCTCCCTCGTCTCTCTCCCTTCTCCTGCGCAGGCTGTGCGCGCGTTGGTGCGTGGTGCACGCGAGGGTGGTGGTGCTGCTCGTGGCCGTGTCGGCACGGCCGCGCATGCGCCTCAGAGGAGTATTGAGTAACAGTAGAGGGTATGCACACCAATGCACGTTGTCCGCACAGCGCGCGGCGCACCGCGCAGGTCGGTAGTCAATTCCAAAGCGTACGTCATCCCGCGCGCACACGCCGCCCCGCCCACACGCACCACACACACACACACAGAGAAAAAGCACCCACGTCTCGCACGTGTTTCGTACCGTTGCTCCGCATCGGGGGTGAGGCGGAGACGCATAGCGACACTGCTTGGCCACACACACACACACACACACACACACGAGCGCGCTCTCGCGCATCACCCGACCGCAGGGGCACCAGCAGCAGGCCCGCGTGCGGCTTGAAAATGAGCGCTTGCACCGCACACACACACACACACACACACACACACACAGACACACAGAGACGGCACCGCCTCTCTCTCCCCCGGTGTAGACGAGCAGCTTGCGGGGATGCAGGTGGACTGCTCGCTATTAACAAGGGATGCCGCCACACGTGACAGCGCGCGCACCGGGTCAGACTTACTATCTAACGATTGTTCCATACGATTGCTCAGCATCCACGCGTGGTGGCTCAGTTTTCCCGAGTTACATTTGTGGTGAAGGATTGTCATCAGCGGTGGTGCGGTGCGGGGGGGGGGTGGGCACAGCTCTGGGTCGGGGCTGCTCCCGCGCCCGTAAGCTCTGGGATCATGTGTTGAACCGCGTGTGGGGGATGGGTGTGCCCTCTGCGGCCTGCCACGTTCCGACCACGGGGCACCCCGCGCGGAGGACGGCTGGAGACATCGCGGTCGCGTCAGTGCCGTTTAGTAGTGCGTGCATCAGTCTTCAGACTCGTCTTCCAATTGTAAATGTTATGTACATCTTAGCAGGCTCATCACGACGACCACACACTTGCTCCCCTCCGCGCCTCTAGTCGCGCGAGCGCACGCTCAGCTGTTCTTTCTCGATTGATGGTTCCGTTCGCGTGTCACTCACGTGGTGTGTGTGTCAGCGTGTCGCGATGCGAATAGAAAGGTCATCAGCGCGGCAGCTGCAGGGGCGCCGTCCCTCCCTCGTCTCTCTCCCTTCTCCTGCGCAGGCTGTGCGCGCGTTGGTGCGTGGTGCACGCGAGGGTGGTGGTGCTGCTCGTGGCCGTGTCGGCACGGCCGCGCATGCGCCTCAGAGGAGTATTGAGTAACAGTAGAGGGTATGCACACCAATGCACGTTGTCCGCACAGCGCGCGGCGCACCGCGCAGGTCGGTAGTCAATTCCAAAGCGTACGTCATCCCGCGCGCACACGCCGCCCCGCCCACACGCACCACACACACACACCACACACACACGCACACACGCACACACGCACGAGCGCGCTCTCGCGCATCACCCGACCGCAGGGGCACCAGCAGCAGGCCCGCGTGCGGCTTGAAAATGAGCGCTTGCACCGCACACACACACACACACACACACACACACACACAGACACACAGAGACGGTACCGCCTCTCTCTCCCCCGGTGTAGACGAGCAGCTTGCGGGGATGCAGGTGGACTGCTCGCTATTAACAAGGGATGCCGCCACACGTGACAGCGCGCGCACCGGGTCAGACTTACTATCTAACGATTGTTCCATACGATTGCTCAGCATCCACGCGTGGTGGCTCAGTTTTCCCGAGTTACATTTGTGGTGAAGGATTGTCATCAGCGGTGGTGCGGTGCGGGGGGGGGGTGGGCACAGCTCTGGGTCGGGGCTGCTCCCGCGCCCGTAAGCTCTGGGATCATGTGTTGAACCGCGTGTGGGGGATGGGTGTGCCCTCTGCGGCCTGCCACGTTCCGACCACGGGGCACCCCGCGCGGAGGACGGCTGGAGACATCGCGGTCGCGTCAGTGCCGTTTAGTAGTGCGTGCATCAGTCTTCAGACTCGTCTTCCAATTGTAAATGTTATGTACATCTTAGCAGGCTCATCACGACGACCACACACTTGCTCCCCTCCGCGCCTCTAGTCGCGCGAGCGCACGCTCAGCTGTTCTTTCTCGATTGATGGTTCCGTTCGCGTGTCACTCACGTGGTGTGTGTGTCAGCGTGTCGCGATGCGAATAGAAAGGTCATCAGCGCGGCAGCTGCAGGGGCGCCGTCCCTCCCTCGTCTCTCTCCCTTCTCCTGCGCAGGCTGTGCGCGCGTTGGTGCGTGGTGCACGCGAGGGTGGTGGTGCTGCTCGTGGCCGTGTCGGCACGGCCGCGCATGCGCCTCAGAGGAGTATTGAGTAACAGTAGAGGGTATGCACACCAATGCACGTTGTCCGCACAGCGCGCGGCGCACCGCGCAGGTCGGTAGTCAATTCCAAAGCGTACGTCATCCCGCGCGCACACGCCGCCCCGCCCACACGCACCACACACACACACACAGAGAAAAAGCACCCACGTCTCGCACGTGTTTCGTACCGTTGCTCCGCATCGGGGGTGAGGCGGAGACGCATAGCGACACTGCTTGGCCACACACACACACACACCACACACACGAGCGCGCTCTCGCGCATCACCCGACCGCAGGGGCACCAGCAGCAGGCCCGCGTGCGGCTTGAAAATGAGCGCTTGCACCGCACACACACACACACACACACACACACAGACACACAGAGACGGCACCGCCTCTCTCTCCCCCGGTGTAGACGAGCAGCTTGCGGGGATGCAGGTGGACTGCTCGCTATTAACAAGGGATGCCGCCACACGTGACAGCGCGCGCACCGGGTCAGACTTACTATCTAACGATTGTTCCATACGATTGCTCAGCATCCACGCGTGGTGGCTCAGTTTTCCCGAGTTACATTTGTGGTGAAGGATTGTCATCAGCGGTGGTGCGGTGCGGGGGGGGGGTGGGCACAGCTCTGGGTCGGGGCTGCTCCCGCGCCGTAAGCTCTGGGATCATGTGTTGAACCGCGTGTGGGGGATGGGTGTGCCCTCTGCGGCCTGCCACGTTCCGACCACGGGGCACCCCGCGCGGAGGACGGCTGGAGACATCGCGGTCGCGTCAGTGCCGTTTAGTAGTGCGTGCATCAGTCTTCAGACTCGTCTTCCAATTGTAAATGTTATGTACATCTTAGCAGGCTCATCACGACGACCACACACTTGCTCCCCTCCGCGCCTCTAGTCGCGCGAGCGCACGCTCAGCTGTTCTTTCTCGATTGATGGTTCCGTTCGCGTGTCACTCACGTGGTGTGTGTGTCAGCGTGTCGCGATGCGAATAGAAAGGTCATCAGCGCGGCAGCTGCAGGGGCGCCGTCCCTCCCTCGTCTCTCTCCCTTCTCCTGCGCAGGCTGTGCGCGCGTTGGTGCGTGGTGCACGCGAGGGTGGTGGTGCTGCTCGTGGCCGTGTCGGCACGGCCGCGCATGCGCCTCAGAGGAGTATTGAGTAACAGTAGAGGGTATGCACACCAATGCACGTTGTCCGCACAGCGCGCGGCGCACCGCGCAGGTCGGTAGTCAATTCCAAAGCGTACGTCATCCCGCGCGCACACGCCGCCCCGCCCACACGCACCACACACACACACACACACACACACACGCACACACGCACACACGCACGAGCGCGCTCTCGCGCATCACCCGACCGCAGGGGCACCAGCAGCAGGCCCGCGTGCGGCTTGAAAATGAGCGCTTGCACCGCACACACACACACACACACACACACACACACAGACACACAGAGACGGTACCGCCTCTCTCTCCCCCGGTGTAGACGAGCAGCTTGCGGGGATGCAGGTGGACTGCTCGCTATTAACAAGGGATGCCGCCACACGTGACAGCGCGCGCACCGGGTCAGACTTACTATCTAACGATTGTTCCATACGATTGCTCAGCATCCACGCGTGGTGGCTCAGTTTTCCCGAGTTACATTTGTGGTGAAGGATTGTCATCAGCGGTGGTGCGGTGCGGGGGGGGGTGGGCACAGCTCTGGGTCGGGGCTGCTCCCGCGCCCGTAAGCTCTGGGATCATGTGTTGAACCGCGTGTGGGGGATGGGTGTGCCCTCTGCGGCCTGCCACGTTCCGACCACGGGGCACCCCGCGCGGAGGACGGCTGGAGACATCGCGGTCGCGTCAGTGCCGTTTAGTAGTGCGTGCATCAGTCTTCAGACTCGTCTTCCAATTGTAAATGTTATGTACATCTTAGCAGGCTCATCACGACGACCACACACTTGCTCCCCTCCGCGCCTCTAGTCGCGCGAGCGCACGCTCAGCTGTTCTTTCTCGATTGATGGTTCCGTTCGCGTGTCACTCACGTGGTGTGTGTGTCAGCGTGTCGCGATGCGAATAGAAAGGTCATCAGCGCGGCAGCTGCAGGGGCGCCGTCCCTCCCTCGTCTCTCTCCCTTCTCCTGCGCAGGCTGTGCGCGCGTTGGTGCGTGGTGCACGCGAGGGTGGTGGTGCTGCTCGTGGCCGTGTCGGCACGGCCGCGCATGCGCCTCAGAGGAGTATTGAGTAACAGTAGAGGGTATGCACACCAATGCACGTTGTCCGCACAGCGCGCGGCGCACCGCGCAGGTCGGTAGTCAATTCCAAAGCGTACGTCATCCCGCGCGCACACGCCGCCCCGCCCACACGCACCACACACACACACACAGAGAAAAAGCACCCACGTCTCGCACGTGTTTCGTACCGTTGCTCCGCATCGGGGTGAGGCGGAGACGCATAGCGACACTGCTTGGCCACACACACACACACACACACACACACACGAGCGCGCTCTCGCGCATCACCCGACCGCAGGGGCACCAGCAGCAGGCCCGCGTGCGGCTTGAAAATGAGCGCTTGCACCGCACACACACACACACACACACACACACAGACACACAGAGACGGCACCGCCTCTCTCTCCCCCGGTGTAGACGAGCAGCTTGCGGGGATGCAGGTGGACTGCTCGCTATTAACAAGGGATGCCGCCACACGTGACAGCGCGCGCACCGGGTCAGACTTACTATCTAACGATTGTTCCATACGATTGCTCAGCATCCACGCGTGGTGGCTCAGTTTTCCCGAGTTACATTTGTGGTGAAGGATTGTCATCAGCGGTGGTGCGGTGCGGGGGGGGGGTGGGCACAGCTCTGGGTCGGGGCTGCTCCCGCGCCCGTAAGCTCTGGGATCATGTGTTGAACCGCGTGTGGGGGATGGGTGTGCCCTCTGCGGCCTGCCACGTTCCGACCACGGGGCACCCCGCGCGGAGGACGGCTGGAGACATCGCGGTCGCGTCAGTGCCGTTTAGTAGTGCGTGCATCAGTCTTCAGACTCGTCTTCCAATTGTAAATGTTATGTACATCTTAGCAGGCTCATCACGACGACCACACACTTGCTCCCCTCCGCGCCTCTAGTCGCGCGAGCGCACGCTCAGCTGTTCTTTCTCGATTGATGGTTCCGTTCGCGTGTCACTCACGTGGTGTGTGTGTCAGCGTGTCGCGATGCGAATAGAAAGGTCATCAGCGCGGCAGCTGCAGGGGCGCCGTCCCTCCCTCGTCTCTCTCCCTTCTCCTGCGCAGGCTGTGCGCGCGTTGGTGCGTGGTGCACGCGAGGGTGGTGGTGCTGCTCGTGGCCGTGTCGGCACGGCCGCGCATGCGCCTCAGAGGAGTATTGAGTAACAGTAGAGGGTATGCACACCAATGCACGTTGTCCGCACAGCGCGCGGCGCACCGCGCAGGTCGGTAGTCAATTCCAAAGCGTACGTCATCCCGCGCGCACACGCCGCCCCGCCCACACGCACCACACACACACACACACACACACACGCACACACGCACACACGCACGAGCGCGCTCTCGCGCATCACCCGACCGCAGGGGCACCAGCAGCAGGCCCGCGTGCGGCTTGAAAATGAGCGCTTGCACCGCACACACACACACACACACACACACACACACAGACACACAGAGACGGTACCGCCTCTCTCTCCCCCGGTGTAGACGAGCAGCTTGCGGGGATGCAGGTGGACTGCTCGCTATTAACAAGGGATGCCGCCACACGTGACAGCGCGCGCACCGGGTCAGACTTACTATCTAACGATTGTTCCATACGATTGCTCAGCATCCACGCGTGGTGGCTCAGTTTTCCCGAGTTACATTTGTGGTGAAGGATTGTCATCAGCGGTGGTGCGGTGCGGGGGGGGGGGTGGGCACAGCTCTGGGTCGGGGCTGCTCCCGCGCCGTAAGCTCTGGGATCATGTGTTGAACCGCGTGTGGGGGATGGGTGTGCCCTCTGCGGCCTGCCACGTTCCGACCACGGGGCACCCCGCGCGGAGGACGGCTGGAGACATCGCGGTCGCGTCAGTGCCGTTTAGTAGTGCGTGCATCAGTCTTCAGACTCGTCTTCCAATTGTAAATGTTATGTACATCTTAGCAGGCTCATCACGACGACCACACACTTGCTCCCCTCCGCGCCTCTAGTCGCGCGAGCGCACGCTCAGCTGTTCTTTCTCGATTGATGGTTCCGTTCGCGTGTCACTCACGTGGTGTGTGTGTCAGCGTGTCGCGATGCGAATAGAAAGGTCATCAGCGCGGCAGCTGCAGGGGCGCCGTCCCTCCCTCGTCTCTCTCCCTTCTCCTGCGCAGGCTGTGCGCGCGTTGGTGCGTGGTGCACGCGAGGGTGGTGGTGCTGCTCGTGGCCGTGTCGGCACGGCCGCGCATGCGCCTCAGAGGAGTATTGAGTAACAGTAGAGGGTATGCACACCAATGCACGTTGTCCGCACAGCGCGCGGCGCACCGCGCAGGTCGGTAGTCAATTCCAAAGCGTACGTCATCCCGCGCGCACACGCCGCCCCGCCCACACGCACCACACACACACACACAGAGAAAAGCACCCACGTCTCGCACGTGTTTCGTACCGTTGCTCCGCATCGGGGGTGAGGCGGAGACGCATAGCGACACTGCTTGGCCACACACACACACACACACACACACACACGAGCGCGCTCTCGCGCATCACCCGACCGCAGGGGCACCAGCAGCAGGCCCGCGTGCGGCTTGAAAATGAGCGCTTGCACCGCACACACACACACACACACACACAGACACACAGAGACGGCACCGCCTCTCTCTCCCCCGGTGTAGACGAGCAGCTTGCGGGGATGCAGGTGGACTGCTCGCTATTAACAAGGGATGCCGCCACACGTGACAGCGCGCGCACCGGGTCAGACTTACTATCTAACGATTGTTCCATACGATTGCTCAGCATCCACGCGTGGTGGCTCAGTTTTCCCGAGTTACATTTGTGGTGAAGGATTGTCATCAGCGGTGGTGCGGTGCGGGGGGGGGGTGGGCACAGCTCTGGGTCGGGGCTGCTCCCGCGCCCGTAAGCTCTGGGATCATGTGTTGAACCGCGTGTGGGGGATGGGTGTGCCCTCTGCGGCCTGCCACGTTCCGACCACGGGGCACCCGCGCGGAGGACGGCTGGAGACATCGCGGTCGCGTCAGTGCCGTTTAGTAGTGCGTGCATCAGTCTTCAGACTCGTCTTCCAATTGTAAATGTTATGTACATCTTAGCAGGCTCATCACGACGACCACACACTTGCTCCCTCCGCGCCTCTAGTCGCGCGAGCGCACGCTCAGCTGTTCTTTCTCGATTGATGGTTCCGTTCGCGTGTCACTCACGTGGTGTGTGTGTCAGCGTGTCGCGATGCGAATAGAAAGGTCATCAGCGCGGCAGCTGCAGGGGCGCCGTCCCTCCCTCGTCTCTCTCCCTTCTCCTGCGCAGGCTGTGCGCGCGTTGGTGCGTGGTGCACGCGAGGGTGGTGGTGCTGCTCGTGGCCGTGTCGGCACGGCCGCGCATGCGCCTCAGAGGAGTATTGAGTAACAGTAGAGGGTATGCACCCAATGCACGTTGTCCGCACAGCGCGCGGCGCACCGCGCAGGTCGGTAGTCAATTCCAAAGCGTACGTCATCCGCGCGCACACGCCGCCCCGCCCACACCACCACACACACACACACAGAGAAAAAGCACCCACGTCTCGCACGTGTTTTCGTACCGTTGCTCCGCATCGGGGGTGAGGCGGAGACGCATAGCGACACTGCTTGGCCACACACACACACACACACACACGAGCGCGCTCTCGCGCATCACCCGACCGCAGGGGCACCAGCAGCAGGCCCGCGTGCGGCTTGAAAATGAGCGCTTGCACCGCACACACACACACACACAGACACACACAGACACACAGAGACGGCACCGCCTCTCTCTCCCCGGTGTAGACGAGCAGCTTGCGGGGATGCAGGTGGACTGCTCGCTATTAACAAGGGATGCCGCCACACGTGACAGCGCGCCGCACCGGGTCAGACTTACTATCTAACGATTGTTCCATACGATTGCTCAGCATCCACGCGTGGTGGCTCAGTTTTCCCGAGTTACATTTGTGGTGAAGATTGTCATCAGCGGTGGTGCGGTGCGGGGGGGGGTGGGCACAGCTCTGGGTCGGGGCTGCTCCCGCGCCCGTAAGCTCTGGGATCATGTGTTGAACCGCGTGTGGGGGATGGGTGTGCCCTCTGCGGCCTGCCACGTTCCGACCACGGGGCACCCCGCGCGGAGGACGGCTGGAGACATCGCGGTCGCGTCAGTGCCGTTTAGTAGTGCGTGCATCAGTCTTCAGACTCGTCTTCCAATTGTAAATGTTATGTACATCTTAGCAGGCTCATCACGACGACCACACACTTGCTCCCCTCCGCGCCTCTAGTCGCGCGAGCGCACGCTCAGCTGTTCTTTCTCGATTGATGGTTCCGTTCGCGTGTCACTCACGTGGTGTGTGTGTCAGCGTGTCGCGATGCGAATAGAAAGGTCATCAGCGCGGCAGCTGCAGGGGCGCCGTCCCTCCCTCGTCTCTCTCCCTTCTCCTGCGCAGGCTGTGCGCGCGTTGGTGCGTGGTGCACGCGAGGGTGGTGGTGCTGCTCGTGGCCGTGTCGGCACGGCCGCGCATGCGCCTCAGAGGAGTATTGAGTAACAGTAGAGGGTATGCACACCAATGCACGTTGTCCGCACAGCGCGCGGCGCACCGCGCAGGTCGGTAGTCAATTCCAAAGCGTACGTCATCCCGCGCGCACACGCCGCCCCGCCCACACGCACCACACACACACACACAGAGAAAAAGCACCCACGTCTCGCACGTGTTTCGTACCGTTGCTCCGCATCGGGGGTGAGGCGGAGACGCATAGCGACACTGCTTGGCCACACACACACACACACACACACACACACGAGCGCGCTCTCGCGCATCACCCGACCGCAGGGGCACCAGCAGCAGGCCCGCGTGCGGCTTGAAAATGAGCGCTTGCACCGCACACACACACACACACACACACACACAGACACACAGAGACGGCACCGCCTCTCTCTCCCCCGGTGTAGACGAGCAGCTTGCGGGGATGCAGGTGGACTGCTCGCTATTAACAAGGGATGCCGCCACACGTGACAGCGCGCGCACCGGGTCAGACTTACTATCTAACGATTGTTCCATACGATTGCTCAGCATCCACGCGTGGTGGCTCAGTTTTCCCGAGTTACATTTGTGGTGAAGGATTGTCATCAGCGGTGGTGCGGTGCGGGGGGGGGTGGGCACAGCTCTGGGTCGGGGCTGCTCCCGCGCCCGTAAGCTCTGGGATCATGTGTTGAACCGCGTGTGGGGGATGGGTGTGCCCTCTGCGGCCTGCCACGTTCCGACCACGGGGCACCCCGCGCGGAGGACGGCTGGAGACATCGCGGTCGCGTCAGTGCCGTTTAGTAGTGCGTGCATCAGTCTTCAGACTCGTCTTCCAATTGTAAATGTTATGTACATCTTAGCAGGCTCATCACGACGACCACACACTTGCTCCCCTCCGCGCCTCTAGTCGCGCGAGCGCACGCTCAGCTGTTCTTTCTCGATTGATGGTTCCGTTCGCGTGTCACTCACGTGGTGTGTGTGTCAGCGTGTCGCGATGCGAATAGAAAGGTCATCAGCGCGGCAGCTGCAGGGGCGCCGTCCCTCCCTCGTCTCTCTCCCTTCTCCTGCGCAGGCTGTGCGCGCGTTGGTGCGTGGTGCACGCGAGGGTGGTGGTGCTGCTCGTGGCCGTGTCGGCACGGCCGCGCATGCGCCTCAGAGGAGTATTGAGTAACAGTAGAGGGTATGCACACCAATGCACGTTGTCCGCACAGCGCGCGGCGCACCGCGCAGGTCGGTAGTCAATTCCAAAGCGTACGTCATCCCGCGCGCACACGCCGCCCCGCCCACACGCACCACACACACACACACAGAGAAAAAGCACCCACGTCTCGCACGTGTTTCGTACCGTTGCTCCGCATCGGGGGTGAGGCGGAGACGCATAGCGACACTGCTTGGCCACACACACACACACACACACACACGAGCGCGCTCTCGCGCATCACCCGACCGCAGGGGCACCAGCAGCAGGCCCGCGTGCGGCTTGAAAATGAGCGCTTGCACCGCACACACACACACACACACACACACACACAGACACACAGAGACGGCACCGCCTCTCTCTCCCCGGTGTAGACGAGCAGCTTGCGGGGATGCAGGTGGACTGCTCGCTATTAACAAGGGATGCCGCCACACGTGACAGCGCGCGCACCGGGTCAGACTTACTATCTAACGATTGTTCCATACGATTGCTCAGCATCCACGCGTGGTGGCTCAGTTTTCCCGAGTTACATTTGTGGTGAAGGATTGTCATCAGCGGTGGTGCGGTGCGGGGGGGGGTGGGCACAGCTCTGGGTCGGGGCTGCTCCCGCGCCCGTAAGCTCTGGGATCATGTGTTGAACCGCGTGTGGGGGATGGGTGTGCCCTCTGCGGCCTGCCACGTTCCGACCACGGGGCACCCCGCGCGGAGGACGGCTGGAGACATCGCGGTCGCGTCAGTGCCGTTTAGTAGTGCGTGCATCAGTCTTCAGACTCGTCTTCCAATTGTAAATGTTATGTACATCTTAGCAGGCTCATCACGACGACCACACACTTGCTCCCCTCCGCGCCTCTAGTCGCGCGAGCGCACGCTCAGCTGTTCTTTCTCGATTGATGGTTCCGTTCGCGTGTCACTCACGTGGTGTGTGTGTCAGCGTGTCGCGATGCGAATAGAAAGGTCATCAGCGCGGCAGCTGCAGGGGCGCCGTCCCTCCCTCGTCTCTCTCCCTTCTCCTGCGCAGGCTGTGCGCGCGTTGGTGCGTGGTGCACGCGAGGGTGGTGGTGCTGCTCGTGGCCGTGTCGGCACGGCCGCGCATGCGCCTCAGAGGAGTATTGAGTAACAGTAGAGGGTATGCACACCAATGCACGTTGTCCGCACAGCGCGCGGCGCACCGCGCAGGTCGGTAGTCAATTCCAAAGCGTACGTCATCCCGCGCGCACACGCCGCCCCGCCCACACGCACCACACACACACACCACACACCGTTGCTCCGCAACGGAGACGCATAGCGACACTGCTTGGCCACACACACACACACACACACACGAGCGCGCTCTCGCGCATCACCCGACCGCAGGGGCACCAGCAGCAGGCCCGCGTGCGGCTTGAAAATGAGCGCTTGCACCGCACACACACACACACACACACACACACACAGACACACAGAGACGGCACCGCCTCTCTCTCCCCGGTGTAGACGAGCAGCTTGCGGGGATGCAGGTGGACTGCTCGCTATTAACAAGGGATGCCGCCACACGTGACAGCGCGCGCACCGGGTCAGACTTACTATCTAACGATTGTTCCATACGATTGCTCAGCATCCACGCGTGGTGGCTCAGTTTTCCCGAGTTACATTTGTGGTGAAGGATTGTCATCAGCGGTGGTGCGGTGCGGGGGGGGGTGGGCACAGCTCTGGGTCGGGGCTGCTCCCGCGCCCGTAAGCTCTGGGATCATGTGTTGAACCGCGTGTGGGGGATGGGTGTGCCCTCTGCGGCCTGCCACGTTCCGACCACGGGGCACCCCGCGCGGAGGACGGCTGGAGACATCGCGGTCGCGTCAGTGCCGTTTAGTAGTGCGTGCATCAGTCTTCAGACTCGTCTTCCAATTGTAAATGTTATGTACATCTTAGCAGGCTCATCACGACGACCACACACTTGCTCCCCTCCGCGCCTCTAGTCGCGCGAGCGCACGCTCAGCTGTTCTTTCTCGATTGATGGTTCCGTTCGCGTGTCACTCACGTGGTGTGTGTGTCAGCGTGTCGCGATGCGAATAGAAAGGTCATCAGCGCGGCAGCTGCAGGGGCGCCGTCCCTCCCTCGTCTCTCTCCCTTCTCCTGCGCAGGCTGTGCGCGCGTTGGTGCGTGGTGCACGCGAGGGTGGTGGTGCTGCTCGTGGCCGTGTCGGCACGGCCGCGCATGCGCCTCAGAGGAGTATTGAGTAACAGTAGAGGGTATGCACACCAATGCACGTTGTCCGCACAGCGCGCGGCGCACCGCGCAGGTCGGTAGTCAATTCCAAAGCGTACGTCATCCCGCGCGCACACGCCGCCCCGCCCACACGCACCACACACACACACACAGAGAAAAAGCACCCACGTCTCGCACGTGTTTCGTACCGTTGCTCCGCATCGGGGTGAGGCGGAGACGCATAGCGACACTGCTTGGGCACACACACACACACACACACACACGAGCGCGCTCTCGCGCATCACCCGCGCAGGGGCACCAGCAGCAGGCCGCGTGCGGCTTGAAAATGAGCGCTTGCACCGCACACACACACACACACACACACACACACACAGACACACAGAGACGGCACCGCCTCTCTCTCCCCCGGTGTAGACGAGCAGCTTGCGGGGATGCAGGTGGACTGCTCGCTATTAACAAGGGATGCCGCCACACGTGACAGCGCGCGCACCGGGTCAGACTTACTATCTAACGATTGTTCCATACGATTGCTCAGCATCCACGCGTGGTGGCTCAGTTTTTCCGAGTTACATTTGTGGTGAAGGATTGTCATCAGCGGTGGTGCGGTGCGGGGGGGGTGGGCACAGCTCTGGGTCGGGGCTGCTCCCGCGCCCGTAAGCTCTGGGATCATGTGTTGAACCGCGTGTGGGGGATGGGTGTGCCCTCTGCGGCCTGCCACGTTCCGACCACGGGGCACCCCGCGCGGAGGACGGCTGGAGACATCGCGGTCGCGTCAGTGCCGTTTAGTAGTGCGTGCATCAGTCTTCAGACTCGTCTTCCAATTGTAAATGTTATGTACATCTTAGCAGGCTCATCACGACGACCACACACTTGCTCCCCTCGCGCCTCTAGTCGCGCGAGCGCACGCTCAGCTGTTCTTTCTCGATTGATGGTTCCGTTCGCGTGTCACTCACGTGGTGTGTGTGTCAGCGTGTCGCGATGCGAATAGAAAGGTCATCAGCGCGGCAGCTGCAGGGGCGCCGTCCCTCCCTCGTCTCTCTCCCTTCTCCTGCGCAGGCTGTGCGCGCGTTGGTGCGTGGTGCACGCGAGGGTGGTGGTGCTGCTCGTGGCCGTGTCGGCACGGCCGCGCATGCGCCTCAGAGGAGTATTGAGTAACAGTAGAGGGTATGCACACCAATGCACGTTGTCCGCACAGCGCGCGGCGCACCGCGCAGGTCGGTAGTCAATTCCAAAGCGTACGTCATCCCGCGCGCACACGCCGCCCCGCCCACACGCACCACACACACACACACAGAGAAAAAGCACCACGTCTCGCACGTGTTTCGTACCGTTGCTCCGCATCGGGGGTGAGGCGGAGACGCATAGCGACACTGCTTGGCCACACACACACACACACACACACACACACACGAGCGCGCTCTCGCGCATCACCCGACCGCAGGGGCACCAGCAGCAGGCCCGCGTGCGGCTTGAAAATGAGCGCTTGCACCGCACA
>RAIA01000041.1:600000-855000 GCA_003664395.1 Leishmania lainsoni
CAAGAAGCAGAAATGAGATGTGCAATCGAAAGGGAGAAGGAACACCAAACAGCGTGCGCTTTCGCGATCGGGATGAACAGACGCACAGCCAATGTGCGAAATGATGAGATACGAAACAAGCGCGAAAGAAAAAGAAAGAGAATGCAACCCGGCAAGATGTACGCGGGAGTCCACCAGATTCAAGTTTGCACTCTGGAAAAGGAATTGGGGGAGGGGAGGGGGGCTCCTGGTGAGACGAGGGGAAATAATTGAGTGGAGAGAGAGACGGCCAGAAAGACGCCAGAGAAGCACACACACACACACACACAAAGAAGAAAAACAGACGAAAAGGAGTCAGACAAAGATGCTGAGGGAGAAGGGGGGGGGCGGAGAGCGGGGGAACAGATCGTACGCAATCTGCAACGCAATGACAGAGAAGCACGAAGGAAAACAGAGGGGACTCGTGCGAATGACTAACGGCGGCTTCGTCTATTTACAGCAGAAACGATACACACACAGGTACACAGAATACACCTCCGTGAGAACAACCCAGTGTGTATGAATAGATGGAAGAGGAAGTGCTCGTATCCGCTTGCTCCACAACGATATCCAGCTTGAAACAATGATGTAATCTTTTCCTCGAAGAGGCTGTGCTATTGTGCGGTGGTAACTGGTTTGTGCGTTCCTATGAATTGAAGCGTCGTCGTTTCCGTCGGGGAACTATGCGGAGAAAGCAATGCTCTATAAGGAATAAATTAAGAAAGCCTGGAGAAGGATATTGAGTTGTGCTGTGAGAACAGATTCTAAGCAATACAATGAGTGATCAACAGACCACACACACACACGCTTGTGGGAAGTGCTGCTGCTTTCTTTTACTGTTTGTTTGTTTTTCTTATAGGGAGGGGACTTGTGCTTTGTTTTCTTTCGCAACTGCATTCGCATCGCAGGGCATTTGCGTTTTATTGATCGAAAGTTCGAGAGGGGGAAACGGGAGGGAAGAGAGACGTGGTGATGGGGAAGAAGGTACAGCAGGGTTGCGGTGCTGCATGAGAGAGGTGGGGAAGCACATACACATAGACTCGAAGGCACAGCCAGTAGTGTACCAAAGCGACGCTGCACACCACATGCTGCTTTCCTTGTGCATTGATGTGTGCGTGCCTCGGTGATAGCGAACAGCAGAAAGATACGCGACAGTACACCAACTACCCGGGACGGAGCTTCGTGCTCCTACCTAGAGTAACTATTCGCTTGTGCATGAGACCAAGACTAGAGACACTCCCTTTAGCTTGACGACTGTTAGGTGCGTAACCCCCTACACTATCGCTTATCGTGTTGCGTGTCGCGACATCTCCTTGTTTTTCCTGCAGCTCTAGTCATTCCCGTCAAGTCCATCGCAGCCTCGGCTTGGTCTATACCTGCCCCTGCCCCACTCCACTTACACGTGACTTACCCCATCAGCACAGGCAGTCTTCGCTGACAGGAACGCCAGGGAAGTGGAGTGTCATCATCGATGCAGAAGAGGAAGTGAGTCAAACGAGAACAATCCTGCAAGAAAGAGAACTGCGCCCTCCCCCCTCACCCTATTGGTGTTGATGTGCGCCAACGCGCATGTGTAGACGAAAAGATGAAGGCGTTGAAAGCAACAGAGGGGGGGAGGCTGGCTGTATCAGCGCGACACAGCTAGCGCGCTCGACACGAGGAGGAAGACACAGGGAGAAGGCGAGAGAGAGAAAAAAAGAAGAACTTATACATACGCACACTCTCACCCTCTTTGTTTGCTATCCGAACAGCGGGAGAGTGATGTTATTGTGTGAGTTATCCACATATTACGACGTTTACTTAGTGGAAGTCGAAAAGAGAGAGAAGGAAACAACGAATGAACACCAAATCGTCAGCGGGTTTGTATGCGCGTCGGAGTGGTAAACCCAGCGATCATCCCATGGACTGGTATCCAGCACGAAGTGATGTTAGTGGTGCCAGCACGCTCACAGGTGCAAAGTGAATGATGTCTGTGTCATGAAGACAACAAAAATGAGGCTTCAAAACTGGCGTGGCTGGCGCTGGCGACCCATTTACAAAACTCCAAGCAGGAGTCGCGAATCTAGGAATGATCGGAGGTGGTGAATACTGGGGCAGGGAGCGCAACGTCAACAGGAGAGACCAAGAAAAGTAAAAACTAGCTGCTCAGGGATCCGATAGGAGCTCTGAAGACGCACAACAGGGAACAAACACACACACACACACACACACGCCTCGAGCAACTACGTATCCCAACAGCACTGAGCATTCGCGCACGCACGTACACACGCCCAGTAACACGGGTGGAGGAAGGCTTTCAGCTCTTTGTCGTCTTCTCAGGCTAACACCCCAAAGAGTCCAGCAAGAGAGGAAAAGAGAAAAAGTGTGAGGGCCACCGATTTCGCGGGCCGCCGCGAAAACAAAACAGAAAACGAACGACAACGCAAAAACTGAAGAGCACCGCACCAGCACTACACACCACTGCAGAGACGCCACGCGCAAAGAGGGGCACAAGCGCGAGAACAACAGCACACAGTAACGTCACCATACAACAAGAGTGAGCTAAGGAAACAAAGAAAACCTCAGGAATCGTACAAAGAAAAACTACGCACCACATCCAGAGAGCGGAATAGTGGGCAAAGAACGCCCCATGTGCGGGTTCGCGAAAAAAACAGCGTCTGCTGAGCCTCCATAGAGATGTGCGGAGATTCCAGTTCCTCGGGGTGCGTGGCATCCCCACTTACCGAAGCTGGCTGCTCTACTATTTTCTTGTGCACCCTTCTGTTTATGCCAGCTCGTCCACCAGGGTTTCACGAACGTTCTGCAGTAAGTTGCCTTCGTCCCCACCGACGGTCTCGCGGCGCAACTGGAAGATGCGCTCCACAACGGTGATTTCTGTCGCTGTCGTGTTCAGACCGCAAAATGCGGCCCAGTCGTTCACTACAAGGCCAGAGCCGATGGCGGCATTGCCGCGGTTGATCGTGCCCGCCACTACCGGCACCTGCAAGAGAGATGAAATCTCGTCCATGTCCTGTGCAGGGGTCTTGGGGTGCACCATGCAACCCTTATTCGTGGCTACGGCATAGCTACCGACCAGGGCGTTTTCCGCAATGGAGGTGCGGAATGTCTGTACCTGCAGCGTGTCACGTATCACTCCTCCGTCTCACGACTCAGGTCTGTGTGGATGAGCGCTACATGGTCGTTACAAACCACACAGTTGCCGAGGGCGGAGAGACGCTCTTCGACGCGCTGCACCTTCACAGAGTCGGGTAGCGAGTTTCGGAGGTGCTGCAGCTCCTGGTCTGTCGTAATAGACGGTACGATGAGCCCGTGGCGATTGCCTATGGTGAGGCGGCCAATCACGCGTGCATCGCCGATGGACGTGTACACGACAGAGATGTGGTTTGCCAGCTCCTGCTCAAACACTGAGTAGAAGTTCTGCGACGCGCCAGCCGCCACAAGGCAGTAAGCGTTGGTGAGGCGAGAGAAGACACCAATATCATCGGAGCTCTCAAAGCGGGTACGCAGCGTCATGATTGCTCTTGATGCTCACCTTACATCCTCTGCCTTAACGGTAATAGATGTACTGGTGAGGAGTGGATGAGGGGAGAAGAATGAAAAGAACCACTGTGGAGTTAATGAACGTTATACTCAGCCTATGCACGAAGCAAAGAAGTCCACAAACAGCGAGCGCGCTAGACGCACTGGAACGCCAAAAGTGAGCTGTGCGAAGTCGAACAAGCGGGGTAGATGGGAGACGCCAAATCAAACAAAGCCAGAGAAAAAAAAATTGAAAAAAAAGACTAGGCGTCAAGCGGCATGCAGTGACACACACGTACACACATACACATACAAACCCAACAAAAAGCGCTGGCAGCTCGTCAGTGGCCTTTCTTGCTTTCTTTCGGTTATTGGATGGGACTCAAATATGCGTGCACAGATAGAGGGAAAGAGAAACAGTGAAGTGGGTTTGGGTGCGAAACAGCGCGAGGAGGGAACGGATGTTGTCACCAGTGGGAGCGGAAATGGCAGACATACGCGCGATGGCCAAGGAACTGCCACGAGAGGCTTACCAATTTGATGTCATGCCCGTGTCCATCTTTTAGCAGTATCGCGCAAGCGGGCAGGGGGAGGGAGTCGCAGTCGTCGCTAGTAGAAATAGCGAGACGTAGAGCAGCGCTGTCAAGAGGTAAAGCGCGGCTCGACCGCTGTCAAAACGCCCTACTCGGCGTGCGCGTGTATGTGGGCGTCTTTGTGGTGCTCACTGGCGGACAGCAACATAATCCGTATACATCTCTGTACACACACACACACACATACGCCACTGCCCCTTGGTGAGCTGATATAATTCTCTCTTTATGGTGTGTCTTTTTTTTTCCGGGGAGGAGTCGCTTTGCTTGACTTCATTGTCTCACCCGGTGGCGTGCCCCCTCCCATTCCCTCACCAAAAAAAAACAGGAAAATAATGCAGCACCTGCGGGGGACGGGGGGTCACTGGCGTCCCCCTCCTTCCCCCTTTCCGTCGCACAGGAAATGCGGAAACACCGCAGCCCAAGCCGCTTTGAAGACGCGCCACAGCGCAAATGAGAAGACATACACGTGTGCATGACGAATCCGAAACTTGTAGTCGCGAAAGGCGTCGGCAGTAACGCGCAGCAGGAGGTGTTCATTGCAACCAACACCGACACATGAGCGCGAGCACCAATGCGTCGCGGTAGCACTCAATCACCATCCGGCTCGTTAAGAGCATCATAGGAGAGGACTGTGGGGGTTAGCTTGGGTTGAATATGTTCCTTCCGCTCTCGATCTAGTCGCGCAGCCTCCTTGAAGAGCGCCTTCTCCGAGTCTAAAAGAAGTCCGTAGTCCTCATAGAACTGGTGTTCCTTGGCTTCTATCACCTCCGTCACCTCAGGGAGAAAATGCTTCATGACGCGTTCAATACCGTCCTTAAGGGTGTTCTGTGAAGAGGGGCAAGTCCTACAGGCGCCAAGCATCGCAAGTGACACAATCCCAGTCTTTTCGTTGAAGTTCAGCAGTTTCACGTCACCGCCGTCGCGCCGAACCATCGGACGCACTTGTTCACGGAGCAGTTCCTTGATGCACTGTAACACCTCAGAGTCGTTGTCCTTCAGCTCGAGGTCGTCCTCGATGAGGGTGTACTCTTTTGCCGGAGATACGCACGCGTTATTGAAGATGAGGTAGTGTCCTAGGAAGCTGCTGATGCTCCACTCGATGTTAGACCAGTCCACGTTCATGTAGACCGAAATGGACACATTCCGAGGCGCGATGAAGACGGACATCACCTCCTGCGGGTACTGCTCAAAGAGTCCCTGGGAGAGCGGGTGCACCCATGCGAGGCCGCGGTGCGCCACCTCGCACGACTGCCCTTGCGGCACAAAGCTCTCGAAGCTGTCTGCGGGAATGGAGAAGGAGTGGCAGAGTGGGTTAGGGGTGGGCTGCGCATGCAGCTGCATCATGCGACGGCATAACGTACGCCGCAGCATACTAGGCAGAACAGTGTTGAGTACATGAGCATCTGCAACCTTGACAAACGAACAGGAAGAGGGGGGTGACGACAGAAGAGGTCAGTAGAGAAGCATGACAAGTAAGCGCGTGCCCTGTGCAAGTTGAACAGTGCTTGTGCAACTGCGGCCGCAGCTGAGTATAAGGCGCAGAAATCCCC
The DNA here is from genome assembly GCA_003664395.1 of Leishmania lainsoni. Taxonomy (NCBI): domain Eukaryota; phylum Euglenozoa; class Kinetoplastea; order Trypanosomatida; family Trypanosomatidae; genus Leishmania; species Leishmania lainsoni. The sequence continues at coordinate 605,681 of RAIA01000041.1, forward strand.
AGAAGAGACCGTAAAAGAGGGACGAATAATAAGCAGCTCGCATGTCGTCAGCGGACAAGCACGTCACGTCGCAGGTGCCCCACTTATTCCAGAGCTTCGAGCAATTCCCACGATTGCTTCGAAAAGCAGCACCGCGTCTCACTCGTATGTTGTGCAGGCGGTGCTGTTGGAGGCTGCCGCATTCGGTCTCTTTCTTGTTTTCCCGTAAAAACTGTACAAGGCAACCATGCGGGAAGTGAACAAAAGGTGTTTGCAGTTGTGTTGAAGCGTGCGTGCCAGCGCGTCCCTAGTGATTCTCGCAGCGCCATGTCATGGAAGATCGACTGAAGAGAGCGCAGCGGCGACATCTCACCCCACCCTCATATCGCATGCCACGCTATGCCACATCACATTACTGCCTAAGTTTGTTGTGCATGATGTAGAAGATCACGCACGTTGTCGTTTGCGCAAACCTGTCTCGAGCTCCTTAGGCTGGAAGTAATTTACCGGAGCACTCTGCATTACCCACTCTGCAGACGCGATAGCAGTGACGTGCGTCATGAAGCGCTTCGTTGTCCGCCTCATTTGCAGAAACACAACGAGAGCGGGTTTCTCTCGCAGAACAGCGGGAACACCAGCCTCAGCCCCTGTGGCACCCAAAAGATCTCGACTCGAGGTAGACCTGCGTCCGGCAGCAAACAGAAAGCTGGCCGGATGGATCTCGGCGAGGGAAGCGTCATCGGCGCCCACGCTCTCGAGTCGCTTCGGTCCAGCTGACACGCCGCTGTCAATTGGTCGAACTACCGAGTACGACCAGCCGTTCGCCTCCAGCTTCGCCACATTAAAAAAGAACCCCGAGAGAAGCGCCTTCGTGATGGACTCCACGTCGATCTGATTTACAGCACCGCTCAGTGCCTTCTCGAGCGCACTGTCGTCGTCGTCAAGAACCTTGCTGTCGCTGCCGCTATTGGCGGAGACAAGCTCCACGTCAAGGCCAATGCGGTCAAACGTCTTCAGAATCTGGTCCAATACATCCCGTGCGCGCAGCATCGAGCGCACGTTGATGCAGTTGGAGCGGCAAAACTCGCCAGCGCGCGGCCCCGCACGCAGCCACTCCTCCATGAGTCGGATGTACCCGGTCACGTCACCGTTACCAAAGCCAAAAAGGTGCTCCCTGGCGCTCTTAATATGACTCCGCTCCTTGGCATCGCGCGTGTTTATGAAGATGCTATCAAGCGTGATCATGGCGGCTGCCATGGCCATGTGCCGCCCGCAGCCCAGAGCGCACGCGCGAATCAAGCATTTGCTCAGAGATGGCTCCAGCGGGAACTCAGCCATGCGTCGCCCCGTGACAGTCAGCCGGCCGTCCGCTTTCATGGCGCCGAGGAGGAAAAGAAGGTCCAACGCGCGCTCCAGTGACGCGGTCGACGGGGCATCAAGAAAGTCAAATTGGAGGAGGTTGTGAATACCGAGTGCTTTCAGCTGCAGTACAACTGCACTCATCGAGCAGCGCAAGATCTCTGGTATCGTCTCTGGCGGCAGCTCGTTGTGGAAGATGTAGGCCGTGAATAAACGATAGCACTCACCTGGCTGCGTTCGACCGGCTCGCCCCGCGCGCTGTGTGGCACTTGCCTGAGATGTCGGCACCACCCGCAGCTCCTCCACCATCGCCTGCGGGTTGTAATAGTCCTGCTTGCAGAGTCCACAGTCCACCACATAGACAACGCCATCAATTGTGATGGATGTTTCGGCGATGTTCGTGGCGATCACTACCTTCCGCATGCCAGGCGGTGTGCGCTCGTAGATGCGGGCCTGCTCCTTTGGTGACATCGATGAGTAGATCGGGAGAATGAGAAGTGGCCGCAACTGGCCCTTCGCCTCATCCAAATACGACTGAAGGGTCTCGGCGCACGTCTCGATGGCATCTTGGCCCGGCAAGAATACCAACACGTCGCCGGGAAGTGGCTTCGATAGGTGCAACGCCAGCACCGTCTGGGCCGACTCCGTCACGTAGTCCGCCACCGGCTCGTCTGAGTAGAAGAGCTCAACTGGGTAGGTGCGTCCGCTAACAGTGAACACCGGCGCTTTGTTGAAAAAGTTGCTGAACTTTTCAGCGTTGATGGTGGCGCTGGCGACAATTACTTTCAGGTTCAGGTTGCGGCGAATGACATCTCGCAGGAGGCCGAGCAGAATGTCGGTGCTCAGAGAGCGCTCGTGGGCTTCGTCGACCATAATGGCGCCGACCGAGGAGAGATCGGGGTCATTGGTGAACTCTTTCAGCATCATACCGTCCGTCACGTAGAGGATTCGAGTGAGGGGACCCGTCTTGTCATCGAAGCGCACCTTATATCCTACAATGCTGCCACACGGGCAGCCTACTTCCTGCGCGACGCGTTCTGCGACACTAATGGCGGCGATTCGTCGAGGTTGTGTGCAGATGAGTCGGAGTGCCTCTTCGCTCCCTCCTCCGCAAGGGCGCCATCCCCTTCGCCGTTAGCCTCAATCTTCACCATCGAGGAAGCAGCCGGTCGCGCAGGGTCGGGGAGCTGCCGATCGCGTGTTTGAGGTCCAAGGTGGAAGCCCTCCTCATAGAGGTACTGAAGCAGCTGTGTCGTCTTCCCCGATCCAGTCTCCCCCACAATGATTACCACGCGATTGTCGCGAATGAGCTGCACCAGCCTCTCCCGCATTTGAAATATTGGCAGACCTCTGCGCTGCTGCTGAAGTCGCGCCTTCTGGCCCTGCAGAGCTACGGCACGTTCCTCCTGGAGCTCACTGAACGTTCTCTCTCGCACATAGTCGTTCTTTGCCAACCGCTCCGCCACCTCCGGCTCACTCATCGCCACATAACCTGCAGAGGAGAGGGGACGTGATGCTGCGTCCACCGCCTCTGTCGAGGCCTGGGCAGACGCCACATGAGCATTATCGTTATTGTTCGCCTCCTTCGCAACTGAAAATGTATCGGCGGGAGATGTGGCTAGGTGTGAATGACGCTGCAGCTCTGCGGCCAGCTCGCTCCATCGATCCAAGGCCTCGTCTTCGCCGCCAAGGGCCTGGCGCCGGCGTGCGACGTCGAAAAGGTCACTCGCGGTGCTTACCTCAGCGGAGCGGTGCAGCAAGAAGTCCGCCTCGGCTACAGATGCAGGAACAACGCCTTGCTCAATGTCCCTCAGCTTTTGCTCGACAACTGTGTTGGCTGCCTTATGACGCTGAGCCGCTTCCTTACGTAGGAAGGCCGCCCGCGAAGCCTGCTGAGCCCTCCGCAAAGCCTCCTTATCCATATGGGTAGCGTTGGGGGCAGGTAAGACGGCGAGAAACAGGCGTGTATGCCGCAATGGCTTGCTCATTTCAAATGTGCATGTATGTGTGACGCAGGAGAAAGTGAGGAAGTCAATGATGTGTGCAGGAGAGAAAGAGGGAACAAGGAGAAGTACGGTATCGATAAGAATGAGGGAAACTGCGCATGGGCAACAGCACTTGAAGGATCTGGCTGAGCGGCCTTCCAGCTCTCTGACACTTTGCTCTGCATCCCCGAGTGCGCGGCAGCATCCGTGAAGCTGCGAACCACTAGTCTCCAGCAGAACAAGGAGAGTCAGAAAAAGAATGAGAAAGAAACCGCGAGTCACTACAGAGCGCACAGACCTCTCCTTCATTGTTCCCGGATGGTCTGTGCGTCAGCGATGCAGTGCCTTTCCAGAGAGTACTCTGCGCTCACGGTGATACCCCCAAAAAGTAGAATGAGGCAGACGCGAAGAAGAGAGGAGGTCTCACCACGTCCCGTCTTGTGAGAGACGATTTCATCCACAAGCGATCCGATTTCCATTGAGTCGGTAAACTCCATTATCGAATTCCTACGATATCATTCACACAAGATCAGACACAGTCTGTCTGTCAACAGCATATCTCACCTACCGTATCTGAGAGCCAGTGGCGCACTACTCGCATTCCCATAAAGAGAGGGCACAAGAACCCCATGACAAGGTAAGGTGACTGGCATTATCAGGGACAATAGCCCCACTCTGTGGGGAAGCCAGGACAGCCCTCCTCTCCATGCCAATGCCGAGCCGCTTCCGGTGGTGATCGGGCCAGGTCCCTGCGATCTGGTGGAGCGCGATCGATGTAGAGCTACGCGTGTCGGCAGCCACGCACCGGGTGGCGCTGCGTCGGAGGGACCCGCGTCAGTACACACGGCTGTGCCACCTGCGTGACGGAGAGGGTGCCGGCGCGACTCGAGTGCATCTTGCCCGGCCCTCGCCGCCCAGTGGCGTGGGGAGCCGGAGTGCCCCCCCCTCCTTTCCCCTCCCCCTGAGAGTGACGCACCGCCTGGCGAGCGGCACCATGTGAGCGGCTGTGAAGCAGGGGATGAGCAAGGAGATCGAGGCGGGGGGAGGGGAGGCTCATTCCCCGGCCACCGAGTCGACGCATCGCTGTTACGCGTGCGCCTACGACTGCTCCACGGCATGCCATTGGGTCTGGGACAGGGCCGCGGTAGAATCGAGCCGGATTCATTGCTGCACGGCATACATCAATACCTTTGATAACGAAGATGGGTGTCTGTGTGCCTGTTATAGGGAGCGATGCAACTGAATTACGTGGAGGGATGATGACGACAGCGGCAGAAAGCTTTCACGCAAAGAGTGATGAGGAGAGAGACGCCATCACAGAGCGAAGAAGACACAAAGATCTCCTGGCAAAGAAGTAAAATACAGAAAGGAGGAAAAATGGCTCAAGGCTGCCAACGCCAACTCAACTGACGCCAACACACACACATACACAGAGAGAGAGAGAAGATGATGAAGAGAGTCGTATATGCAACGGTTTACGTAGGAATTAAATACAACAGCGATTCGTAAAAGGGGAAAAGGGAATGTTGATCAGCGCATCTCTCCGATAATGAAGATGTCTGTGAGAACTGAGGTCCTGTGATCCGCAACCGAAGCGTTGTCCACACAAAGGAACCGAGGAGGTCCCGGAGGGATGATAGAAAGACCAACACGCAGAGGAACCCACAAACGCCAAGACGAGTGAACAAGACGAGAGAAAGAAGAGAATAAAGAAGCGGAGAGACGAGAGACAAAAGGAGATGCTTCCAAACAAAGACAACGTTCACGATCATTTTCGATCATGGTGCACACCGAACCGCATGACGCTTCACTCGAGGTAAAACAAAGTTGGGCCATGCTCAGAGAAACACAACGGGCGTTGAAAGAAATTCGAGAGGGGAACCACCAGAAGAGAGAGAGAGTGTGTGTGAAATATTAGCACAGCAGCGCCACAAGGACAAGACGTAAGGTAAGAGAGGCGGGGAAAAAAAAAGCCGGAAGACAGACAGAGAAGTGAACTAACAGAGAAGAAAAAAAAAGGGGGTAAGAAGAGGGATGCATGGAAGTGGTAAAGTTGATAAGTGTGCCTTACGCACCACATCAAAGACCACAAGGAACAGTGGGAGACAGAGAACGGCAGGGAGATCCTACTTGCCAGCAGACACATGTGAAACAGCAATCGAGCGAGAAACAAAAGGCACTGGGAAGGAGGAGTCAATGACTCGAAAAGAACAGAAAATAAACCGCAAAAGGAAGAAAAAAAAGGAATTGCCGCAGCTCCGCCTTCCGTCACCTTCGGCCCTTGGCCTTCTCCTTCTCGGCTGTGGTTGAGCAGAAAGGAAAATGAGAGAGAGAGAGCACACGCACACACGCAAACGAAAAAAAAAAATAAGAATTTCCACCCACAACAAGACACACTCCACAGGGAGAAAAAAATTAGTCCAACGCACCACCACCACCACCGACCACCACCACAACCGACATCACAACCACAACATCACACGGCACGACATTGTTCATTCTTTTCTTTTATTTTTTCTCTGTCAATCTCTCTTTCTTTTCTTTTTTTGCGTCGCGCTGCAGCGAACACACCGCGTACGCCACCGGACCCCCAAACGATGGCCCAGCAAACAAACCAACAACAAAGAAAAAAAACAACAACAGAGATTAGTCACCATCGTGTGCCAACAGCAGACCGATAAGAGAAGGGTAGTGTGTCGTCAGTTGTCCTACCGTACAGTGGAAGTGCGCGTGTCCTGAAGAGGATGGCTGCGTGTGCGTAGGGGCGTACCCACCCACCCCTTTTTCATTCATGTAACGCTTTTGAGTCCGCAGAACCCCTCCAACGCACATTGGCACAACTTGGACAGTCTTTTCGACCACTCCTCTTGTGTCCATACGCTTGCCGCCGCAGCGGACAGGCGCCACCACGACCAGGCAGCGGCGCACAGGACTAGCACTTGACATCCCCTCCACGTCAAGTTACAGTCTCCTTGCGTTCATCAAGGCTTAAACCACCCACGCACACGCACATTATCCCTTAATGTGGTGCGTTGTTGCCTTTGACGACGAGGGAAGAAAGTGGAAAAAGGACAAGACAGCAACACTACTCCAAAACAAACCACAGCAGCAAGACCCCTCAGAGGAGAAGCTTGTTTAGCTCATCATCGAGGTTCACAGACGACTCCACTGTGGCGGTCCGTCGCACGTCGTTGTATGTGAGAGGGTGTCCGTCAGTGCTGCACTCATGCACAATGGAGGCACTGCCGCTGTCATCCGAGTGTCGGTCTTGACTCCTCCCGGCGGGGAGCTCTCTTAGCGCGTTAGTACGTGACCTGTCTAAGGTGAGCGCAGGGGCGCCCGCTGTCCTGCCTCCTTCGTTTGAACACATAGCTGTGGAGACCGACACGTCAGCAAGCGGCTCCCGGTGCGACGCCTCGTAGCCGTTCCCCTTCGTTCTGCGAAAGGCCTCCCGCTTCATCATAGCGTGAATCCATCGCGCAATAACCCTTCGGTCTGCGACATCCGCATCCGTTTCGCCGTCGTATCGCTCAAGGGGAGAGGGCAGTATTGTTGACGGCGGCGACGCTGCAGGGCATGACGAAGAAGCCCTGAGAGTGGCACCCTCAGATGCAAGAGGTGCAACCGACCCTACAGCAGGCGAGTGGCTATTGAGCGACGGGAGGAGCTCTCCAGGAGCAGGAACGGTGGGAGTGGTGGTCCAGCACTGCTTTGCCTCTGACACCGGTGTCGAGGATGCGTGCTTCACAATGAATGCATGACGTAACAAGTCAGTGCATGTCGGTCGTCGGTCAGGGGACTTCACGACACACGCGCTGATAAAGTCAGCCAAGTCGGCGTCCATCTCCGGCGGTAGCTCTAGTGCTGGGCCGTCACTGTTGAGGTGCTGCAACAGTGCCCAGAAGCGCGCCTCGCTGCTGCCGCCACGCAAACCAGCGTAGGGACACACACCCACTGCCAGCTCAGCGACAACCAGCCCCAAAGACCAAATATCGGCACCGTACGAGTAGTACTCGCCACGCAGCCGCTCAGGGCTCATGTACGTGACTGTACCAACAAAGCTGTGAGCATCCGCCTTGGTGGACTCGAGATTCGAGCTCACGCCAAAGTCGGATATTTTGATGTCGCCGGTGCAACTGTTGTAGAGAACGTTGCTTGGCTTCAAGTCACGATGAATGAGATGTCGGGTACGATGCAGGTACGCCAGCCCTTTCAGCATTCGTCGCGTGATACACGCCAACACTGGTGGCGGGACCGGTTTGTAGAGCTCGTCGAGGGAGCCGTCCATCGCCTCCATTGCGATAAAGACTGACCCCTCGTGAGCAAACGCACCGTAGAAACGGACCAGGTACGGCGTTGCGAAGTCACACGCGTGTAGCGCCTCCAACTCTCGTCGAATTTCACTAATGTGCGCCTGTCCCGTCACTTTAATTTCCTTCAGTGCGGCCACCATCTTGCTGCGTCGGTGAACTGCGCGGCGAACAGAGCCACTGCTGCCTTTGCCTAAGAACCCGCCCTCTGTTTCTGGGACTACCTCAAGATCACTAAGAGAAAGCACGTACGAATTGCCTTGACTATCTCGCACTCCCTCAGACGAGACAAGAAGTGAGCCGATACGGACACCATCGGCACAGAAGCCCTCTGTGGCGCTAGCTCCATCACGCTCGATGGCTTCCAGGTTGATCTTCAGTCGCGACATTCTTGACCACACTGGGAGACCATGAGGCAATGAAAGAGACACTTACACAACGCACGCACGCGGTGCCTCCACGTCGCTTCTGCCACCACTTTTGTTGGTACCGCTCTGTGGGTGTTGTAGCGGCTCGGCACACGCAAGTCCCTCGCATATACTGATGTCGCACGTACGCAAGTCCAGACAATGAGAAACGATGTAGAAGTGCTGAAAAAGACGAAAAAAAAAACGGTAGCGAACGAGGGAGAGACGTACACGCACAGTCACGCACACACACACAGTCACGCACAGGGATATCGCATCAACGAAAGAACGCACACGAACGTAGCTGAGGAAACACCACTTTGACTTTCTTTCCTTCGCGTTACTGAACAGTGTGATGACCTCCTTGTGTTTAGCGAGTCCGTGCTGACGTGTGTGAGTGTGTGTGTGTGGGTGGGTGGGTGGCTGGGTGTGTGCGTCGAGGGGGAGGGTGACGACTCTTGGCAGAAGTACCCCCGTATCCTGCCGTAACTGCCCCCCTTATTGCAGGTGTCCCTTGGTAACCGTGCGCAAATATGCGTGTCTGTGTGTGCGCGTGTACGGCAGCAGCTGAAGTTCACGAGGAAAAGGGGTTTATGGCAGATGAAACAAAGCAAGGGAAGCGAAATATGGAAAAGGGCAAAACACGCCTACACGAGGAAGACGTACTCGAGAACACAAGGCAGGCGAAGAGAAACCCAAAGAGGAGACCACACACGCCCACACGCAAAGGGAGGACAGGCAAGTTGTGCTGTCCAATATCACAGCGGTGGCAGTGGCGAGAAGAATTGGCGAGAATCCCGAGCAGAGACCGCGAGAGGAAGTGGAGAACAGAGAGGATGTGATAGAGACTATGCAGTCACCCTCTCCACTCCTCGTTGGCGTTCTTCACGGACACACACACACACACACGACCGCACACAGAAAGAAGAGAGAAAAGCGCAGAGAAGGCGAGCGATGGAGACGGACGTGCTGTGCACCTATGAACACAAACTTATTACCACAAAGCAAGATTATTTTTCGTTTTGGGGAGCTTCGCCCCACACGGACGATCAGAGGTTCGTGTCGGTCCGGCGAGCTCACCAGTGGGAGTGCTTTATTCCAGTCCCACCAGCCGCACACGCACACCGTCGCTGACGAGATGAGCACAGACAGCGTGTCGGTGAAGAGCCACAATGGGATACAAAAAACAAGGCGGCGCGAGCAAGTGGCAGAGAGTGAGAGCGGAGGCAAAAACTCGCGCTTTACCCGCTCTACAAAATAAGAGTCAATCAGATACTTCTTTGTGAATAAAATAAAACAAGAAGAGCGGCGTGATGTGCGTATTCACGACACCAGCTCTCCCTTCCCCTCTCATCGTAGTGGTAGAGGCGCACATCACATGGCAAGAGGTAAGCAAGTTGTAGCAGAGAAAAAGAGGAGCGCGGGCGAAGATGTCGTGAAAGACGCAAGCGACATCATATCAGAGGCGTACTGTTGTAGCTAAATCCACCCGCTGTATTCGACGCAGCTAAAGCGTGGAAACAGCTGCTGGTGAAGGTGAAAATTGCAGGATGGTGCACATCGAAACTCACCAACAAACACACGCGCGCGCATCGTGCCGTGAAGCAGTGGGAGACGCTACAGCATGTCGCACATGTGTGCTTGTGTGGCTGCGTTTCTCTTTTTTTTCCCCTTGGCTCCTGTGCGTTCGCTACTGGGCAGATGTTTTCGTCTCCTTTGAGGCGCAGACACTGCTATGGAGCTATGAAACGGCGGCGCAGGCCTACCGAATCCCTACCATGCCCTTGGTCCTTTTCGGTTGCTGCTCTGGACAGACACGTGCACATGCAGTGCAAGAAGAAGAGAAAGGACGCGAAAACACCAGCCAAGCCGCTCGGCATTGGTGGTGGAGGAAGAGAGAAGCAAGAACAAAAGGGGGAAAACACGTATTCAACAGCACCAGCTCATCCTTCAACTCAAACCACCGCTTACCCCCGGCCCCTGCTGCGTTCGCCGTAGTTTTGTATGTGTGCATGTGTGTGTGTGTGTGTGTATGTGTGGAGGGGTGCCATCTATGAACCCGAAGGGTGCCATGTGAGTATGTGTGGGTGTCTTGCACACATAGCATCGTGAGCCTACACCGCTCCTTCGAAAGCCACTGTCAGAAGTCCACAAGGCGTACCACTGCTGGCGAACACTAAGGCCACCTCCGTCTCCCCACTGGCATTTAAGATCCCCGACGCGGGCAAAACTCCGCGGCCCCCCTCCCCGTCGCCGCCACGGACCTCAAAGCGCACCTCCTGCCCACTTGTGAGCGTACTCGTGAAACTGCCTTCCTCGGCAGTCCACAGGGCATGAGACGGGTTCAGTCGCGTTGGTGTAGTGAAAACAAGTTCACCATCGACGCGGACAGCCACCTGCAGAGAGCAATGGTCCAGCATGCCCCCTACCACCTCGTCACCACAGTCCTCGTGCAGATAACGTACCTCCTTGAGATGCATTCGCATCACACAAGTAGCTGGAGCAGCAGGTCGTTCGATGGGTGCAGTCGACGATGGTGGAGGGGGGACTATGGCTAGAGGTGGTGCCGGTAGCCAAAAATGACCGGTTGCACTGGGAGTGGAGAGGAGAGCTACGGTTGAGGGAGAAGGGGGCGACGCGCCGACGCCTGGTGGCAGGGTGACTGTTTCTCCACGCACAGGCAATTCTACGGTAGTTTTCGTCACGATTGGCGTAGCATCCTCCCTGACCTGTGTCTTGCTGATTCCACAGGGTACTGCGGGGATGTTAAACTCACTACCAGAGGGCTTTGCAGCTGCAGGAGGCAGCATGTTCTCAGAGTCCTCTGCGTGAACAAGGAGTGCAGACGGCAGCCTTGATTGTCCCTCCATCTGCTCCAGTATGACCATTGCGTCCTTCGAGGAGTTGCTTGAGTTACTGTCGTCAGCGGGGGGGGTGAGGCAGTTGAGCAGCAGCACGGGGAGTACGCAGAGAGGCACTGTCCTTCGATGGGTATGGCGTCGTCGTCGCGGGAGGGGGAAAGCATAGGCTCACGACTCTGCGGAGGCTGCGAGTGCTTGGTGACGCTCTCACCATCCGCTCGGTTAGCATTAGCACTGCTGAGTGGCGTACATTGGCAGCCGACGGAATCGCTGTCGATAAAATTGACCCCTCCGTAGCCGCGGTAACGGCGATGCTGCACCTCCGTCACTCTTACTCGGAATGTGAAGGTACCGCGCGGTGCGCCCCTCTCATCGGCAAGATGGACTGTGTGTACGTTGTAGGTAGCAGGCATCGCCTCCAGCTCGCGGCGGCTGGCTAGGGCGGTTGCGATCAAAGTATGCACGGCAATAACTGCCGTGGCAGCAGGTGTTGATGAATGAGCACTGCAAGGTGCTCCATTTGGGACCTCCGTATCGGTCACGCTTCCATACAGGCAAATCCTCACGACACTGCATGTGTTCTGCATAGCGTACAAGACGCACCTCCTGGGGCTCTGCAGCGACACTCCGCCAAGCATGTGAGAGCGGCGTATCTCGGTCATTGAAGCCTCTGCAACTGGATGAACGCGCAGAAGAACATCGTGCATGTTGTATGGACCGCAGATGCAGACGACAGAGTTAGCCTTTGCAGGTTCCAGCGCAGGGCCATTAGGGTTGGGCTGTGTGCTACGTGGGACCAGGCATGTACTGCAACTCAACTCCACCTCGTAAACAGGCTCAGTATCTGCGCCAACGCACGCGATTGGCGACGCGCCAGTCCGAAGTATAGCACCGAGCGCCTGTACCAGCTTCTGCAACTCCACTCGCGCAGATGGCACCCACCTGCCACCTCCGGTCCCCTCTCCTGTTGCATCATCATCTTTTTCAATTTCCTCGATCGCCAGTGTGCTGCTCAGCTTGCCGCCATGGTGAGGCGAAAAGTGGCTCACTTGCTGCTGCAGCTCTGTCTTCTCCTTCGTCAGTTCCTCTATCTTCTGCCTCAGTTGCACAAGTTGCTGCTGCTGGTTTAGCGAGGATTGCTCAGACAACGTACCTGATGACGCATTTGCAGTCTCCACGACCGAAGTCGCTGCTTGACTGCTACGCTTCTCTTTAATCAAGTGGTACGCGTCTCGCCGGTTCATTTCGGACCCCATCGACTTTAAAGTGGCCGTCTGCCGCAGCACCGTCTGGCTCATGTCGCTGAGCTCGGTGGAGAGACGGTCAACCAAGCACTGCAGATGTGCGGCCTCTTGTTGCCACGTAACCACGGCTCGCTTCAACTCATCATTTTCGGCCTGTTGTAGGCGTAGGGCGCGCTCCGCCGCGGCAGTGCGCAAGACAGAGCGCGTGACGGGATCATCCGGCGAGAGTCGGTGGAATGGCAGCCCATGAGAGGCAGCCGATGGCGTACTTGTCAGAGAAGACGACGCTCCAGCTAAGGTAGCAGTGGGCGGTAGTGAAGAGGCCGCAGATGATGTGTTTATTGTAGGCGCCTCTGTTGCTGACAAAGCGTCGGTGTCTGACCGAGGGCGACCACTGAGCTCCCGTCGAAGATCTCGAAGTTGATGAAAGCGGCGCCGTGTGTTAGACAGGGCCGTCATAGAGCCTTTCGGTGATATTGCCGAAGTTGAAGCGCAAGCGGCATCGTCGTTAGTACCTATCGGTGGAGTCGAATACGTGGTGCGATAGACACCTGGAGGGAGACGCACCTCTACACCTCTGCCGCCCATATCTACTACCGCACTCCACATGGCGCAGCCAACACTGCAAGTAGGCAACACAGAACTTCAGAGGCACTAAGATCGCAACACAAGAATGAAAAAGTGCGCGCGAGAGAGGGGGAGATTGAGAGATCGACAAATGAAAGCACCGTAAGTGCTGTTGCTCACGGTAAACGCAGCAACGGGACGCACTCAAGCCCTCGCCACCTTCAACAGTATACACTCTTTGAAAATAACCGTGAAGTGCTTGTCTTGCTGTGGTTCTAAGGATAGGAGTGGAGAGAGGAGTTGAAGCGTGAGATGAAGGGGTGGCGAAAGAAAAAAAAAACAAGAGAGAGCCGTAGAAAAGAGAGGGAGGTGGTACACAAGAGAAAGCGCGAGGTTAAAGGGGGAAGGGCGACATGAACCACGGAGTACACGACGCGAAGAACGATGGTTTTACCCTCCCATCTCATCCGCCCTTCCCTCCCTACTTCCATGTGCACTAGTCCCCTTAAAGTTCTTGCTTCAGAACCGTGCCGACGGCAAGCCCCGGAGTGTAGAGGGGAGAGAAGGAGGTCCGCCTTCCTCGCTCAGAGACAGGATAAACCTACACAGTTCTGGGCTCGTGCACACAGTTTCGTCCACTGTATCTTGATCATCTGCAAACCTTTGTAAAGGGGAAACATTTTTCCTCCTGATATTCGAAAGAAAAAGAAGTGCGACCAACACTACACTAAGAGACAACGACGCGAGATACACACGCGCCCGCATGCTTCACAGTAAGAGGCTAGAATACACAAAGACGATAAAAGCGTCTGCTCAGCAGAGACGTCTCTCGGCACGACGGGCGACTACACTCCCTTCACCTCGTGCATTTGTCCTTACAACTGCCCTTTGCTTTCCAGCACCCAAATTGCATCAGTAAACGCACATTAATCCGATGCCATGAGTGGTCACCTTCAAAACAAAAAAAATGCACCACAGAAACGCAGGAATGAGCGCTTCACAAGAACACAGACACTCACACATACCAAACAGCTCAAAGAGACATCTTTAGCACCAACGTATCCCTTCTCTACCTCATAACAGGCGCTCGCTCCACTGCGGCCCTGTCCCAGGCCCAATGGCATGCCGTGGAGCAGTCGTAGGCGCACGCGTAACAGCGATGCGTCGACTCGGTGGCCGGGGAATGAGCCTCCCCTCCCCCCGCCTCGATCTCCTTGCTCATCCCCTGCTTCACAGCCGCTCACATGGTGCCGCTCGCCAGGCGGTGCGTCACTCTCAGGGGGAGGGGGGGCACTCCGGCTCCCCACGCCACTGGGAGGCGAGGGCCGGGCAAGATGCACTCGAGTCGCGCCGGCACCCTCTCCGTCACGCGGGTGGCACAGCCGTGTGTACTGACGCGGGTCCCTCCGACGCAGCGCCACCCGGTGCGTGGCCGCCGACATGCGTAGCTCTACATCGATCGCGCTCCACCAGATCGCAGGGACCTGGCCCGATCACCACCGGAAGCGGCTCGGCATTGGCATGGAGAGGAGGGCTGTCCTGGCTTCCCCACAGAGTGGGGCTACTGGGCACCGACACCAGGTAGAGGTGTCCCACGTCATCAGGAGCAGGGGCCGAGATGGAAAAGAACAAGACGAGAAGATTGAGAAAGAAGCACTGAGAAAGTTGGCCAGACAGAGACACCACAGCTGAAAATGGGTAAGCTGAAATGAAAAGGAACACACACGCACACACTATGAAGAGAGTGAAAATGAGACGGTTATTCACATAAAGAAGGATAGGGATGTACAAGAGAAAGCGCATACACTACCTCACATGAGAGAAGAGGAAGAAGTCAAAAGAAGCCCATCCAAGCGCACCTGTACGCATGGGAGGCTCATTCATAAAGAATACCCACAAGAAAAAGCAGTTTGACAATTCTTTCGGTAAACCTCTAAGCACGCAAGCAAAAATCTACAAAAATGAGAGCACATCTGAGGGACAGCACCCACAGCGCATGCATCAGTCACCTTTAAAAATCAAATAAGTGGCAAGATGGTAGCCTGTACATAAACACCACCGACGTATTTGCCATCACTAAAGGGTTCCTGTCACTGTACACAAGCCCGTACAAACTCTAACACCACCAACAAAATCACGTTAGCGTAGGAACACGCATACATCGCCATCGTTGAGAGGAGACAAAGAGAACAAACGCTGAGAAAATGTCGAAGATGTTGGAGGAGAAACGACGAAGAAGGCCCCAAATCACGTTGAAGAAAACAAAGTAAAACACACTCATAAACACACCTGCTCGTCATCACAGTACGAGCAGCTGCAATTACAACGAAATAGAAACAGAAAGGAAAGGGGAGAGAACTGACACCCTTTCAAGCGCGTCGACAACGTCATGCTGACACCACTACAGGAGCTTCTTCTCTAGGCGTATTGATCATTTACTCGGTGTTCCACCACCAATTGAGTCTCCCTCACCTCCCCTTTCCATTGCCAAACTCGTCATGGTCGTTCATGACTCGCGGGTCCAAAAGAAAGCGAGACACATGGAGGAGAAAAAAAAAAGATAAAGAAAAGGCAGAAGAGCTGCTTGTATACAAGTACTAGTGACAAGGTGTTGCATGTTTTCTCAGTTTTTCTGCTTTGCTTTGATCGTCTCCCCTCGTTTCATTGATGACGTGCTGTCACTCGGGGGTGTGCTCCAGTAGCGATACCAGCGGCAAGGGGAGGGAAACAGTGTTGCCCGTTGCCTATGAAGCGCTGGAAGAAAGAAAACCAGTGCGTGACGCAAAACAAAACGAAGTGTGGTAGCCCTTTCCCCACCCGGTATAACGAAAGGGCCCCACGTCGCGGTGGAGGCACTTATACGAGGGCAGACAGCAGCAGCGATGATGAGTAGGGGATGGAAAGGGGGTGTCTGAAGGGAGGACAAACAATGTGAAATAGGGTTTAGACCAGGGAGGTTTGTGTAGTGAGAAGAGGGGGAGGGATATCTCTCAGTGACGCAGACGTACAGACACACACACAAGCATACAGTGGCGCACCGGCGCAGCAGAAGGCGCGGATAACAAACACAGACCTAAAAATAATATGAACTCAAAGTGTCGACGCCGGCGACATTTAAAAAAATCTAAGCAGAGGTGCAGATTGTTCATCCTTGCGGTCCTTGTGAGCCTTCCTCAGATTTCTCACGGACCTTCACAGAAACCGATAGAGCATTGAATCTCTTTTGAGCTACCACGAAAGTCATTCTGGCAATGTCCACGAGTCATCAATAGTCCCTCTGCTGTTGGGCTCTCTCGTTTTGTCGGTCTTTCTTGGTACAGTGCGCCCATCGTGTACGTGTGGCACCGATCTCAAGCACCCCCGCACACGGTGCGCAGTGGAGACAAGGCACCACAGCAGAGATGTGTTCAAGTGTTTCGCCACATCAGAGGTGCGGAAGACGAGCGTTGAGTGGGCTGCCATACACAATGTGAGCTCTAAACGAAAAAAAAATAGAAGGTTCACTTACTTCAGCAGCTCATCTCTGATCAATTTGTCGCCACAAACACCCAGGTATAGTGCGACGCACTTGCATGAATCAAAAAAAGACGTACGTAAGATCACTCGTATCGCCAGAAAGTAAGCGGTAATAATAAACAGCGGAGAGCGGATGACAAGGGCAACAGACATACACAAGGGTGTGGCGCAATATCCACAATAAATGGACGTAAAGCCATGACGAGGAGGAGGAGGGCCCAAGAGCAGAGAAAAAAAGAGGGCTTCCAAATAAAGCCGCCCCCCCTCAGACACACAGAACAAAGAGCTGGCGATTCCCTCTCCTTTTCTTGTCGGACTGCCAGAGGGAGAAAGAGAGGGAGAAAAAGTGCCTTCTAGAGCACGAAGATAACACAAGGGAAATACCTACGTAACGACGTTCCTTGGCTCCGTAAGATGCAAATTTCACCGCAAGCCGAGTCCACTACTGCACGCGCCGACGCTCACCGTCCACCTCGACCTCTCTGCCGTCGCATTGGGCCATGCGCCAAGCGGGCATGGATGGACTGCACGCCTCGATCCCCACCGATCACGTCCAGGGCCCTGCTCGGGGGTAGCGGTCTGTCGTGCAGGCAGCAGGGCCTGGCCTTGGCGCCTGCCGGGGGTGCTTGAGGAGGAGCCCGGCCAGCCCGAGGCCAGACTCCAGCCCTCCCACACCCGGCACCCGGCCGGCATGCCATTACGCGGCCTCGAGGCTCTCCCCACATGGGGGCCCTGAAGGACTCGGTGCTGTAAGCCGGGGCCGCCTCGTCGTGCAGCCGGCATCGGTGCCTCATCGGCCCACCCGGTCGCGCGGAGGAGACGCCGCACAGGTGGCACACGCACGGGGCGGGGCTGATCGGTGCGGCTCACTGCGCGCCGCTCCCCTCCATCACGCGTGCCCCTCCCTCCAGCATGCCTCGTCACGGTGTCGTACGCGATCCCCGCCGATGCCGCGCGCCAGGGGTGTGTCTGGACGGCCGGCTTGCATGTACTACGGTTATGAATAAATCAAGTTGGGAAAAGCAACGGAGGCATGACAGCAATCCCCCTCCACCTCCCAGTTACCTTAATCCCATGTCCCCCACATCATCATCATCCCCATCAGCTGCTTACTCAGTAAACCACGCCGTTGCCTCACTTCCTCAACGGCATGCATAACGCCCGGCAATTTTCCGCCCGCCTCAGCCATACATACACACAGTACTCGCACTTGAATAGACTCGCTCGTGAGGAGTACAACGTCAAAAAGCAAAAGCCTACGCAACGAAACTTCTCCACGGCACAGAAGAAAAAAAAAGAAAAGAAAGGGTGACACGGAGGAAATCCAATACAGGAGAAACGCACACACACACACACACACCACACACAGAGAGAGAGTCACGGGGAACAGAGGAGCGAGTGCGTGCTAGGAGGAAGAAGAGAAGCAATTCGCGACGGCGCAGTTGAGGCCTTTTCCCCTGTCCCCCCCACAGAAAAAAAAAGATGGCCCTGGTACAAACTGAACAGAAGTGAGTTCGCTGACGGGGAAGAGGATTCACTGAAGAACAACACACAGCAATCAAAGTGATAGAAGCACCCTCCTGCTGGTGTTCGGACGGGGATGAAGTGTCTCTGTGCCACGCGAAGAACGAAAAACGAGATAAACGATTGCACCTTTCCTTCCATAAGGGCGTCAACGATGCCGCTTTGACTGCTCCGTCGTGACTCGGCCATGCCCAAACCAAACGATTCTGCCTTCACACGACACGCACCTGGATGCATTTGCGCTCAGCGGCCACAGCGCTGCCTAAACTATCAAATGGAGTGGGTTGGAGGATACGGTTTCTCCACGAGAACCGAGTAGCAGAAAACATTGTCCCCAACGTATCCCTTCTCTACCTCATAACAGGCGCTCGCTCCACTGCGGCCCTGTCCCAGGCCCAATGGCATGCCGTGGAGCAGTCGTAGGCGCACGCGTAACAGCGATGCGTCGACTCGGTGGCCGGGGAATGAGCCTCCCCTCCCCCCGCCTCGATCTCCTTGCTCATCCCCTGCTTCACAGCCGCTCACATGGTGCCGCTCGCCAGGCGGTGCGTCACTCTCAGGGGGAGGGGAGGGGAGGGGGGGGCACTCCGGCTCCCCACGCCACTGGGCGCCGAGGGCCGGGCAAGATGCACTCGAGTCGCGCCGGCACCCTCTCCATCACGCGGGTGGCACAGCCGTGTGTACTGACGCGGGTCCCTCCGACGCAGCGCCACCCGGTGCGTGGCCGCCGACATGCGTAGCTCTACATCGATCGCGCTCCACCAGATCGCAGGGACCTGGCCCGATCACCACCGGAAGCGGCTCGGCATTGGCATGGAGAGGAGGGCTGTCCTGGCTCCCCCACAGAGTGGGGCTACTGGGCACCGACACCAGGTAGAGGTGTCCCATGTCATCAGGAGCAGGGGCCGAGATGGAAAAGAACAAGTCGACGGGCGTCAGTAAGAAAGCTGCGTGAATAAACCGACGCACGTTTCTCGAGCACGCCAAGAAGCCAAGTGAAAGCACATTACCACACTGCAATGGTCTTTGGGAGCGTGGGGACAGGGTGAGAACCCGAAGAATAATGGCGAGCGACCATGTGGAAAAGAATCAACAGCTTCAACGATAGAAAAAAAGAAGAGAATACTTTCAATTGCTGTGATGGTGGTAGACGCGCTGCGATGCCGCTGGCGTGTGTCGTCATCATCTCTGAAGACGGTAAGCATGAAGAGCAGCTTCTTGCTTTACAGCACGACCACGATGTCGTCTTACCGAATGCCAGTAGTCTGCCCGCCCCTGAAGCTAGGTCTCGTGGCGGGTAAAGAGGAGGCAGAGCTGCCCATGGCGGGATTTGTCGTGTAAGAATCGGGCAGCGATGTTGCGGAGCGGTGTGCGTAAGCTCGAGAGGACGCCGCACTGGTGGCAAAGCGGACTTTGGCAGCAGTGGCCGCGCTAGTCAAGGCCCGCTGCATTGGTGTGGAGATCAGATTTTGCTGCGACGTGGTCGAGGAGCCAGGGTAGGGGTAGCTTGAGTTAGAGACTGCCAGACGGAGATGGGCGTGCATGGGCGGGTCCTCGTCACGAACTGAGCCGTTACGGTGCGTACTCGTCGTCGACGCGTCAAAGCCCAGGAGCGGAGGGGGCGAGAATTGCCAACTTGCATCAAAGTCGAGCGGGTGAAGCGAGGAGCTGTGTTCGCCCTGTGCAGTGCCGTCGTAGCGCCCTCTCTCATCACCAAGCGGGTGTGCAATGGCGCGGTAGCCGCCGCTGTTGCGGTGCGCCCCCACGAGCAGCGCCGCCTTTTCGTGCGCGCCGATGGAAAAGCCACCATCGCCATTGTTGCCGCTGATACCCATATCGTCTCCGTTACGATGGACCTCGACCACACTGCTGCCCAATTCTGGCGAAACGAGGGCCACCAGTCGGCGCATTCCCTTCGTACCTGTTGAGAGAAGCTGCACGCTACCCGGCGTGTACTGCACGGCGCCACTGCCTTCCATCAGTTGCCCACTGCCACGCGTGCCGGGGAACTTACTGTACGACGTAGACCCCTCTGGCAAGGAAGTGACGCTGCCATAGGGGTTAAAGCTATAACTACCGTCGCTGTTCATGTGGCGCGCGCCTATGAGGTTAATGTCCGGCACACTCGCGTTCAGGCGACGTGTAAGAGACGTGTTGGCACTGACGAGGTGGCTTGCAGGTTCCACGTCCTCGTCCACCTGCACGTGCTCGAAGAGGGCCCCACTGGAAGCTAAGTCGTCCTCGGTAGCTGCCTTGAGGTCCATGGCGTCATTGTGACTCTCCTCGTTCGCCAAACTCACCATGTTGGGGTGCAACGCCGCCTCCATCGCGGGTGACTCTCCTTGCTCCTGTAGCCCCTGCTCCATCAGGGGACTGCGCAGTAGCTCCATCTCACGCCTCAGCCGCTGCTTCTCCTCACAGTGCGCGTCAGGAGACTGCTCCAACGCCGCATACTCGCGCGCTAAGCTGAGGTACTGCGGGAATACATGAATCTGATTACAGCACGATCCGGCCGTGCACTTGCCGCGCTGGAACAACAGGCACACACTTGCGAGCTTCTTCATTGAGCCCTGGAAGAGGCCACGAGAGAATCCCGCGATGCTAAACTTGGGCAATGCAATACTGCTCTTGAGCTGTGGGTCGTGCACCGTGAAAATGTCATCAGGAGCAAGCGCAAGGTAGCGGCTCTGCAGCTCTATGAACCACTGGTCGAACTCCGTCTTCTTCGCCTGCATCCACCGGTGGTCAATGTGCACCTGATTGCACCACCGCTCCCACTTGCACTGCAGCGGGTCAGTCGAGTAAAGGCCGCAGCTGGTTGGCACCTGCATCATCGCGTGCACATGACCGTGGCTGCTGGCGCCGCGGGCGCGCTTCGCACGCATCGCCGGATCTACATAAAGACCCTTGGTGAATACAAGCGAGCTGATTGGAACCTCCACTACCTCTTTAAGGTCCGCCACGAAAATGCTAAACGTCTTTTCCGCGTCGCACTCCATCGCCTGGCGGAACTCACGCTCTCTGTTTAACAGCCACGAGCTCATCTCCATCCGCATTTCCGCCAAGTACTCAGGTCTCACGTGGATATCGTGGCAGCGGTCACCAGCCACGCACCGGCCCTCCTGGAACGCATCACAGATGCGCACGACGCACCGAGAACCATACACAATGGGCTTTGGTGGCTTGCTGAAGAGGCGCGCACTTCCCAGAGTGGACACCACCGTCGCCGGCGTCACCACCACAGGAGCCTTCAGCTGATTGTCGTGGACCTCGTAGTCACATGTGCTCTGCTGATCATACCCGTGCTGGTGGCGCAGGCCGGTCGCGTCGCCCCCTCTGTCACACCCATTCGTGCCATTACCGCGGGTGCCATAGCTACAGTAGACGCTACCGCCATTGAGCATATTGTTGCCAACATTATACTCGTACGTAGTACCCAGAGTAGCGTCTGTGTGATAGCCATATGGGCTGCCATTGATGTGACAACCTGCGCTGGCGTAGTCGTATACCGTGGCACTGACGCTCGGCCCTGGGCCGTACGCGTTTGGAGGTGCATACGCTGAGTACATATGAGCGTTGTTGTTGTTCATCGGTGATCCGTAGGCTTTGTAGATCATCTTCTGGTCACTGTATATGGTGCAATATGGCAGGGCAGTTCCACAAGGTACGAGTGCAAGAGAGTCGTGCGCGAACAGAAAACTCAAAGTGCACTCGGTCTTCTGAATTTCTTTCGTGTTTCTGCCGCGTGAGGTCCAGCGATCGTCACAGTGACTTGGCTGCCTTTTCTTGTTCAGGTATGTGTGAGTTCGTTGCTGTTCTCCACGAATTCCGGTTCGCGCAAGTCGGCTGCTCAGTGCCCCTTGTTCCTTCTTTGGGTCTTATTTCCGAGCGCTGGTGCGTGGTGGGGCCCCCGACAAAAAGGGAAGCAAGACAGCTTCACACGAACAGGAAACTGCGAAAGGAGGAGCAAGAACGGCAAGGGACACGAGATAATGTATTGAAGGGGTGGGGGGAGGAGGGGGGGGGAGGGAGGAGCGCGTGAAACAAAAGTAAGGTGGAGGTTGGTCGATTGGGCTATACAAGTGCGAGACGTAGGGTAGTCCAGGCGCGGAGAGCTCAAAAAGTGCTGAAAAGGAAAAAAAAGGAACGAAAGAGAGAAAGGAAGGGGGAAAGAAACGGACAAAACTGAACATCAACCGTCAGAAGAACCGTGTCCTCAGATGACAAACTGCGCTTTGCTTTCGCCGAAAGCTCCTTTTCTTTTACGATATTCTCTCTTTCTCTCTCTGGATGGATGGATGGATGGATGGATAGATGGGGGAGGAGGAGAAGAGGAGGTTCGTCTGGATCAGTACGCCTTCCCTTTCTAGTTGCTCTCCGTCTAAGCCATACAAAACGAGCGCAGGACGAAAGAAAAGAGAGGTAATTTTAATGGAGGCACAAAGAGAAGATCGTTCACAACAAGTGGGAAAAAAAGGAAAAGTTAAGAAACACGAATGACTTGGTCAAGCAAAGCAAAAGTAGGTTGGTGAGGGGATGTAACGATGACGGCGACAGAGACAAGAAGGGCGGGGAAATAGTGAACAGGGGTGGAGTCCACGGTGAGGTGCTGGCGTCGAGCACACGAGAGAACGTCAAAGGGGAGTGGGGGGGGGGGGGGGAAGAAGAGAAGAGAACAGAAACCACAAACGCCTCGCTAGCTCAACTACGGGTACAGCAGCCAAATACGCCAAACAAAGCAAAAAGAAGGCCTTTCCTGCAACCTATGCACACTCTGAAAGCGAAGACTGAAAGAGAGAGGTGGAGGTGTAAGAGTGACACGAAATGAGAGCTAAACATGCAAGGGTGAGGTAGAAAGAAAAAGAGAGAGAAAAAAAAAGAAAAGACGAGGAAAGACGAATGTGACAGGTGCAATCCTTGCAAACAAATACAGAAAGAGGGTAAAGAACGCGAGGAATGAGGAATGGGGGGAGGGCAGAAAACCAAAACAATGAACAGAAGTGAAGCCAAAAAGAAACGGAAAAAAAAATTGCGTACCGCAAACGCCAACACAAACACAAAGGCCCGCGCACAGAATGACAACCGTAAGTAGACACAGATGCTCGTACGTGAACCCGCAAGCAACAGCTAGCCCGCTAGCAGAACCTTAAGAAAAAAAGAGACAGAAAAGAGAATAAGACTCCCGCGACACCCACAGTGGCCTTGCAAGTGCACAGATGAGAAGAATAAAACCGCACAGGCACAAATAAATGGGGAAATAATAGAAATCAGCTCCGCAGGGAAACAGTAAAGTCAAAGAGTCGTCAGTGATTTGGAGTGTGTGTGGGGGGGGGGGGGTTAGGAAAGAAAGACTACCTTTAAGGGTCAGAGAAAGCAAAAGATAAACAGAGAGTGCGCCTTTGGAGGGGAGGGATAGCGAGGAAGTCTCTACTGGAGAGGGAAAGGGCAACACCACCAGTAATAGCGAACCTACGATTCTGCGCGCGTACAGAAAAAGAAGGGGCACGGAGGGAAAGCAAGAAAAACGAGGACGATGGCAGTTGGTTTGCCCCTTCTATCCTCAGGGATCAGTAAGTGAGTACAGCCAACGGGTCAACAGATCTCTTTCAAATATGGTATCAAAATGGATGGGTCTCTTTGGTGGCTGTGTTTCGTCCCTCCCTGGGGTCTGACCTTGTATCCCTCTGTGCGTTTATTATTCTGCAAGCGTCCAGCAGTCGCTGGGTCTCTTCTGACTTGAGTAATAATACTATATAGATACACACTCATAGATATACATATACATATATACGTCTGTATAGATGTAAGCTCAACTAAAAAAGCTGCGCCCCTTTCCGTTTGGTGTATTTTCCGCTTTCTTGGCTACCCATCAATGCTAACTGATTTCCCCCGACTGGGCTCAGCAACCCCACACTGCGTGTTATTGGCACACCTCCGTGCGTCAGTGCGTGATCATGTGTTTTGAGTCCACCAATGACTGCCCCGTGCCTTCCTTTCGCTCTATGGCTTGAAAAGTCAGAGTAGCTGATGGTGGTGGACAGTGGCAGTTGTTAAGCGGCACTCTGAGCGGTGGAGAATGAAAAATAAGAGGAAAAGCTGTCAGGCGCGAAACGGAATAAAAAACCCGAATGAAAGTTTCGTTGTAGCGCACACCGTCTCAGCGATACAGCACGTAACGAGAGAAGGGGTGGGGAGACAAAACGTGAAAGGTAGCCTCTGAAGAACGAAGAAAAACCCGCGACGCGCCTCTAGAGAGCTGTTTAAACGGGAGAGGTCTTGTGAACGTATGACTGGATGTCTCTGTGTGGAACGACGGGAATCGAAGTAGACGGGAAAAGGTGAAGAAGGGTGTTTGCTCAGTGCGCGTACGTACATATCCACGCACACAGAGGCGCACCAGGACGTACGCACACGGGTGAGACCTGGGAGAAGCTTGGCGACAAATCGATCGTACAGAGCGAAAGGAGGAGGGGGGAGAATAAATAAATAAATGATGAAAATATCAGAGAACTGCACGGGAGTGAGACGTAAGAGGGAGCAGCGCAAACAAAAATAAAGGGGTTGGGGGGGAGGTGAAGCGAAGAAGAGGTGAAAAAGGCGAGAGAAGGGGCCGAATATAGTCTGAGGAGGCTCGAAACAAAGCAAAAAAAGGCAGCAAGACTATGCGCGGGCGTGCACTTGGCGGGTAGTATGGTGGATGTGGGTCCGTACGTGTGGAGGGAGAGGGAGAGAGACACAGGTAAAGAGGAATGAGAGAGTAGAGAAATAGACATGCAAGACACTGACGAAGACACGCGATGCCGAAGAGTTGCATTGGCAGTGCACGGGCTTCGTGACCTGCGTAGAAAAACTCAGTGCACAGTTTTGCAACAACACTAAAAGGTGGAAACAGAGGATGATATGGCATCCCGATGAAAGCGGTAGCGCCAGAGAAACCAGAACAAGCATTTCCGAAGCGCCAGCATCAAATTTGGGCGGCGCCTTTCTATGGAGTGCTCGTTGTTGCGATGTTTTGCTCTTCCACAGAGTGCCGCTGACACTAGTCCTCATCAGCATTGAGCTCGCGTGAGAAGGGCGCAGTAATGTGCAACGATATGTTTGGGCAGCGTACATGGTGTTTTTCTTTGAGACCTGCTGTATGTGTCTGTGGGGGGGGGGGGGGGCGATTGGGGTGAGTGAGACATTCTTCCCCAATGTCCTGTAGGTACGCGCATGCGAACATGCGAATATGGCAGTAGGAAGTTCTTCTGTTGCCGTGAATAAAATCATCGGGGAGCAATACGCAGACCTCAGAGATGGAAAAGGGAGAAAGAGGGAGGCGGAAGGAGTTTGGTACTGTGCGGAGATACCCAGCAGCCTTTGGAAGAAATAAACCGAGAAAAGGTTTGTAGGTGGGTGGGTGCGCCTATGGCGCGATGAGCAGAGCAAAGCGAGGGAAGGAGTGCGACGTAACAGTCAGCGCACATAACAAAGAAGAAGTGCACGACCGCCGCTGAAAACGAAAAAAAAACCACACATACAAACGACCCCTACCGACCATCAGCATGACGCAAGGGGCACAAGGACAATCACAAATACGCAGAAAATAGCCTCCCCCCTCCCCCACTCTCCACCAACAACAACAACGACAAAGGCTGAAGATCACATGGAAAACGAAGGGCTCCATTCCAGATAAATAGTGCTTAGCAGAGTCGCATTGCCAGGAAAAGTGTACAAGGCCACCACCGCCTCACCCCTCGCCCTCACTACCACCTCGACAGCCCTTTCAGGCCGAACATCTTCTTCGTTTCCTCCCGCCAATGAAAGAAAACGCGAGCACAAGTGCACTGTGCAGTTGGTGTGACAACAAGAGCGATAGAGATGATCCCGTCTCACTGGACACTAGCAGGCTTCTAGAACCTCCCACCCTCACCCCTATGCTGCCATGGTATGGAGAGCTTGCCTATGCGCGGTTGCCGAAGATGCAGAACGAAACAGTTGGCAGGGTCTCCTGTACGTACCCTGGAGCTCCAGTCGATGGCACAACCCTGGCAGCACGTCCTGTCGTCGCTAGAGTGGAAAGGTAGCTCTGAGAACCGCTCACCACCAGCGTCACCACCTCCACCTCACCTGCCTTGACAGACGACAGTCTTGATACTGGCAACTCAGCGTGACCGAGTGATAGCTTGTCCACAGTTACGCTTCCATTAGCTATGGTGTCACGCCCGTTACCATCCTTCGTGGGTGACTGCGCCTCTGCACTGATAGCTGAGGGGGTAATGTCGTTCTGCATCTCCCTTCTCCCCTCTACCACATCCATCGCCGTTAGCTCCACCACAAGTGCCGCGTCCGGTGGGAGTGACGCGCAGGACACCGCTACTGACGCCTCCGTCGGACTCCACTCGAAGTGACTGAGCGCCCCCATCTGCCGCTCCACAGAGAAGAGTACGGTGGCGCCGTAGCGTACAAGAAGATGAACATACTTTTCTGAGGCGCTCGGCAAGATGCAGCACATGTTACTGACACTCAGCACTACCGTGGCGGCGAGCGCCGAAGATGCCCTCACAGCGGTAGCCTCGGCGCTTCCTGGAATGTAGTACGGCAGCTGATCTGGCACTGTATCGACACGGACAGCGGAGATGGGCGCCAGCAGCGCACCTATATCTTGCTCTGCTGTCCTGCGCATTTGATGCCCGAGGGCACCAATCAGTGTGAATATTTGCACGGTGCCCACCGTCCTCTCGGACGTCACGCATGTGCGCGTCGCTGTGCTCACAAACGGCTGCATGTTTGAGGCGCCCTTATCGGCATCCCTACGTCGAGGAAAGAGGGGATATGTATGCAACGCGCTGCTCAGCAGTTGCGAAAGTGGAACGGAGACCTGGCCAATCTGACTCACTTTATCCACGACGCCGTCGTAGACAGCGAACTGACACTCATGAAGGTGTTGCTGCTGCTGGAGGTTGACCTCCTCTCCAGCAGCGTCACTGCCGCCGCCCTGTGACGGAATCCGCAGCAGAACGCTCGCCTTCGAGAAGGGCCACCGCGGTGCCCTCGTTGCCTCTTGTAGAGACGTGCGTAAATACGGCTGCGCATCAATAGAAAACGTGCCGACCGCGTCCGCTTGGAGCTCCTCCGACGCGCCGCCGGGCAGATCCGTACACCCAGCCATGTGCAGCAGCAGGAGCATAGAGGACTCCGAAAACTGCAGTTGCGAAAAGGACGGTGGACAGAGAGCGGTGACGCGTGGTGGTAGCTCTAACACAGGAAGGCAAAGGCTGCGCAGGCGCACTACACCGCGTCCAGGTGGATCGAGCAAGATATCGTGTCGATGATCCGGTCCAGCGCCGCCATCTCTGAGTACGATGGTGGCGCGGCCAATAACCTCATTCTCGTCGCTGTCACAGACTTCCAGTTGGTAGGTCACAGTGCTACCGCGGAGACGTGGGCATTCCAGCAAGCAGCTAGCCTCCGACATTGGCCATGATGCCTCGAAGGCACTGAAGGCGAGCGGTGTGCGCATCAGCACCGCCCCGGTGCCGTCACGGAGCACAATGAAAGGGTCAGGGTTGATGGAGAAGCCCTCCCTCGCTAGAGAGAGCTCCTCTACAGCGAAGTGCGTCACCCAATCGCGGCTACGATTCTCGAAGCGATCCCTCAGCCTCGCTCCCAGGACGCCTAACACGAGGTGGCCTATCACAAGTCGGCCCGTCTGGGCCTGTAGAAGCGGCAAACGCCTCAGTCCTACGCCACCAAAAATAAGCTCGTCCACTGTTGCCTCGGTGGAACCAATGACGGCCCCCTTGTGGAGCAGGTCAAAGGTCAAGATGCCGCCCTCGCCAGAGACAATTACGAAGCCCTTCTCCCCAGGCCAGGCGGGGCTCCGTGTCTTCGGCGTCACTCGCTCGGTTTCCAGAAGCCTTCTGCTTGCTGTGCCGTTGTAGAGGGATACTGTGAGAGCGGCCTCAATGCGGTGCTTGAGGCCTTCCACCGACATCACTTGTAGAAACAGTGTTGTGTTCTCCGACGCGAGCGGAGGGTGCACAATCGCCTTCTCTCTTGCTTCGAGGTATTGCCGGAGAGCTTTGTACTTGGTAGCTGTCACGGCTAGCATGGTCGTCGTTACGCATGGCTGCTTCGCATCCTGCCTGCCCACGCCACTTGGTTGGGCGCCATTCACGTCAGCGTTCAATTCTGTATTGGCAGAGCAGCCCATTGCTGAGAGCTCCGTCAGCGACATGGCTTGCTGCCCCACCCCACCGTTCTCGTGTATGCTCGCCGTCGACAAGAACGTCTGATACACGATGCGACTTTCGTCATCCATGTCACAGACGGAGAAGACAATGTCGGTGCCACGTCGCACAAAGCTGATGAACGACGAGTGTTCGATCGGCCAGCGCGGGGTCGTGTTGTTCTCCATGACCGAGGTGCGTACCAGAACGCGCTGCCCCAGTGTCACCTTCACAATAGGCCGCGCGCATCGTTGCATTACCTCGGCAGACAAATAATCGCACTTGCGGACGTGAAGAAGCAGAAGGACCATGGCCCCTGCGCCCACTTCGTTGTCCGTGTTCACCTCGTCCGGAGCCCACATCTCGTCACGCTGGAGCGGAACTACTTCGACGAAGTTGTCGAAGTAGTTTTGATCCTCTATCTTGACGTAGCGGTCTAGAAATGAGGTGGAGCGGTCAACGCTAAGCTTGCTGTTAAACTGATTGAAGTCTACGCTCGTGGGGCGCGTACGCACGGGTGGCATCACGCGTGACTCGCTAGAGCTCATGGGGCGTGTGACGCCGATAGCCGCTGGTGAGAGCAAGTCATCGCGTACGCTGCTACAGCGCGGCGACGGCGGCACTCCAGATGATGGACGCACAAAGTGACTGCGACTAACGGACATGCGGAGGTTCAGCGATGCCCCGAAGATGGCGCTCGCCTCGCCAGTCGCGCAAAGGCTGGTAGAACGACGAGTGCGGCCGAGTGGTGCGCTAGGAATGGAGCATCCAGTGTGGGCGCAATCAGCGGCTTCTACGTGGAGGGGGTCATCGGCGAGGCCCGTATTAATAACATCCACCGCATCCGTTAAGTCGTGGACAGACGACGACGGCATCGAGAGCTGCGATAGAAGATGGTTACCTACCACCGGTAACGTGCCGATGTCCTCCAAACGCATCACCTCGGCCACCTCGACCGGCGCCTCGGAATTGTGCAACGCGTCTATGAGACTCACATCGGCAAGGCTATTGCTCTGCTCCCCCATGGCCTGCGTATCATCGTCTTCCGTGATAAGACGGACGTTGCTATGATTCACCTGGCGTAGAAACCTTGACTGCTTCTCCGTCATAATGAGGAAGAGTTGCTCCACAATGATGGACTGCAGCTCACCCGAGTCGCCGCTGATGTCGCAGTCAGCTGGGTTGGGTGGCGTATCCGACCGCACGGCAACGAGCTGGAGCACCTTCTCGTTCATGGTCCTCTCCACATCCTTGTCGACGTCACGCAGATCGCGTATGGCTGCGGGCGGGGAATCCTTTGCGTCCTCGGTACGCAATCCCTCCTGCATTCGCGTGACGGCGTAGGTTGTCCATTGCTCAGGTGTCCAATTCACACCCACATTTTTACCTCCACGAAGGGTGAGGTCTTCTGAGTGCAACTCTCCTGACCCATCTGTCGCAGCAGCCTGCAACAGAGATGAACGTCTACCGGAGCGACTGCCAGCGCTGCTGTTGCGCACTGCGGAAGGCGACGTCGCCAAGTCGGTCGACTGCGCACGACTGCGTTGGCTGCCCGCCCACGAGCGCAATCCATTCGTCACGGCGTTAGGGGTGACGGGGGTGTTGAAGCCCTCCACAATGCTGGCCTCACCGCGTTGGGCGCGGAAGAGACTGATGCCTTGTCGGCACACCTCGATTGCCTGCGCATCGGCGCGGTTTCTCTCCAGCACTCGTAGCACCGCTTCTCGATCAAACTGCCAGAGGCAGACCGTGGAGTTGCACACCACGTCATAGGGCCACAAGTGCGGCTTCAAGCACAGCTCACCAAAGAAATCGCCGGCGCTGCGTCCCTCTCGCCGGATTTCTGGCGGCGGGGTCGGAATCGGTTTCGCAACAGACACGCCCCGCCCACTCGACTGGGGTTCGCCTTTGCGCCCAGTGCTGCTTGTGCTAGATGGTGTCTCCGCGACGGCGGCGGTCTTGATCACGCTCGTCAGTGTCACCACTCCGCGGCCGATAACGCAGAAGAAAGTGCACGGTTCGTACGTGGAGATCAGCGTCTGACCTTGCGGGAGAATTAGCACAGTGGCACATTGTGCAATCTCCTCCCGCATAGAGTCTGTCGTGTGTCCGAGACACGGCACGCCGCTCAAAATGGACACGAGTCCAAAAACATCGCGTGTTCGACCCTCCTCCATCCACCGCCTCTGCCGTTCCTTGGCCTCCGCAATAATGCGTCGGGCGCTCTCAGGGTACTTCAGAAAGCGATGCAAAAGGTGACGCGCGTGCAGCGCGTAAAGCTCGCACACAGTGGCTGCGACCACGCTACAGTTGCGCCTGTCGTGAAACAGAACGCTCTCCTCTCCCACGGCGGCGCCAGCCTCCAGCACTGCCAGTGCCTCGCCCTTCACAGTCACTGTGAGGGCACCGCGGCGCACAACATAGATGTATGGGCAGTAGGCGCCTTCCTCAAAGAGAACATCGCCGACGGAGAGAACGCGCACTTCCATGGAACGACTCAGCTTGACGCGGTCGCTCGCCGTCAGCATCGACCACATCCACGAGCGAAGAAGTACTGCAGATGTGGGAAAGTAATCCGCTAGTAACATGTCGCGGCGATGCGGCAGGACAACCTCGCGCAGAGTGCGCCCCATCACGTCGGCGGTGAGCAGTGGCACCTGTGTCTTGCTGTAGGTGACCTCCCAAAACCAGCGAGAGGAAATAATCGCGACGTCTGCCTCCTCGCCCTCGCGAGTCGCGAGGAACGACGTGGCGCGATCCTCGCACATGACAGACATCAGACAGAGTACGTTCATCGCCTTGTGAAGTCGGCGCGTTTGCGTGGAAATAGAACGCGTGGCGCCACCGCCTCCCTTTTTCCAATTTCGACCACCCCCCTCGGGGCGCCGCTCTTCTAACTGCCCATGCAGCAACACCACAATGCCGCACGACACGTGGGACTCGTTGGCGTACACAATGATCTCCTTAGGCACGAGCGACCTGAATGTGGCCCGACTGCCAGGCTCTCTACCACTTGTTGCGGGCAGTCGGCAAGGCGCGACTTCGTGCTCATGATGGCGGCAACCACCGACTCAGGGGTGTACCGCCGAGGCGGCTGCCCGTCTTTCCAGCGCGAGCGACGCCTATGCCGCAGGATGATCCGCATAATCACGGGCAAGAAGAGGCGGCGTAGGCGGCGCATTGCTTCTCGGCTCTCTTTAGAGGCAAAGTCGATTGGGATCCGTGGAACCAAAGAGTTCCGTTGCGCCGCAGCGGCATCGATCACACTACCGCAACGGAGACGAGGGTTTGTGCTGTTGGCGCCAATGGAAGAGTCGCGTCGCGTCGGCGTCAGCTCTGGGATTGCTAATCCACACTGAGATGTCGAGTCACTAGGTAGATGGTGCTGCAAATGGTTCGGGAAGCGTGCTGGGAGTGGAAGCGCAGTGCTGGAGGGGCGTGGTGGCGGTCTCGCACTCGTGGTGCTGCGATGGCGACGCGATCCAGAGACCGCTGATGTGATGGGCATGTCTTAAAGTGTGCCAAGAGCACAAAGAACGAAGAACCGAAGCAACCACGCGGTCAGTTAGAGAAGGCCTGGAGGAAAGACAGAGAAAACTGAGAGAAGGACTGGTGGGGAGAAGACACCACCAGCGACAACAAAGATATAGAAAAAAAAAAATGTATAAAATACACGGAAAACAAAGAACACACGCGAGTCAAGAGAGCAGGATGAGATACACAAAGACAATGCATGTCAACCTAAAGGACAATCCAGAAGGAGGGAGGCAGGAAAACAAGGGCGGCGGCGAGGAGGTGAGGGGTGCCTGTACAGGAAGGGTAAGGAGTCGGTTATGGGTGATAGGGGAGGGGGGGGCGAAGGGAGAAGATCCAAAAAAAAAAAGAGATGGCGGTACCCACAACAACGGCGTTAGATGCACACCGGCGTTAGATGCACACCGGCGTTCTTCTTTCTTCTTTTTGGCGCACGTGCCAGCAGTGCGAGGGAAGAAAAACCAACAAGAAGGCGCCCCTGTATGAAGCCACCGCCGTGAACAGAAGCGATTGAGGCTGTGCGGTTGAAGAGAAAGAGCGGAGGACCAACAACAGAAATGCCTGATAGACTAGAAATCGAGTGACCACAATCAAGGCGCGTGGAGCAGCCCCTACGTGAGACTGCGCTTGACGACATGCCCTGCGTCGGCCTTAATGATAAAAAGGCGTGTGACAGCGCGGTCAGTAGCCAGAGGTAGCGGAGCAGCAGTTGTGTAGAACTACAAAACAAGACAACTGCACTGACACAACCGAGAAACGTGCACGGAGAGAGAGGCGCACCAAGAGAGAAGCTATAGTTAAGCAAAGCCAAGCGAACAAGGGAAGAACGTGCGAGAGATTCAGGACAACTATTCAACAAGCTGCAGAGAGAAAGCTTAGTTTCTGTGGTACAAGAGAGGGGGTTGATGCTTCTAGGCGTGTTGGTGTATAACTGACTAAGTCTCACTCTATCAATGTCCAACGATGGGGAAAAGGTATGCAAAGGGAAGCAAAGACAACAGTGGTGAAGTCAGCAAGCGGAGTTGTGGAGACGACTGCAGTGGGAATAACGCGGCAAAAGAAGGAAGATGTGTGGAGAGAAAGAAAGGTGCAACCAACAGAAACAAGAAGCAGTACACACACGCACACACACACACGTATACACAGATACGCACACACATTACAGCAATGAGAACCATACGAGGAGGCGCAAGGCGATGTGTCCGGTAAGTAAAGATGAAGCGGCGGTCTCACGTGCTCGTCCCTTCTTCTCTCCTTGCGACACTGTACTCGGCGCCGGTCTTTTCTTGGCTTCCTGGACGCTGCTATGCCACGTATGCGCGTGTGCGTGTGCGTGAGTGTGTGGGTCCTAGACTGCTTTCCCTTCTTTCAGTCGTCGAGCACTCGATTCCCCGCTGTAGAGAACAACACGGGCAGCTGATCCTCTTTTCCCTGTCCTTCCCCCTTATCCCAAATGTACCCTTCAAGGGATGCGTACTGACGGCTATAGATTGACCCTACTTGGGGATATGTAAAAGACGCACTTCTTGTGTTTTGAGAGGGTGAGGAAGCTTTAGTGTTTGATTGCTCTTGCATAGGAATGTGCTTCCTCCTATGCACCCTTATACGCACCTCGATGCACGTGTGGGTCTGCTGTATGTATGTGTGTAGTGAACTGGAGTGCGGCGCTCATGTGTAGCGTTCCTGCCTCGTGTCGGCGGGGAAGGGAGGACGCAGTGATGGGAATGGCACGAGACACGGAAAAAAAATTGAAGGAGAGCGGGGGAAGCGAGAAGGGCGGTAGCGCGTGGTGTGGGGAGTTTGAATGGTGAGAACATAAATGGAACGCTCATCGTGTGCTGGAAGAAAAGGCACTTGATGAGGGTCTCCGCCTCGTCCTTCTCGTTGCATGAAATGACGCGGCGTCACTGCCAAAGTACGCGGAGAAGACGACACGAACACAAGAGGTAGAGGAGCGAGAGACACACACATGCACACGGAAAGGCATTCAGTGTTGCAACGCGGCATAACCGTCCCTTTCTTGTGTTTTGCCGAGATCCTGCTGTCTTCGTCGTTGCATTATTTTCAAATGAGGCCTCCGGCGTAGCCACAACATCGCTTGCGTGTGGCAGAGGAGTTCGCAAACGCCTTTCATTTGCTGCACAAAACAAATCAAAAACGCAAAATGCATTTACGCCTCTCGTTGAGGGGAGAGGCGCCCATGCGATCGCTGCTGCCATTGGGTCACTGCAGCAGCGGGGGCCGCATCTTCCACAAACTGGACGAGGTCACCCTCACGCAGAAAATTTAAAAAAGGCGACGCAATACCCGTGAGAAGGGCTGACCACGAACAACCAACGCACATCTGCTGATGTCGCTCGGCTGCAATATGAAAATCAAACGACAACAGTGAACCCTCATTCCATGCAGCGAGGGAGAGAGCAGGACAGGGAAAAAAGTGAGCAGAACTACATCACGCTCGCACGTGTACATAACTACCGCTGACTGTGATGCAGGAGAATGCACCAACGGACGCACACCAGACACACCTGCACACATTGACCCATGCATCCAGGTCCGCGTCTTTCATGGTCTATGTAGCAAAGACAGGCAATCACCAACAGCAACGTCGACAAAGGGGTCAGCAGCACATCTGGGAATTACCTTGGTCGAATCATTCTTCGTCTAGGGCTTTCATCACTCGCCTTCGCCGCGAATGGCAGCCAGCCTGGCAGCCCGTTGACGAGCTCGCTCTTCCTTCACCTTGTTGCTGTCGTGAGCCACACGCTCCGCCAGCGCATCGTAGTCTTTCGACACAGCCTCTAGCAGCCACTCAATACCCTCCACTAAGGTCGGGTCGTCTTCGACAGCGCACGTCGCCAGCACACGGTACGGCGCGCCGTTCTCCCCCATCGCCTCTTCGAGGAAGCCCTTGGGAATCACCTCCACACCGCGACTTTCCGGCAAGTCTTTCTTGTTCGCCAGCACCAGCAGCGGCTTCCCTTTCACGTACGGGTGCTGGAGCGTCTCGTGCAGCACTTTGAGCGACTCGGCCACCCGCTCATCGCTGGAAGCCGAGTCAACGACGTACACAATGCCGTAGCAGTCGTGGTAGTAATGCACCCAAATGCCGCGGAAATTGGCAGCCCCGCCGAGGTCGAAGACGCACAAGTTGTAGTCGTCCAGCGGGAACTTGATGGGGGCGAATCCGATGGTTGGGGTACACTTCTTTTCCGCCTCGCCGTTCGCCAGCATGGAAAGAACGCACGTCTTGCCCGCCTGGTCGAGACCGAAGGCGGCTAGCGTCACGCTTCTCTTCTCCTTCGCGGAGCCCTGGGTTGCAGCAGGGGCTTCGGCTGCAATGTTGCTGTTGAAGTGGAGTTGGGTGGGATCGTACGAGCCTTTGTTCTTCTCAGACTCCTCCACGTCCTTGAGAAGGACGCGCAAGTACGCAAAGGGGTTCTCAGGACGGTTCAGCAGCAACTTGGTTGCCATGAGCTCAAATAAATGGTGGATGTTGTGCTGCTTAGCATAAGCAATACACGCGTCGTCATTCGACATGATTGCTCACAAAGTGTGCGCATGTAAGAAAGGGGTATCTATAGGGGGGACTTCCTTCTTGTGGTGGGGAGGTGTGTGTGTATGAGTGTATGCGTGTATGCTTGTGTGATAGTGGTACAGGTTTTTTCAGACCACACGCACACGACGCAGCCGTGGTATCGTGCAAAGCAAGAAAGGTTTCGTCCCGCACCGCCTTTTTAAGGATGGTAGCGGTAGTGCAGGCAAGAAATGAAAATCGGTCAATCGTGAGTGCGTGGAGCTCATTAAGGAGAGCTTACACACACACACACACACTCTCAATCGGCAGCACAACGCGGCCACGCAGACAGGCAAATAGAGCGAGCACAAACTTACACACAAACACAAGCACACATCCATACATAACAGCACAGTGAAGATCCAGGCGCTCGTGGAGGCACATGGCATCGGTCGACAGAGGCGAAAACGATGAGGAAAGTGAAAAGGGAGGTGGTGAGCACAGCGAACACACGCAAATACGCGCACATACACCCCAGGCGAGCGCATGGTCGCTGGAAACACTGAGCCCCCCACCGCCGCTTAGCTCCGTAGCAGGTAGGAAGAGAGGCGGGACACCACTCGTCATTCTACTCAATGGGAGGTGTTCCTCTTCAGGCAACAGACGAGATCACACGGAGCTCGCGGTAAGTACGCAACGTGGATTGAAAAGGACGATATCGCGCTTCCATAATCACCTCAGATTTCGTGCCCCGCATTCCTGTTGTAGTGTGTCAGCCTCTGCAACTCTGCAGAACAGCACTGCTAAGTGCAAAAGAAAAAAAGGGGGAGAGGAGTACACCATCCCCCACTACCTGCCACGTATACGCAGAGACTCCGTCCTATAGCTCTATGCGCGTACTTGGTGGGAACTGTGGAGGAAGTTCCAGGAGTGCTAAGTGGCGCCAAGAGTGAATATCTGGGTAGAGGCTGCCGGTTGTAAATGTGCGCCGTCCTATCAACTCTCTCCTCCTTGGGCCTACAAACACACACCCACACACGCATACACGCCGGCCAATGTGCCTGCAGGTGCATGCTGGAGTGGACACATTTTACACAGTGGCGCTTGCTGGCTGTTGCGGCTGGTCTGAACACAGTGTTCCTCGCTTCTCTCGCTCATCCTTCACGGCCATTTTGGCTGTCTTTAGGCATTCGAGCAGCTCATACGACGCCACAGAGGGATCGTAGCACCGCTGGCACGTCTTATCATTGAGCATCAGCTCGAAGAGCTTCGCCACCAGCGTTCGAGTGCCGTCCGTCTGAAAGCTCTGGTCTCACGCCACTTCACGAAGTACTTTGAGAGGATCGGCATGGCCCTGTACTCGAGCAGGTCTAGCGGATCCGCGTGCGCCGGTACCACGTTCGTCACCAGCCTTAGAAGCTCACCCGTCGCCTCGTAGAACTCAGGAAAGGTATCCAACACACCCATCGCAACACCCAAAAAATCTGCGTCCTCCAGTCGTGCCGTCACCGACTTCTTGCCAACCGACTGCTTGGGGAGGCGCTGGGCGTCGTGCAGCACGCGGATGTGCTGCGGAATGCCCTTGTAACGGGCAATAGTGAGATTGTTCACGACCGCCTCGACACCTTCAGCGTCGATAAACTCCTTACCGCCCTCCTTAGGATAGTGGCGCATAATGGAGGAGAGGAGCAAGGTGGGGAAGCGCGTGTCTGTCGGGTCACCGCTGCTCTGCCGGTACGCTTCCACGATAGTCTTCATTCCGTTACTTTGCAAGATGCGCCGCTCCACCGTGCCGTCGACGGCTTGCGTGAACGAGAACAGGGTCAGAGACCGCATCGCCATCACGCGGGCGTAGGGATTCTTGCTGTGTCGATACGCCTGAAGTACCAGTTCCACACCATCCTTCTCGTTCACAAAGTACTCCGTCAGTGACGGGTAGGCAGAGATTATGTTAATAAATTGAAGGAACTGATCTGATTGAAAGAAGATGTGCTTGCGCTGGGTGCGGCTTTCCGTCCCAGTGAAGTCTTCCACACTAAAGTCGAGAAGCGCTTTTCCGCCTGCTGCGAGGAAATCCTCCTCCGACAGAATCGGTGGGTCCAAGGACAAATCCATGTGGTCAATTATTATCCGAGCCAGGTAGCCATCGGCCAGCTCGTTGTCGGCCTGAGCGCTGCAAGAAGGAATCGCATCTGCTTCGGGAACTCAAGTGGGCCAAAGAGCATGTCTGGTGGCAGCTCCAGTGACATCGTCTCTGGATCCACGTCGTGCAGCTCTACCCACTCCATCGTCTTGAGAAGTGGCCGCCGAATCTTCGTCACGATGGCACTAGCGGCGTCCTCAAAAGGTTCACCGTTGTAGAGGTAAAGGCTGGTGCAGATGGAGCTGACAGCCCACGGCCAGTACCGGTGAAACCGTTCACGCCCTTTGCCCTGCGTGAACCACTTGGGGGCTCCTCGTCGCATCATATTGCGGGAAGTTTGCTAAGCTGCTCGAACGGCTACAAATGCGCACCCCAACGAGCAGAAAGGAGGGGGAAGGCTCAACGCGGAGAAGAGTTCCCTGCAAGATGCGTGTGTGCTTCCGCTGCCCGTTCCGTCAGTCAAGCGTCTTGTACTGCCACCCACGGCTCTGCAGAAACAGGGACGAGCGAGACCACGTGTGACCTCCGCTGGCTCGTTTCAGCTGCGAAAGAGGCCAAACCGTGCTGCCGGTGCGCAATGGCCTCGGCCAACGCACAGGAGTGTGAGTCTGTGCACGTTAGCAGCGACACGCCTGCTTCCTGCGTCTGTGTCTCAGCGGGTCTGAGCACGACAGTGACGCGGGTGCAAACGCAGGCCTTTGGGGGTTTTACCCACTTCTACTACGGATCGGTCATGGGAATACGAGAGTGAAGGTGGGAGTAGTGGTGTGTGTGTGTGTGTGGGGATGCCAAAGAGAAGCGAAGAAAAAGAGCGGAAAGAGAGAGAGAGAGAGACGTATAAGTGAGCCTAGGCGGCGCAGAAAGAGTGGCATGCGACGCACAGAGCACTTCGCACAGCACAGCTCCTCACGTTAAACGAGAAAATGAGGCAAATGGAAACCATCGGGCGCTGCGGCCCCAACTTGGGGCAAATCTCGAATGTATAGCAGAACATGGCTGGCAGCAAGCACTCACCGACAGAACGGCAACGTCGCTTGCTCAACCTTTTCGTGTGTACGTGCGTGTTTCCCTCGTCAGCTTCCTATGAATCATGCGTGCATCCTGCGCTGGTGAGTGGGGAGGAGATGGACACCGCCAGCGGACTAGGATGAAGGTATGAAGCAGTATAGAAGACGAAACAAGTGGGCAACAAGCGGGAAGAAAGGGAGGAAGCACTGCCGCCCTCGGCATCGGTAGCCACAGAGAAGAAGGTAGCATACGTAGAGCTGGAGGAACGGTAGTCTCTCCTTTGCCATCGTCACCTTCACTGCACTGCTCACTCCAAAAGTGGTGCGATAAGACGATCAAAGACTTCCTCCCGAATCACCATGTAGCCGCGCTCGGTGTGGACAACGGCATCGACCTCTCCCGCATCCGCCAAATACGCTGTCACCGCCTTCTGCTGCTCAGTCGACACGTTGCGTAGCAGAGCAACGTGATGCTCAAACACTACTCGGCGACACTCGCGCTCCCACATGCGCAATTGGTCACAGAACGCGTGAGGAACGACCAGCGTCGTCACCGCATCAATGAACGTGGCGCTTCCACGCGTGCCTGCCACGACCGCGCGACGAGGCGGTGCTGAAAAAGTCGAAGACGGGGCACCGTCAGCGGGCGACGGCGACTTTGTATCGCCGTTTTCCTCCTCCTCTCCGTACCGGCGCAACATGCTGGGGTGTGCTCGCAGCGAAAGAAAGCGTAGCACTTGTGTGGCGGTGATGCCCTTGCGCACAGCGACAGCGAAACTGTCCCGCGTCACGCGGTAGCAGTGAAGATTCCCGTTTACCACCTCCTCCAACTCAGCGAATTGGTTCAAAATGTTCAGTAGATCGGAGTCATCGGTGTAGGCGTACAGGCGGAAGTTCGTTTCGGTTATGATCGTGTCGGTGTCCTCGCGACGTATTGCACTTATCCTCGAGTCATTAAAGCCGCAACCGCTGCGCACAAGATAGTGATTAAAGGTAAGGGAAAGCGGCGCATTTGCGTGCCAGTGAATGGCGTGCAAGAAATCAGGACTCACGACAAAGCACCTGCGGTCGTCCCTGAGCACGGGGTACACTAGCCCGACCTCCGCTAGTCGTGCGAGAAGAAGATGAGCCGCAAAATCCTGCTGCCTCTCTGGGAAGGCGAAGATGTAGTGCGCCGTGTCGAGCACAGACAGCACCGCCAGCAGCTGCCACAGAAGTGGCTTTGTGACGCTGCTGCTTCCGCTAGTGTTACCGCTGCTATTCACGGAAGCGCGAGTAAGCAGCAGAACGCGCTCCAGCGCCGCGTTCACCAGCACCCACCACCGCTGCTGCAGCGACACCATACAGAAGCTTATCCCCTCCGGGGTAACCTCCTTCTTTGGGGCTACTCCCGTCAACGGAACGTGCGGCACCAAGCGGGCTAACTGCAGCACCGCGCAAAGCTCCGGTTGCCGCCCGCCCAGGGCATCCGCTGACCCGTCCAGCGCGCAGGTTGTGGCCGTGCGGAGGAAGCGCTTGCTCGTTGCCAAGGCCCGCTCCAGCGAGACGGGATGCAGTGGATAACCCTCCCCGGGCACTACGGCGTCGCGCGGCCCGCAAAAGTGGAACCGTGGCTGACCCTGCACCTGGGTCAGAAGAGCACGCGCCCTTGCGTCGCACGGCTGCGACCACGCGGCCTCCAAGGTCACTCGCACCTGCCTCCAGAAATACGTGCTCGAAGCACCGTCATCGGCGCCGCAAGACTGAGACGACGGATAAAGGCGTTGAAACAGCTTCGATAAGGAGGGCATCGCCAGCAATCACTCAAGTGGTCCTGTCGAGAGGTGCCGCGGAACACGTCCACGGCGCGTCGCCCTGCCTGCAGCTCCGCTACGACATGCTCGTAGATGAGCAGCAGCAGTGCAGGGCATTCGGCGCACAGCACCTCACGAGCGGGATAGCTGCAAATGAATCAATAAACGGCACATCTAGTACCGACGAGCTCGAAGGCATATCGCCAGACTGATCTCTGCGAGAACCTCTGCGTGGTCTTTCCTAAAGGTAATGTGAACACCTGTATGTACGAGTGTGTCTTCGTGAAGACGAAGCGACCTCCGATGTCCTTCGCTCCTGCTTCGCGAGCTGAGTTGGTTCGTGTAGTGCAAGAATAAGGAAGAAAAGCATTTGGGTCGGAGGGCAGACAAGGTGAGGGTGTAAAAGAGGAACGTCCAGGGTTGAACGGTCAACGATGGATTAACGCAAGACTCCACGCACCCTCATCACAAGAAGTAGAGCTGGCATAAAGGGAGGGGAAAGTGCCTAAGCAATCGCAGGCACTCTGCATCATCTTCCCACTCTTACTGCAGAGAGCGCACCACTACTGTTTTTTCAGCATTCCCCTCACATTCAGCAGCGCTGGTGGGGCGCCTAAAGCGGCAGTCTTACACAACCTCACCTCTCCGTGAACACAGCAGTAAGCCTTGAGATTTAGCCGCCACCAAGAACTCCGCTCCCTTTCGACTGTCCTGTCAGCTTTTGGTAACGTTGCTTTCACTGATGGTATCGACGCACGGCTAATGTACGACTTCCCCCCTCCTCCCCCACCTTCGTCGCTGTGACTCAGGCAGCACGCACACTCGGGAAAAAGTATCACAGGCCCACCGCTCGAAGGTCGCAAACGCCCCCGGTCCCTCACCGAGTGCCAAAGGGCAAGAGAAAGAGATGATGGGGCGGTGCATAGGACAAGAGAGACGCCGCCGCTTTTTACCCACCTCCGGACTGTTGGTGTGACTCACAGGCGGGCGGCTGCCACACAACCCACTTCCCGTGATCAGTGGGCTTCGTTGGGACCCCCTTTCTGGAGAGGGCACTGTGAGCCGCATCCACAGAGTTACGTGCCGCTGGCATCATCAAAGGTATCACACAGAACGACGAAGCGGTGACTGAGGGGCGATCGCTTGTTTTGTCGTTATCGTTGGAATCGCCCGTTTGCGGCAACGGAGAGGGCAACCTTAGTCGGCGGTGATGCATAGCTTGGCGAGTCTCCGCAGCGTCCCATGACGGGCCACGCATCAGACGACTACCGCCCTCTTCTTCACTGATAGCAGCAGCGGTGCTGAAGATGTTATTGTGAAACACGTGTCGGGGTGGATTCTCAAAGGTAGCGTGGCGCACAGCCCCTGGGTTACGGGGCCCAGCAGCACCTTTCCGCCCGGCGGCTGGTTGGCACTGGTTCGCAGAAGAAGGGCGCGCACTTAACACCCACGTGAGCAAGTCGCGCGATTCCGCTTTGTAAACGTGTGACACCTGTCGGTTCGAGTTTGCGGGCAAATTCATACCATGGCCGTAGGGCCTCGCAAACGCTGCTGGAGCTTCCACAGATGCGGTGGCGGCCCGACAGCCACCCTCACGACGTGTCGGCAACGACGCTGGGGGTGCCGAGGATCGAGCGACTATGGAATCGTCGTTGCGTTGGGTAGACGACATAGACATCGGCACACACGTTGGTCGTGGAGACTCTTCCCATCTCGCGGACATCGGCGTGTACGGTCGCGTGGAGCTACGACGGTGTGGATACGTGGGCGAATGACACGCGTGATGCGTGGATTGTGTCGACGAGCGAGAGCTCGAACAGCAGCTACTGTAAGAGCGGCGGCGCTGCACGGAAGCCACCTCCAAGTGCGGCGCAGAATTGCCAGATGCCAATGGTCGCTTTGATGCATCGCCGGTGCGCTGCCTGCCCACGCTACGGCAAAGCACACGTTGCAGTCGATGCACCTCCGACTCCATCTCCCGCAGGCGGTGGCGCAGAAGGAAACCCTTTTCCCTTTCTCGCGCCAGCTCCAGTTGCGCCATGTTGCGCTCCTGCAGCACCGTCTCGTAGAGAGGGCTGGTGCTTCCGAACTCGATCAAAGAAGCAGGACTACTAGCAACCCTCGTGCGAAAGCCCCCGGCGGCGTCTTTGGCAAGAAAGCGGTAGACAGCTATGAGCTCCTCCTCCAGCGCTGTGCAGGTCGCCTCAGTGCGCTGCGCTTGGTGCCGCCAGAACGACTCGCCATCCGTATCATTGACAGACACCACCTCTGGTACGGTTGTCGATCCAAGGTTCCTCGCAAATTCACTCACAGGTCCAGGGCACGACACCAGC
This sequence comes from Leishmania lainsoni, assembly GCA_003664395.1. Lineage (NCBI taxonomy): Eukaryota > Euglenozoa > Kinetoplastea > Trypanosomatida > Trypanosomatidae > Leishmania > Leishmania lainsoni. The sequence goes on from RAIA01000041.1 coordinate 647,971, forward strand.
TGCAGTGAAGCATCTGAGCGGCACGCGGCACCTCGCGAAGCGAACGGTGAGAACTCCAACGGTGGCAAGGGAGATGGTGAGCCTAACGCAACGGACCCCTTCAACGCTTGCCGCGGCCTGGTCCTGCCAGGGGATGGTGTCCGAGGTACCTGAGATTGGCTAAGCGGCGAAGGAGACTCCTCGTGTCGCGAGGGGTAGTCGAGGGTAGTGGAACCAGCATTGCCCCCCGCAGTGGAAGGTACTGTCCACTGACGCGCAAAAGGCAGGGCTAGTGGCAAGTGTTCCCGCTGCATGCGGCGACAGGGCTGTGGCGTCGGGACGAAGGGGTCCTCTTCTTCGTCACGAAAGGGGACTGCAAGACTATGTGAGGTGGCCGTTAGTGGGGTGTGTTACGTCCGTACTTGTGCGTCAGTTTTTAAGAAAGAAAGTTTGTGTGTGTGTGTGTGGGGGGGGGGGGGGGCGTGTACATGCATCTAAGAAAAAGAATCACGAGGAAAGGGATCTATGTTCTACAAAGCAAAGCGGCTCGAGAATGGGAGAGGCAGAAATGCGTAAACACACTGAACGGCCTGGTGCGCAGAGATGCGAGCTGAAAAGACAGAAAAATAACGCAAGAGGGAAAAAGAAGAAACGGAAGGAACAGCTGAGCAGTGCGTCTCATCTCAGGCGCATCTCTCATAGATTGTCTGTATGTGTGTGTGTGTGTGTGTGTGTGTGTGTGTGTGTGTGGGTATGTGCTGGTTGCAGTCTGTGTTCATTGAGAGGTTTGATGGGGGTGAGTGAGGTGACACCACACGTTGCTCCCCATGGACACAAAGGTGACTTACTCTCCCTGCGTCTCTGAGGAAGTACTAAAGGGTGCCATACGTAGGGAAGGGAAGGTGCAGGAATGTACCTCGAAAAGAAAAACAAGTGATCGAAGGAAATGAAAAACGTAGTGAAGCGACAAGAAAGTAGCAGCGCGTACTCCACAGACATACGCGAACATTCAGGCAAGCTGCGGCGCTGGTTTAGTCCCGCCCAGAAAACAAAGACCGCAGAGCGAAGTAACGGGTAAAACAGAATCCTCACCAATATCTCTGCTTTACGTAACCTTAGATGACGGAGACCGCGACTGGCGCTCCGCACATCGGCTCAGTTATCCTTCGAGAGGGACATGTCCTTTCTTTTGCGGTTGTGCCAACCCCCATCCCTCTATGTCGTCGTTTGCTTCGAGTTCGTACACCCGTTTTCCCCACCATCACAGCGACATCCTCCGGTCATCATCCTGACCAAGAGGTACGTTCAGCAAATACCGAGAGAGGGGGGGGGGGGGCGCACGTTACGACATCGCAAGGCACACACACACACACACACACACGGAAACGAAACACTGTGCACCAATACGCAAGAGGAAAAACGAGCGGAGCAGATGTGAAAGGAAAAAAGAGAGAGAGAGACAGTCAAGATGTGCAAAATGACTGTGTCCCCATCCGCAGGGGGTGGGCTGGCAGCTAAGCGTCTGCCCGTCTGTGTGCTCAAGTACACGTGAGCAAGGAAAGCATGGCACATGTCACGAGAGAGTGGGAAAAAAAAAAGGACAACCGCAACTAAGCGACTAGCAGTAAGGCGAAAAGGAGGTGAGTAATCCACTCAAAGGAAGGGCGTGGAGGGAGACACGTGAGCCCGGGGCTGAGCAGCTCACCGGTACGTCGATAGGCATAGGCCAACATATAGAGAAAGGGACAAATCATGCATGTCCACAGGAGGGCAGCGAGTTACCTAGCGAGGAGGAAGGTGGCACAAGTAGCAGAGATGCACAGGCTCCTCCATAGGGGCATGATAGAAAATGCTGCCGCCAAACGAGAGGTCATTCTGCCTCGTCAGGCTCGCTCTTCACTGTGCCGATTTCCCCACACCTCTTGTTTAGTCCATCCCTCTGCCACCAAACACTATCCCACCGGCAGAAATAGTGCGCCATGCTAATGGGTATCACCCTCTGAAGCGTTACAACTGGGTATCCACTGAGTCCCACGCGCTTGCCATCTCAGCACACTCCGTTTCAACCGGTGCATCATCCATGCACACATGCTAACCGAGCTCAAGCTGAAATGGGTAGTGCCGTGGCCCCATCTCCGGGCATCGCTACGATGTGACGTTCGATTATCCACAGCGCTTCAGCACCGTGGAGATCGCGTGAGATGCTGAGTGTGGAATAGAGAACAGAGAAGTTAGGCCCCGCCATCCACACGTAAAGGTCGAGTACCTCGTCGACCACGTCCTCGAAGAACATAATATCCGTAAAATCCTCTTGATGCAGCATCGACAGCACCTGCTCCATCAAGGTCGACGACACCCCTGCAACAAGGAGCATCGTGGCGCTGATAGTGATGACACCAGAGATGAGAAACTGAATGAGACCTGCCAGGCTAGGCTAGCGGTGAGGCGCAGGCTGGGTAGTACTTCTACTAGCCCCATCCCCACATAACGCCAGTCGCTAATACCACCACGATTCCACGCAGACAGTCGTTGAAGACGTGAAGAAGGGTGCCACGACGGTGTATTGCACCTTGCGATGGCGCCTCGGCGTCTGAGACGTGCCCCTCACACGCCCACCGGCTGAGCTTCGGGCGGATGTCTGCAAATAGTGCCGATTTCCCGGCGCGGAGAGAAGCCCCGTATCTATGCCGCGCTGACTGTGATCTTACTCATGACTGCTGGTGGAGCCCTGTGCATGGCCATGCCCGTTGCTGTGCTCGCAGTGATGGTGCTCGCCGTCTCCGTGACGGCGAGTCACAACCATCGCTATGGCCTTTGAGCAGGCCTGTCATGAGCAGGTACGTGCACGCCACCGTAGTACAGGATGCCGATGGGAAACACGCTCATGAAGAAACAGAAGCACCCTAAGACCTCATCATCAACGGCGTCTGTGGCACTTCGTAGCCCTCTCGCCGTTCATCCATGGCACACAGGAGGGTGTCTGGCAGCCGCTGGGAGGCACTGATCGTGATCCATACGATGAGGCCCTAGGTAGTAAAGGCAAACGGCATAGTACCTACCACCCCAGCGCGGCGTCACGCAAGTGTGTAGCGATCGTTCATCGCACTCCTAGGCGTTTAGGCGGCAAAGAGAGAGCGATAAGAAAGGTGGAGACGTCGACCAGCATGTGCACCACCTTGCACAGCACGGAAAGACTGCCCGACATGCCGTCACCGACTGTCTCCGTGGGCGCTGTAGCTGTGGAGAGTGCCACCACGTCCCAAACGGCATGGACGACTTTTTAGGCCGCTCTGTGTCTCCTCCTTCGAAGATCAAAGTTTGTACGCGCCGGTAGTCCAAAATGACGCGGTTTCCCACGCGCGCGTACTCGCTCACTTCGATGCAAGAGCTCATCTCTCTCGCTCTCTTTCTCTGCGTGTGTGTAGGTACCAGCACTGAAGCAGTGGGGAGGCAGGGGATGGAAGAAAGTACATCGTAAGCGAAGAGTCACCGGGAGCGCAGAAGGAAAAGGCCAAAATCGATTCTGAAGAAACGGGGTGAAGAGGTGCACACGAAGAAGAGAGCGGACACACCAGAGTGTGGGAATGTGCAGACTGCGGAGGGAAGCGACTTCTCCTCCACCTCTTTGTAGCCCGTCTTACCTGCAGTCAAATCTGCCATCGTGTCCATCACTGTCTCAGTACCGGGGGGTGGGTAGTTGTATCATTTGTTTTCCGTGGGTCCGTTTCAGAGGTGTATGTAAAATTGTGTGAATGCCGGTGCGGCAGCTCTGATCGCAACCAGCTTGGTGGGTGGCCATCAGCCCTCTCTCGCGCACAAACAACAGCCAATGACAACGGGAAGGGGGGGAGAAAGCGGTGTATCGTACGGCACCTGGTGGATTAAGCACCGCATCAAGAAGTAAACAGCGACAAGCGGAATGAACTGATGATAAGCACAACGTGAAGGCTCGTGATAAGCGCTCATCTCTTCCGTCGCTTTGGACTGCGTCGCTTCACGGGAAGTCCTCGCGTCCAACTGCCTCTGTTTAACCATCACCATGAAAACGTTGGCATGCAGCGGCCATTCAGCTGGCAGCGCACCTCTCCCGGTTCGGTAGCGGCGTCTGGCAGCGACAGGTGGGATATATGGCGACGACCAGTGCCCCCTGCAAGTGTACAATCAGAGAAGTCGATACGATCCAGCACGTCGTGATAAACGGCTGCGCGCAGCTCCGCCGGTGCGTCGACGACGTCCACCAGCAACGACTCCCTGTGCTCTGCCAAGACTGCCACGATAGCTGTCGTGGTTTCGCCAAATGAGCGTTCAGCTAGGCTGGGGAGATGGCGCTCACTGCAGTCGTGACATAGCGCACGCGCCACAGCATCTGCGTACCTGCTTCCGTCGCCACACGGTGCAGCACTCTTGCTGATGTGATGGAGTTGACTGTCTTGTTCCACACTGCGCCGAGACTGAGCACAGGGTGCGCCAACCCCCAGAGAGCCAAGTCCATTATCATCCTGGTTGGTGTATGCCCTGTCCTTCCGCACGATCCATTCCATCTGCGGTACAACAAAGAACTCGGTCGTCACGCTCGGTGCATCGGCGTCCTTCTCTTTGAGAATCGGGCAGAATCAGGCGGAGCGTCGGTAGCTGAATCCAGTTCCAAGTACATCCAAACCGCTGGCAGCTCCTTTGGCTCGCCCAAGAAGGACTCGGACAGAACGTATGACCGGCGCGCCGGACGCACACGGTCGCCGTCTCCTCCAAAGGGTGCCAGAGCCTCCTCTTGACCCACCAGGGTCATCTTCAGTCCCCACCGAAAGGCACCAGGAACGGATACATTGTGGGCGGCGGAAGTGCAGGGCTGGTGTAACCCAATCCACAGTCGTGTAGGACAGCGCGTCAACCCGTGCGTGGACTTCACAGGGCCTTCTCGCACACGAACACGAACGATCTGCGCTGGAATGGCCAGCCTAGAGCCAGAGAATTTAATTGAGATGCGAAGGTCGTGGTACCGGCGGCAGTCAAAACACACATGGCAGCCATCAAAGTAGGGCAGCACCTCTTTGGCATAGCTCAGCCAAACACACGAGTCGCCGTGACTCGGAGCCACCCCAGACGATGGCGGCGGCTTTGCCAACCATCTCTCAGCGGCAACAATCCCATCGTCGCTGTCCCGCGGCGGTGAGATAACGCCACCGCCACCGCAGCCGCTATCCTCGGCACGTCGATCAAAGAGACGGTACACCTGACCCACCTCCTGTTGCTCAGACTGTCGTGTCCAGTTGCGCAGGAGGATCATTGGATCACCCTCCGCATTATCAGCTACGGCCAGCACCCGGTACGACGTGCCAGGTTGAAGCCCGAGCCGCTGGTAGGCCGCTTGCGCCCCAGCCACAGCTACCGGCCTTGCGGGCGTGTCGCGCAGGACTGCCGTCGAAAAAGTGGAGAGCAACACTACACCTGCGCCGCGCGCGTTTGTATTAAGCACCGCCTCCATCTCCTCCAGCGCCGTACCGCTACGACTGTGCCACCAATCCCACACTCGACTGGTCCTCCCGTAAAGTTGCCTATTGCCGCATCTGCTGTGAGGCTGCTGAGCGAGTGGTAGCCGCCCAATACTTTGGCTAGGGCTTTCTCACACACCGGTGCCCAGAGGTCGTAGGTGGCGGTGCTGCTGCTGCAACCGTACAGGGCGGCAAACCTGTTTTGTTCGATGACACACGGCAGATACGCGTCGACTGAGACGCGTGTCCACCAGCCATGCATGCAGAGCCAGACCACATAGAGGCCATTGGCCTCGTCCTCACTCGTCGTGCTGGCGAGCATGCTCGTCACCGCACCAGTGGCCTCGGCGAGTGCAGCCAAGGCAGCAACTACACCAACATCGCCCAGTCGGCCGCAGCGCAGCGAGCTCGGGTTAATACCGGCGCTTGTCAGCAGCTCAGCTTTCCTATCACGCGGCACGACGGTGTCGCGGTGGCACCACTGCACCACAAACGAAGTGCCGCGGTCTGAATCGTAGCCTCGGCAACCGCGACCGCTGTCAAGGCCAAGCGTCTCCGATACGGGAAGAAACGCAGCGTCGATGTAGTGCAGCCCGCGGCGGCGGCACAGCGCGGCTACCTCAGACGCTACACGGAGTCCCTGATCGTTGCCAGTGTTTCTACCTTTTCTGCCCACTGCCGGAGAAGGAAATCTGCGTCACGGATCGCCCTCTCTTCCTCCCCCTCACGGAGCTGCGTGGGGTGCATCGCGTCGAGTTGCTGCGACGCTGCGGCACAAAGAAGGGTCGTCGACTCGGCAAACTCGTGCATAGGTCCTGTCCAGGGTGTCAAGGTGTTGGGGACGCTGGGTTCCGGCGATGGGAGCGGGGGACTGAGGAGGACAGGTCGTGGCCTACGACCGCAGTAGGCGCTGACGGTTTCGCCTCCGATGTCAGGCTGCCTACTAAGTTTGAAGGGTTGTGGGCAGGGAGCACGTTGACCCTCTCCTGCCACTTTTCTGCAGTATCACTGGCAGTTGTGACCGCACTGAGCTGCTGCGTTTCAGTACTCGTGCTGTGCGGTGTGTCGGGGGAGACAGTGGTCAGCGCGGATACCTCAGGTCCGATCGGCGTCTCCTCCATCGGGAGAGAGACAGTGTCAATGACCACCTTCTCGCGGGCGGCAGAGGTAGAAGGAGCGCTACAGTCACCACGCGCGACGTCGAGCGCGTGCTCCTTCTCCTCTTTGCAGCAGCGCTGTGGTGTACCGGGCGGCCACGCAGGCGGAATCTCGTCGAGCGCCGGAATGTCGTATTGGTGGAATAGCTGAAGACCAGCGGAGTCAGTGGCACGCAGCTGGAGCGCCTTCAGCTCCGCAAACACCCTTTTACACCACAGGAGGAGGCTGCGCGCCTCTTCGTAAAGGGAAACAGGCACCATCAGTGACGATGATACAATATTGCTACTGTCGGGCGGCTGAGCTAGGAGAGCCCGGAGCGCAATGCGCAGCTGCTTGGCTTCTGCCTGAGCAGCCTGTTGCCCTTGTTCCGCCATGGTGGACCGCAAGCGCTCGCGCTGCAGGGACGCTCGAACGACGTTCAGTGAGTCGGCGCTCTCGACTCGTTCTCGTGCCAAGGTAGCTTCGAGACGCGCCACTTCCTCTTCCTGTTGCAGCACCTCTTGTTGCTGCTGCATGTTGTGCTTGGTCTCTCTCACGTCTCTGCTTCCAGCATCGTAGAACCCGGAGGTGAACAACGATGGCGACGGTGGCGGCGGCATCTGCAGCGGCGCTGGTGACAACATCCCCGTCAGTGGAGGAATTTCACCTTTGCATGAGCCATAGTTGTCCGCTGCGGAGGTGCGCGGCACCGGCAGCAGGCTTGACGAGGAAGGCGTGCCCAAGGTCCGTGTATAGAGCTCGTGCTGTACAGTACTCCACACCTGGGCGACGCATCATCAGCCCCTATTCGAGGAATACGCCAACGCAGGGAAGCGCAATGGTAAGTGGGATGTATAGTGCAAGCCACAAACAAACGGCGTCTGGCGTGGAGGGGGGGAGCCTCCAGCGATACGGCCGTGTCTGTCGACGTGCGTATAGGCGTGCAATCTCAGTTTTCTATGGGTGGGCATGTGGGCCCTTTGCGTCGCTTGCATAGGCATGTGAGGGAAGGGGGTGATGCAGTACAACAAAGTGGCAGGCCGCAAAAAAAAAAGGCAAAAGGGGGAGAGGGAGGGCAGCCAAGTCGCCTCGTCACCAGCCTCCCCAGCATCGCGAAAGGTTTTGAAAGCGCCGCTCGATGTAAAGAAGAAAACATCAGCCGATAGTATCGCACAGTCCTGTCGCTCTATCGCTCACCTTCCTCTTGTCGTGTTTCCTAAGTGGATATACACAGATCAGGAGAGAACAAGAACAACACATGCGAAAAGATAAGGGTATATGGTGTCATGTCAATCTTGCGGAAACAACGCACAGTGGGTGTATGTGTGTGGGTCAGTCAGCGCACGCAGCCGTCTGGCATGCATTCACACAGAAGCTCAAGTCAACGTGCCTGACATAGGCGGTAAGCAACAAAGAACAGAAAGAGCCGCGCCACAGTGTGCGCTGTGCACAAGTACGAACGCACCGATGCGAGGCTAACGTGACGGCGAAGAAGCGAAAAGAACGTCGCCGCATACAACGCATCGAAGACGGGATCATTTTCTCTGGCTCTTTTCGTTCTGTCGGTAACGCGCTGGATAAGATGTACGCTCTACCAACAGAGCTCCTCGGCGTGTGTCGCTTGCGACGCCGAGACGGTGCCCGAAAAGAAATACCAGCCCTCCTGCGCTGTCACTTTTTTTCCCTTTTTACGTCTACTGTGATTACGTGGTGACTCGAAAACAACAAGAAAAAAAAACGGAGAGAGTAGCCGCGCACATCCTTCTTTTCTCTATGTTCTCTTTCCTCTGCCATCCTCTCCTCTATGGTGCAGGAAGGCGTCGGTCTCACTCTCTGAAAGCTCCAGCCACCAACTTGGTGGACGCCACCCACCCACCCACCCACCCACACACACACACACACACACATACATATAGAGGCCCTTCACACTCAATAATGAATACTGAATTGTTGCTCACACGTCGCACCCGCCATCAGCACATGCTGTAAATGCATCCAAAAGGAAGAACAGTGAGCTCGAGGGAAAGAAGGAGAGAGACGAAAAGAAACAAGAGACCACAAGGGGAGGGAGGGGAGAGGCGCGTCCACTGCGCACAGGCAAGGAAAGGGGGGAACGAGGAGGTGAGCCAACGGCAAGTGAAGAGATGCACGGGCATCTCTTGTTTCTACGCTTGCACGTCGATGACGGCACGCGATTCAATACATCGTTGAGACTTTGGACAGAAAGAGGTGCACACGGGAATCCAGAAAAGGAAGTGAAAACAAAGACACCAACGTCAAAGACGCTCCCCTTATCGACATGCATGTATAAGTGCCGCTGAAGAATTGCTCTGCTCTTTTTCATTATCGATCGGCGAAGCGAACTTACTGACATCGTAAGGCTGAAATCAAAAAGGAAGACTTTCATTGGTGCCGCGCTACGCTTCAGCATCATCGCCCTCATCATACTCGACAATCTGCCAGCGGCCGCGGCGGCTCACTGGCGGCGCCGTGTCCTTGCGAATAGCGCCCACTGATGGAAAGGGCTGCGATGACAATGGCGCCAAGGCCGCAGCTTCCGCGACTGTTGTATCAGCAGAAGCACCGGTGAATGATGGAGCCATGGAGGTGGAAGCTCCAGGGGCGGAGCTGCGCAAACCACTAGCGCTGCTCCAGCTCTCTGGGGTTTCCAGAGCCTCACTTCGTGCGCGGTACATGCTCTCCAGTACGTCATCTGACACGGCAGAGGGGCGCAAAGGGCGGCGCAGCTTCACCTGGCGGAACATGGAGGCGACGGTGTGGGGCCTCTCCGTGCGATCAGCGACGTCGCTACTGCTGACGCGATCCGCTTGCGCCATGGAACGCCGCGGGTGTGGTGCTGCCGCACAGAGGTCCTTCAGCAACGCCGCCCGCTCACTCTCCGAGTCGCCATGCTGTGTCGTGCTCTCCGACGCGACACCAGCGCCGTTTGTGCGCGCAGGTTTCTTGCTCGACACAGGAGGGGGGTCCAAGACGCTTGCCGGCACATCCATCCAGCGGCGGTACTTGTCGTAGAAAACAGATTGCAGTGCCTGCACCTGGCTCAAGAATTCATCCCGGGCGCGGGCGACTAGTTCATCACGCTCCTGCTCCTCTGGGGTGCGCACGAACACTTCCTGAATGCCTGCCAGTGCGGCTGGCTCACCTGCGGACACGAAGGGCTGCACTGACGGGGTCGGTGCCTGAGCACCCCCCATGTCGTCGTCGCTTTCAGAGCCATCCAAAGTAGACGGTAGTGACTGGCGCACCTGAGTGTAGAAAGAAAGAACGTCGTTGCGAAGAGAAGTGCATGTCACACTACAGGGCTGGTCAGAAGATGTGGCACTCGCAGCGGCAGGGGAGTCTGACTTTGCGAGGGCGGCTGGCGTCACTGCTGGTGATCGCGAGAGCTGCTGCTTATCGCCACGACGACACCGGCTTTCCTCCAGCTTCCACTGCATATACCGAGCCCTCTCCCTACATACCGACGCCGAGAAGTGGTGCACGTCTAGCTGGCGCACAAGGCGACGCTCCTCTGCGGTTTGCGGGGTGCAGACCGCGTGCTGTACAGCGCGGGCAACCAGCTCCCACGGACAGTGATCCTCGGCTGATGAGCTCACCTCGCTAGGCAGCAGCTCTTCAAGAGGGGCATTCAGCGCCGCATGGAAGCGCGCCGCCAAGAGGAGAATGAGATGATCAATATAGGTGCTAAAGGAATCGGTGTCGGTAGGCATGATGACGCTGCTTGATTTCCAAGTCGATAAAGATAAAACCTGGAGAATAGGTTTGCGTAGGGGGTTCAGAAGGTGGGACGCGTGATAGCCGCTCGGCGTGTGTGCTTACGTGCAACTCAGAAAAAAAAAGATAAGGTCTATGCTCCCGGCGAAGGACGAGAACAGAAAGTGGTAGGTGGAATGGTGGCGTTGAGCCAGGTAGCGCTCAGCTATAAAGTCAATAGACGGCAACTTTTGGATCACCGTCATCACAGAAGCCTCGCGGAGGGTGTAAACCGGGTGTAAATGACTCGAGATGCTGTAACTCGTGGGTCACACAGCAGCCGCAGCAGAGAGAGATGCCACAATACTGCAGCCGTCGCCACTACCATCGCCTCATAGGCGCGGCGTACTGAATGAGGTGAGTAGTCCAGAAATGTGCGCGGCTGAGTGTCTCACTCAGCCCTTTGCGCTGTTTGTCCTTCGCTGTCAATGGGGTCGCGAAAAGGTGAAAACAAAACTAAAAAGTCGAAGAAGCGACTACAAGTGGTCCCCCACCCTCTTCATCAGAAGAACGTTCAAACAGATGAAGAGGGCGGGGCGAAGGAAAACAAAAAACGAATGGGACGCCTTGAAGAGAAGTCGGAGGAGGAAAGGACAAGAAGGGAGTGACAACACGTAGTCGCTCTTCTTGTCTTTTCCTCTTGTTCTATGCGGTTCGCCGTGTAGTGGATGCACGGACAAACATGGTCACACACGCACCCATGCTCAACCACAGCCGTACCCGGATGGGGCGGGGGAGCCGGGTGTTGGGGGAGGGCGAAGTCTCCAATGCCAACAATAAAAAGGGGCCAAACTCCACAGAAACGTAGGGGCAGGGAGGAGGAAGCAGAGGGGAGTGATGCCGCAGAGAGAGGCGCAAGAGGAAAAGTGGTGGTAGGGCACAGAGGTGTATTTGTGTACGAGTTGGAGGTACATGATGTCAGAAAGGGAAAGAGATGCGTAAGCGGGCTACGATGATGAGGGAATGAAGATAAGAAAAGCAAAAGTGTGACAGCCAAGACCAAAACGTACAGTGGGCGAGGGCAACCGCACGCGCGCACACACACACAGCTGCGAAGCGTTAGCAGCAGAGACAACGTACAGCAGATACACTGGCCGATGGCGGGGAAGAGAGCATTCCCACACGAAGAGGACAAGAGCGAGGAACACCCACATGCATACATACCGACCTCCTCTTCGGCCATCATTCACAGATAAACCAAGACGAAAGATAGTGAGCAGGGAGAGAGGGAGGGATGTATACGTGAGGCCCTTTCTCTGTGCACCTGCGTGTGTAGCTGTTCAAGTACGCTTTGTACGTCCTCCGCGAGCGCTGATGCACTACGCCCGCCTCCTCGCGTACCTTCCCTCAAAACAACGCACCACTATGCTCCCGCAACGCCTGGTACGCGACACATATCGACTTGAACTGTTGCTCTGCCCGCTGCTGCTCGTGCAGTGTGGCCATTACCCACTTGTCTGGGTGCCAACGAAGCGCTAACTCCCGGTACGCCTTGGCTATCACCTTCGGCTCTGGAAGTCTCCCAAACTCCCCAGGTGCCGACGGCGCAACTATGCTCAAACCGAGCAACTTCAACTGTTCCATGAGCTCATGTACAGCCATCGACTCAACGTGCTGCGCACCCGAGGGTGGGGGTGACGAATGCGCACTCTGACCGCGGTGCCTTTTCCCTTCTGAAGAAGCAGCGGATGAAGACGGCATAGAAGCCTTTGATGTCTCAGAGGGAGACTTGAGCAAGGCTTGAATAGCCTGGCGCTGAGTCAGTGCCTGTTGCAGTTGCGCCTTGTGCTCCACCGTCGGGGACAGCTCCACCGCACGTGACAGGTCCATGACGGCGGCGTCTGCGTAGCCTTGCAGACGTTCCTTCATTGCTGCCACCCACGGCGCTGCGTAGCGATTCGCGAGAGTGGCACGTTGCCCCCCGTACTCCTGAGCAAGCAGGTACAGTTGCACCCTCCCGCGTCTGGCGTACGCCGTAGCGTACTCCGGGCTGAGCGACACAGCGGCGTCTGCGTCGCTTAGGGCGTCTTGCCAGCGGCCTGCTTGCATGTACACCGCCGTCCGATTGCAGTACACCGTCGCCAAGAGTGCGTGATTCAGGCGGTCTGTCTCGAGGCAGCGCGTGTAGGCGGACGCCGCGGCTTCCCAGTCCCCGACGTCGTACGCCGCGTTCCCAGCGTCACGGTGACGCGCAAACTTCTCAATAGTGTGACGCAGCTCCGTGGCGCGACTGTCCTCCCTGAGGCAGTGCTGCTTGCCCCACGTCTCCATGTGCAGAGCTGTGGTTTTGCCGGTGTCAGCGGGAAGCCCACCACGCAGCTGCGTCACAGAATAGCGCACATGGGCCTTCAGCAGGCAGTTCTGCACACGGCGCTTCTCGGCCGCCTCCTCCAGCAGACTGAGACACCGCGTGGTTGCGGCGGCATCGTGCGCGTCATAGAAGATGGCTTTGGCCAGCACTGGGTAAAGCTCCAGAGAGTTGGGGTAGGCTCTATAGAGGGTCTCCGCCTCGGTCAACGCCTTTTTTGGTTGGAGGTGAAGAAGCGCCTCGAGACGGAGCGCCTGCCAGGAGACGGCTGTCGGCCCTGTGTAGCTAGGCAAGGCCAATACCTTGTCCATAGCTCCTAATGCATCCGCCCACTGTTCGTGACGCAGATGCTGCCAGTAGGTCTCCACCACCTCCAGTGCCGCCGCCTCTGCCGCCATAACTTCCCGGTCCCTCTGAGCCTTTAGGAAGTGGCTGCCGGGTCTGCAGAAGGCACCAACAGCCTCGGTTGCGGTGCTTTCCGCAGCGCCACGTGTAGGGAAGGTGTCTGGGGTCCCATCACCATCTTTGCTGGTGCGCATCGAGGATGAGGGGGCCGTTGTGCCACTGATCGAGGCTGACCCCCGCCACACGCCGCCTCTCACGCATGCCTGCTGAGCCAGCTGGTAGAACTTCTTCGCCTCCAGCAACCGGTACGTGGCCGCGTAGGCCCTGGCAGCACGCCAATATGTTTTTGTGTGCCCGGGGCGGAGGTGCAGTAGGTAAAGGCAGTCCGCCACCGCAGGGAGGTAGCGGAAGCTCAGCAAGAGTGCACACGCACGATTGCCCCACAACGCTTCGTGGCCGGGGGCAAGCCGAATTGCCTCGGTGTAGGTCGCAATTGCGAGCTCGAATTCCTCGCACAGAAGAAAGGTGTTGCCGCGCTCCTTGAGTCGCACCACGATCGCAGAGAGGCCAGCTTTGTGAAGAAGATCACTGCCCGCGCACGTGCTCGGAAGGGGGTCGGCGTAGTTCACTGCATCGTGCGAATGCGCACCTGCGCCACTGACGCCGGTGCCCCTTTGGCGTGCCCCGCAGACAGCGGTGGCGGCAACTTCTGCGCCGCCGACCTGCATCGTGAATGGGATATTTCCGGCCCCATCTGGTGCAGAGCCACTCGTGCCCAGCGTGAGGTCTTCGTCAGGAGAGCAGCAGCACCGTTCCCCATCCGCCTCCTTTGTGGCAGGCGACAAGTCCGGCATAGCATTGAAGAAGTGCAGGGTCCCGGCGGCCCTCTCGTCTTGGGAACGCCGCTGCTCGTGGTGCAGAAAGGACGTTGATGAGTTACTGTTCAGTGAGATGAGGGACAGCCTGCGAGAGAGTCTGTGCCCCACTGGCTGCGAAGACGCCGGGAGTGGAGAAGGTCGCGAGAGATATGGGGACTGAACTGTCGCTGTACCAGGACTCACACTGGCCTCACCGCCACTTCCCCCTTTGGCGCCGTAGAGGTAATCGGGGGACGGGCTTGGGTATAATGAAGGAGACGCCCGCGCCTTCGTGGCGGTCGCAACGCGTGCGCCAGATGACACGTTAGAAACGGCCCTGGGGTACGCGCGAGAAGTGTTCTTGGTAAGTAGCACAGGCCGGATCAGCGTTGAGGACTGCGTCATTCGCACCTCTGACGGACGGTGTCGCTCTGCCTTCTGAGTCGCGCTAGGAGCCCGTCGAGTGAACGTGGAGAGGCGTGCGTATATTGTCGCCGATTTCATCGCACTGCTCGTTGATAGCGCGTGGGTGCGCTCATGTACTTCATCGCCTCGGTGCGAGGGAAGGTGCGGCCGCAGGAACGGGCGCACGGGGACGGTTGGAGCAACGGGGGTGCGGGTCGCTGGCGAGGAGGCAATGAAGGCCGGTGTCGGGCTCGCGCTGCGTGCTCTTTTAGGAGCCCCTTCTTCCGACGCCGCAGAGCTGGCAAACGCGGCTGAGACTTCTTTGACCCTATTCCCTGCCGGACCGATTGTAGAACGAGAGTCTGACGAGCTTTCTCCAGACGCGGGTAGGGCTTCGGCAGGGCGCTCACGGGGCGCAGAAGCGGATCGAGGAGGATGCGAGAGGCATATACGTGTACCAGTGCTACAGAACGTCGCGGCGGCCTTTCCGGAAAGGTAGTTGTTCCGGTGTGGATGAACGGACATGATGGCAGAGTGCGAGTCTGACGAAGCGGATGAGACACGCGTAGCTGGCGCTCTCCGCGACAAGGTAGACCTGCCCAGTCGAGGTACGCAGCCAATCCCACGCAAGAAGAATGTCGATGCAGCGCCTGGCAAGAGACTGGAAGTCTGTGCTGGTGCAATAGTGTCCCCGGCAATTGCCAAGCGAGTCGGTGATTGCGCGTTGTGCGTGAAAGGACTGCTGTCCGGACACACCTCAGCCCGTAAGTACCGTGCGGTGTACCGCTGGGGCATCCAAAGCCTGCACTGCCGTCCACCGTAAACAAATCAGGCGACGATGCAGCTAGAGCAGCGGAGCAGGTAGCAGGAGTGCTGAGTGCACTTCCGTAGAGATCGCGGTGAAGGCTACCGTTGTCAGCGATGCCAACACGAGTGCCTCCTGGAAGTGAAGAAACGCGTGTGTGAGGCGTGGTTATTGTATGTGTGCAGCCAAGCATTGTTCTCTCGAAAAAAGAAAAAAAAGGAGGTGGAAAAGCGAGAGAGGAATTTCTCAAACCGTAGCAGCACCAACACGCAACCGGCTCTCGGTGTTCAATGGTGCAACGTTTCTAGCTACACCGATAAACCTGGAAAAGACTGCTGCGCACATGGATTCCGCGTAGAAACTGTACGGGTCTGCGAGTGTGTTTGGGGGAGGGGGAGGGCAGCTGCCGTCAAGTAGCACTAGACGGGGAGAGGGAGGGGTGTGATTGTATTGAGCCAATGACCCCCACTTGCGCTGGTCGAGCGGTAGGAAACCCAGCAAACAAGAGGAGAAGAAAGAACAAGAGAAGACCAAACTGATCCAGCAGGGGAGGAAGACGAAACAAAGGTGCGCAAGTCGAAGACAACTAAAAAGAAAGAAGCCTGAGCAGGTGTGTGCGTGCGTGTGAGCGCGGGAGCATCCAAGCAAAGCAGGACGAGGCGGAAGAGGAAAACGAGGAAGGAGAATGACTTAGCAGACGTCCGACAGAGCCAGTGAGAAAACAGCAGGACAGAGTGACAGGATGCACAAGGACCGTTTTCATGCGGAGACGATGGTGGTGGACATATTTGCCTGTCCCCGACTCGCAGCTGCGCCAAAAATGAACAGAGCCGCAAAAGCACAACAATACACATGCACGCAAGCTTCTGTACAAGCTGGCGGAGGACACCACGCCGGCACACTGTGTTGAGTATGCCCAAAGCGACGATGCAGTCGCCTTGTCCACCCCAAATGCTCGCGAGCATGTGATTTCTGTTGCATGTATGTTTACTCCTGTGTTGTTTATGAAATATCGTGTTCACTCAACATCTACGTGTGATCGCCCCACTTCAAAGCGGACAAGAGATGAGGTACACCAAGTAAAGCGCAAAAAAAGGAAAAAATACAAAGACGTAGTGGGCGCACCAAACACCTTGGCACACAACTACAGACAACTACATATATCCTCGCGAACCTCACATCATCGACTCCTCACTCTTCGTGAGGAGGAAGGAAAAACTACCATAAAGAGACAGCTACAGAGTACATCGGCGCATACACCGCACCAGAGCCACAAAGACAACAGACACACACACACACACACACACACACACATGAACAGAAGACCCAGCCGTAATCCAAATCCTCACTCTCTTTCTGCTTCCTGTGCACATGTCATTTCGTCCCCCGTAGCAGGCATTTCCTTTTTTTTCGCTACCTGTCACGTGAGTATATTTTGACTCTGCAAGTTCCCTTGCGCACGGACGTTGACCCCACTGTCGTCCGTGTGCTCGCCCCTCTCACCCCCTCTCCCACATTGTACTGCGAGCGCGAGAGAGCACAGCACGTGAGAGAACAAACCACAGCGAATTTGACAGCAGAGTCCCTCAGATGGTGATACAGAGCAAGAGGACAGTTGAACACTTCCTCAACTGCTCTTCGCATCGGTGAGGCAAAGAGGGAAGATTCGCCAAGCCACCTGTTCAAGCGCCAGAACGTGATGTGCGACCAGAAGAGTACATCGCAGAAAAAAAAGAGAGCACAACGTACCACGAACACCTGGCGCAGTTTCACCGTCCCACAGGGTAGCGAAATGATACGAAATGAAGGGGGATGTCTTCCCCCGGTGGAAAAAAAAAAACGTACCTGCCGACAGTGCACCACAGTCCACCACGCCTGTGCATGGATGCGATAGACTAAAGCACAAGTACAAAATAAGGAAATAACACACCGATGTGTAGTCCATCCAGCTGCCTGCGCGTCCAAGGCGCAGAGCGAGTAAAAAAAAAAAGAACGCGAGAGAGCACATCGTAAGGAGAAGGAAAAAGATCTCCACAACACAGTGCCCCAAACAACAGGCACTGGTGGTATCCCCGAATCAAAACAGCAGCAACGAAAGCAAATATATTTTAAAAAATCAACACACACACACACACCGCGCTTGGCTCCGTAAGATGCAAATTTCACCGCAAGCCGAGTCCACTACTGCACGCGCCGACGCTCACCGTCCACCTCGACCTCTCTGCCGTCGCATTGGGCCATGCGCCAAGCGGGCGTGGATGGACTGCACGCCTCGATCCCCACCGATCACGTCCAGGGCCCTGCTCGGGGGTAGCAGTGTCTGTCGTGCAGGCAACAGGGCCTGGCCTCGGCGCCTGCCGGGGGTGCTTGAGGAGGAGCCCGGCCAGCCCGAGGCCAGACTCCAGCCCTCCCACACCCGGCACCCGGCCGGCATGCCATTACGCGGCCTCGAGGCTCTCCCCACATGGGGGCCCTGGAGGACTCGGTGCTGTAAGCCGGGGCCGCCTCGTCCTGCAGCCGGCATCGGTGCCTCATCGGCCCACCCGGTCGCGCGGAGGAGACGCCGCACAGGTGGCACACGCACGGGGCGGGGCTGATCGGTGCGGCTCACTGCGCGCCGCTCCCCTCCATCACGCGTGCCCCTCCCTCCAGCATGCCTCGTCACGGTGTCGTACGCGATCCCCGCCGATGCCGCGCGCCAGGGGCGTGTCTGGACGTCCGGCCCGCGTGCGCCGCGACAGGTAGAACGCCGCGATGCGCCCCCTGTGGCGGCAGCGGGTGTGTCTGGCGGATGGGCCCGTGGATGAGCACGCGCTGACGCACAAAATAGGAGCAACACAGGAGAGCAAAGAAACAAGAGAGTCTCACTGTACGTCAAAAGAGGTGAAAAGGGAAAACACTGCACCCCTCTTGTATAAAGTTCAGAGAGGAGGAGACAGCGGACAGAAGCCCAAGCACAGTAGGCGCAGTAATAAAAGAAACAAAACATTACAGTCACAAGAGCAACACCCGTCTGCATCACCAGCAGCTAATGGCGTGGGAGAGTGCCGGCAGCCTCTGTGGACCGTTTGGTGACGCGTCAAATGCGTGGTATACAGCATCATTGTCTGCGACGGGCGAAATAGTTACGTTTCCCGCCTGGCGGTTGAGGCTTCGAATGGGTGCTGCCGCCGGCCACCGCGGCATGGTCCGGTGTGGCGCCTTGGGTCCCTTTTTCAGACACCGCAGCAGCAACCTCTGCTTGTCTCTTGCAAACACAGCCGCGCATCACGTCTTGTGACGCCTCCACGTACTGCACCAAGTGGTCCAGTACGTCAGCCTCACCGCTCGGCTGGTGCTCGACCAAGCTACCAAGCATCATCTCGTATAGCTCATCGACAGCATGGGTTCGGGCATATTGGCGTTTTGCCAACTCTCCATCAATGCCTGACGCACGTGCGAGGTGTGGGCGAAAGGTGGCGCAAACAGGTCGACGCTGTGTTGGCGGCAGTGGGCGAGGCATGCTCAAGCGCTGACTCAGCGGCACGCTCGGCATACGCACAAACTTGCTGCTGACGGATTCAGCTGACGGGGACGTCATCGGGAGCGGAAGAGCTGCAGGGGTGGTAGATGACACCCCCTCCATCGCCGCGGCTACTTGTACGGGAGCGGCGGCGTGTGCCTGGGCATAAGCGTCCGCGAAGGTCGGTAGCGCACCCCCGTAGTCGAAAAGTACGTACTCACTGACCAGCCACGGTGAATCCTGGGCGCGTGCGTTGGCGAGAAGCGCATCTCGCACCGCCGCCGCCACTGGGATACGTGGGTGCTTTGCCAACAGTCCGAAAAAGTGTCGCCAGAAGATCGACTCGCGTGCAGAGGTAGGCAAAACAAAGTTACGCACTACCGTTGCCAAGTACGTCGGCAACGCTACCCCGCCAGCCAAGCTCAGTACTGGTCTCTGCCCAGCCCCCACCGCAGCCACATCGACCATATGCACGTCGCCGCGGAAAAGAGGTAACATACCATGAACGCCAGCAACGCTAGAAAGTTTGAGGGACACTGCTGTCTCGTCCGTCGCCTCCGCTGGGGACGTCACCTGTTCACAAAGAACTGCTGAGTGGCGGGCGACTGAGCTTGAGGACGACTCTGATGCTATTGGCGCGGATGGTGCTACGACACCGTCGACCGGCATCCACGTTATGTGGCCTAGCCAGTCACGCACAGACGCTTCTAGTGGAAGCGAGTTTGCGGCACTTGACTCAGTCCCGTCACCTGTCAGCACAACAGCTACACGCTCTGCTGTCGCTATCGCCGCAGTGTTCCACATGGCCGTGACGACGTTCCACAACCGCGTTGTCATTGCCAGACACCACTTATCGGCGCAGCAGGTGTGCCTATCGTCGCAGTATCCAGCCCACCAGCGAGCCGCGCTATCTATCATGCCGTGTGAGGCGTCCGAGAACGCATCACCATCTTTGGGGGGCAGCACGTGCCGCGTGTCGCACACATAGAGCGGGTTCGATGTCATGTGAGGCGCTGGAAGGTCCTTCTCGAGGGGAAGCACGAGCCGCTGATAGCGGCTGCGCATGAGAGCGAACCACTGCCAGCGCATGGTGTCCGACAGCGTGCCGGTCTGCGTCAGCGCATCTGACAGAGTGGTAATGCAGTCGGCCACCTCGTCTTGCTTGTGTGCTTTGCTCGTCACTTTTAAACGCTGGAGCGACACCGTCTGCTGGGCCTCCTCCGTGCCACCGAGGATGTAAGACATCGTTTGAATTGTCTTGCCCACCTCCTTCAGGACATAGTGGCTGCTGTACCACAGCACCACTGATCGCTGCTGGCGGCACAGATGCAGGAGAGCCATCAAGAGCTTCTCTGGTCCCCCGGCGGTTGACCAGCGCACCACAGGGCATGCCTCATTCGAAGTGGTGGGCAGCAACGAACGCAGCGCACCTTTGCGGTGAGGACCAGGTGCCTCTTGCTGTTGTTGCTGCAGCTGTTGCTCAACTGCAGCGTCCACGTCGCATACGAGAAGGCGACTCAGCGCGGCCACGAAGGCCCATGCCGCCACGGAGTCCTGCGGAGTCTCCCCGAAAAAGGAGGAGCGCACACCCTGCTCGTCTAGCTGCACATAAAACTCCTCGGCTAAGGAAAAAAAGTGACAGCCAAAAAGGGCAAGGCGCCGCACATCCCTGCAGCTCTCAGAGAAGGAAGCAAGTGTGGTAGAGGATGTGATGAGGTCGTTCAGCACGGTAAAGAGATCGCCACGAAGCTCCGTGATGGCAGTGTGCGTTCTCTGCGCCGCATCGCTTGTGGCCTGACGTGCCCACTGCTCCATCGAGGAGTTAACCTGCTGCAGCTTCTTCCGCAGGTCCAACAGCCGCGCGTCCTCAGCGTCGCTGTCTTGAGGAGAAACGGCGCTCGAGGCCGGACTCGCGGCAGCGTCTAGAGACGCAGACCTTACGGCAGCCGAAGGAATTGGGGAAAGGAAAGGGAAAGAAGAGTGAGCAGTGCCGACAGGGGCGGCATCCGCGGGGGGAGATAGAGTGAACGGCGCACCACCTTCCTCCGTGGATATCTTTTCCTCTGCCGCCGTCACGCTGCTACCATGTGACAGCATAACGTTCCCCGCAGCCTCATTCGCCAGTGACACCGCACCTGGCGGCGGCGGCGACGAGAGTGGTGTCTGAAGGAGACCCGCGGTGCTCGGCAAAAGAATGGCACCACGATGCAGCTCATTCTCCTCTTCCGCCTCCTCCGTGTCCACAGCAACCTCGCCGTCCTCGCTTGATGCATCGATGCTCGAGACAGCCGTGTTGTTGTCTTCCACCTCCTCGCCTGCGTGCATGCTCTCCTCCTCGTCTCCCTTCTCCTCCTCGACTGAATTGTTGTCCATGACGCTGGTCGTTATGAGAGAGTCGCTTGGGGTTGATGCGTCGGAGAAATCACCTACCTGCACTTCCACCTGGTACACATCCGGAGAGCCGTCCCTCGTGTTCACCTCCAGCATCATTACATGGCGGGACGAGGTTTCGCCGCTCATCTGCTCCGCCATAGCTCGCATGGCCAGCATGCGCAGTTGATCCTTCACCTGCTGTAACGAACGCTCACCGCCGCGGTTGAGGGCGCTCAGGAACTTCTGCGGATTCGCGGCAATCCAGTCAAAGAAGACAGGCGACACTTGTGCGATCTGTTCCATCATCGCCTGCAGAACGACCAAATCGCCCTTTACCTTGTTTGACATGTAGAGCACCGTGGGGTGATTGTAGATGCGCTGCGGCGCGCCTTGCAGCAATGTGATGAGGTCGTCGTCATCGTCCGAGTCTAGCTCGGCGCAGATCTTACCAAGCTCTTGAAGACCATCAGGGCTGTGTGGATACGGCAGTGGACCCTTGATCGTGGTTACACATGCCATCGGCGTTTTGGCGAGCGACCGCGTCAACGACGCTCGCCGGCTCGCCATCGCAGCCGTGGGTGTCGCAGCGGCACTAGTGCACGTGCTGGGGGAGGACTTCAGCGGTTCAATTTGAGAAAAGGTAGTCATTGTAGGCGACTTCTCGGCCGCCCCGAGGAAGGGAGTAGAGTGTGCCCCAGGTCTCTGCACACCGGGGTACGGTGCCGAGCCTGGGCCTTGAATGCGCTGTGGCACTCCATAGACAATGACAGAGAGGGGCTCCACCTTGAACTCGGTACCAGAAGAGGAATGCGACGCGGGCACGGCAGGCTCCCTGCACTTGGTAGCTGCCCTGAACGGCGTATACGCAGAGGCATCAAGGGGAAGTCTGAGCAAGTCTTCGCCGTGCTGCTTTTGGTATTGAAGAAGGCGCACAAGGCGACCATGGAGAGAGAGCTTGACGCTTTCCGGCGCAAAGGAGAAAGGTGGTGCAGTAGCGACCTTCAACACCGCAGCCAGCGTCACAGGCGGCGGTAGTATGAGACTCTTGCCTGATACGGAGCGCAGTGTGACGGGACTAGCCGCCGCAGAAGACGGAAGACTGGACATGTTCTCCTAGGCCTCTGCACACGAGCAGAAAACGAGAACAGCGGTCCAAGTGAGTGATAAGGGAATTGAACAGATGAAGGCAATGACACTCTAACGAGGAAGCAGCGAGAACATAAAGAGCATCCAACTAACAATCAGACAACGAGAAGGAGAGAAGAAGGAGCGGACCAACCACAGAAATACGAACACACACACACGCGTATGGTCAAGCTGAAAGGGGAGAGAAGAAAGAAAGGAGACGAAGATGAAACACAACACACACACACACAGACAGAGGGTATGGGAGAAGGAAAAGGCTCCCAAAAGAGATACAGCAAAAACGAAAACACAAGAAAGTGAGATGGAGAGAGGGCTGAGGTGGGGGTGGGGAGTGGGGGGGATAAAAACTTCACAAAAGAGAACGAGGAAACAAAGACAAACACAGAGGCGGGCGTACCTTTTTTGGTTGCCAGACCTTCACGGCGCGCGTGCGGCGGTTGCTCTGACTCCCCAAATACGAGAACGCAGCCCACAAATAGAGCGAAGAAACAATCAAAAATGAAGAAACGCAGGTATTTCTTTGCGGCTGCAGGTGTAGTGAGTAACCGCAGGTGCGTGTACGTGCAAGTCCACCTCGGCGTCAGCGCTCGTATCCGTGTATGTTTCAGTTCGCCCGTGTCTGGAAGGTGACTAAGAGAAGGAGAGAGAGATGAGTAAAAATCATGTAGCGTAGATTGGTGAAAGGAGGGGTTAAATGGCCTTTTCGGCCAGCAACAGAGAGAGAGAACCCACTTGAGCTTTGATGGAAGACACGAAAGAAAGAGAGAATGTTATGGGAGAACCTAAAATGAAGACAAACAAGAGTCACAAAGGTGAGAAGATGCACGGCTAAAAGGAGAGAAAAAACCGATGAAAATAGTGGGATAACAATAGAGAGCAGCAGCAGCAGCAGCAGCAGCAGCTCTACGCTTCGATTGCGTTTTCTGTCTGTTTTGCTATTTCTAGTCGGTGAGAAAAAGTAGCTGAGACAAGTGAAAACAAAAGTGCCGAAGCAGGGAAGGAGCAAGCGAGGCGTAAAGAAATGCCAAATCCGCAAAAGAGGAAGAGAGGGTGACGGACCACCAACGTGCTTACGCGCGGCCTTTTGCTGGTCCTGGCGTGTCCGTGTATATCTGTCTTGGACAAGCACCTAGACAGCAAGGCTGGTCAGGTGAATGCAACAAGGCAAGAAAATGTCTATGCTGCCGTGCAGTAACCTACACGCATGTACCGAACTGCCGAAGTGATCGTGCAGTAGAGACAATCGTAGAGAGCTAGAGGGGGAGAAAGCTCAGCTAAGGGTGCGGCGAGACGTATGTCGTCAAGAAAAATGGCACGTGCGGAGGTGTGTTACAGGGCGTTAAAGGGACGGAGAAAGGCGTCGACGCAAACAAAAAACCCAACCTCAATACATAAGTTGCGCGCACAAGAGTGAGCTCGGAGGAGGAGGAGGAGGAACAGGGAGATGCGTTCGCGCCAGGGGGCAGGTATGGGAGCGCCGTATAGCAATGCGAAAGAAATAGTAGAAGAGGGAAGGAGGTGACGTGAGAGTAGAGAAGACAAAGCGAAGAGAGGCTCAGTCCCACAGCGGACAAAGGGCGCCTCTTCCCCCCCCCCACAAGCAAAACTGAAGCGGCGCGGGCACAAAGGGAAGGAGAGCGATGCATTTACCTTGAAAAACGGAGTGCGATGGGGATGCCACAGCGGGTGCATTCACTTCATCAGCTGGGCACCACTCCTCACCAGCTCTTCGCTTCCAGTCGGACAGGACAGGCAGAGGCGGGGGCGCAGACAGAGAACAAAAGCTGCAGGCTGGAGAAAGCCAGAGTGGGTGTGGTGCTTGGCTATGCAAGACGATAGCGCCTCGCAGATGCTGCACTGTAACACGACGCACTGCCCCTCTATTCTCTGTGCGCCCATCAATTTCTTTTACTCGTATTCCGGTCATCAAGTGAAGCGTTAGTACATCACCGCTTCGCTTTTCGTTCCGCTCATTATGTGTTTTTGTTTTGTTTTCAGACGGTAACTCGTTCGAGTGAATTACCCCTCTGTTTGTGCGTTTTTTTTTCTCTCTGTGTGTGTGTATGTGTGAGGAGTGGAAAGTGCTTTCTTCAGCAATAAGCTCAAGAGCAAAGAGTGGGCAGGTTTGAGGTACACACGGGAGCACACGCATCGAGAGAAAAAGAGAATACAGAAAAGAGAAGCTGAAAGAACTAAAAAAAAAACGAAGGCTGAGAAAAACAGAAGAGTGGGGTCCGCTATTAACACAGGAAAAAAAAGAGGGCTAGTCGCATAGGGTCGAAAGAAAAGGGCGTGGGGAGGAGGTTCTGAGGTGTCGAGGTTGACTCGCTTCACAAAGGAAACAATACATATGCACGTTACTCGCATCATGTGTTCCGCCATTTTCTGTGTTCTTTTTGTTGGCTTTTTTTTTCTTCTGACCGCCATCTGCTCCTATATTTGTGCGTGACTACAAAGGCGTTCTCTCCCTGCATTGGTGGGCTGTGCCTTCTTCGTCTCAGCTCGTGCGAGCCTCGACTTCTACGACGGACCTCGGGTGTCTATCGTTCTTCCGCTGCCATACCGTCTATCGGTGGAAGCGGTAAAGGAAAGGAGGCGCCTCGAAGGTGACACCCTTGCAGGCAAAGCACGGAGGCAAAGGAGGTGCAAAAAGAAAAAAAAAGAGATGCTGAAAAAAATAAAACACAACGAGCGCTCCACAAACGAAGCAAGACGAAGAAAAAAGAGAATCGCGCACACCGACGCGTAGCGAATACGCCACACGAGAGGCGAAGAAGAATTGATAAAGGCGAATAGATCAAAACATAACAAACAATCACAAAATGGAAAAGAAAGAAGGGCAACCACAGAAAAACGAGTAGGGCATAAAACGAGGGGTGGGGGAGAAAGTTTAGCCAGCAGTGCACGCATTGGACAACGTTTTCACCAGGAAAAGAAAATTTGCAACGACGACGTCAACACCCAAAGGTCCATAGGGGTGCAATGCAAAGAAAAACAGAGAAACACAAAGAACGAAAGCAAGCCTAAAGAGAGAGAAAGAGAGACCAGAGAAGTAATAAGAGAAAGGAAAGCAGCACAAGAACAAGAACAAACTAGAAAACGAGTTCAAAACACATAGAATTAAGTCTACACGGAGACACACAGAGTGGGAAAATGTTCTTCACTCGTGCGCAATGCCTGATTGAAATGGCAGACCGATTGATACTCGGTTGTTCTCTTTCCGTTTTCTTTTACGTCGCGCTTGTTCGAAAAGCTGTGCGTGTGCGCGCGTCTCAATTCACACAAAAGAAAAAGCGAACCCGCACGCGGCGGGGGGGGGGAGAAAGACATGATAGTAAATGAGGAAAAAGGGCTCATCAATCGCACTGAGAAGACAAGGGGAGAAAGAGCGCCAGAGACAATGACAGAAAGACGGCCGAGAATAGGGAGGGGGTGGCGGTAAAGAAAAACAGACGGACATGGAAAACAGCAAGAAAAAGATGAACATGAGGTGGAGAGAACGCGAGTTGACTCCCTTTTGGCTCACATTGCGCTGTTTCTTCTTCTTTGTTGGGACTGTCAGTGAACTTACCTGCCACCAAATCACACAACACACCCAACCACAGAGAAAAAGAATGAAGACACATTTAACAACATGTCCGTTTCTCTCTCTCTCTGGGTGTGCCATGTAGAGAGAGCGCAGCACGCAAGAGAGAACGAGGGTGAGAGGTGATGCGTGTTGCACTTCCTTCTCCGCTTATCTTGTCCCTCCAAACGCCTAGTTCTTCCGCCGGCATAATTCCATCCAAGCAGCTGTTGTGGATCCACCACTCATCTTATCGTTTATACGGACGCGCTTTCGCAATTTTGACCGCCCCACAGTTGCCCTTGTTTACGAGAGAGTGCTGCTCCCTATCACATTCATCACTTCCCTTGTATCCCCGTCCTGCGCTTATCCACCGCCTCTTTCTCCCCGCAGCCAATGCGCAAGACGATTGCCGATCCGAGCCGATAAAAGGAAGTACAAAAAGGAAGTCAAGATCAAAACATGAGAAGACAATAGTCTCCTTCTCGCACAAGCGAGAGTCCATGTCTGAGGCAGCTGCGCACGTCCACCCTCCCCCTGTCCCTCTTCAGCCGTGCAGACGGAAGAGAGAGGGGCACGAGTACACGCAGGGCAGAGTCGAGGAGGCGATGAAAAGAGATAAGCAAGAGGAAAAGAAACACAAAATGAGCCAGCATGCACACAGGCGTCCCCACACATCTACATCATGCCGAGCAGCAAAATGAGGAGAACTCAGCATGAACAAGAAGCGTCGAAAAAAAAAAGACACAGACCCCAACACTTGATATATCAACACACGAAGAGCACACAGCCAACATGACTACACGGAAGGAGAGCTAAAGAAAAAAAAAGAATCCCAGAGCGCCGCAGCGAAGATGATGACACACGCACACACACACACACACCAAGAGAGGAGAAAAGGAGCGGGAGCATGGAAGAGAAGGGAGAGACACACATAAAAACTAGGGAGAGGGTGAAAGGGAAGGAGAGAAAAGTGTGGCGACTTCGCACAGACAAAAAGAAGAAACGATTGCAAACGAAGAAGAGGAGAAGTGAGGAAGAAAAGGGAAAGAAGAGGGAGGTAGACAAATACATACGGGGGATGCGTGGGTAGATGCTGCCATAAGGCCATTGTCACTTTTGTTGTATTCCCTTGAATAGGATTCCTAACCGGGGGAAGGAAGAGTGGGAGACGGGAATAAGAGAGGGGGGGGGTGAGGCGCACCCTTCTGCACATGTACGCAACTGCCATCTCTGCTCCACTTTCCTCCATTGGTTCCTTGTAAGTAAGGGTTGTTCTTACATCCTACCGTCTCCCCCGGAGTCACACAAGAAACGCCACGGAAAAAAAAGCCTCGTAACGAACAAAAAAAAGGGGCCACGTTGAACATTGCGGTAACGGGGCGCAGACGTCACATCTAAGCGCAAACACATAGACACATGCACAAACGGAAGAAAGAGAGAGGCAGGGAGCAACTGAAGTCACGCGCACACGTCCGCACGAAGAGAACGAATAGCTACCCGCCCCACTGCAGAAGAGTTTCCTTCAAGACCGAAAATGGGTGACAACGATGCACCCGACACACGGCTGATTTTGCTTCACCTTTTCTCTCGCTTTGCCTCCCTCATAAAAGTCCCAATCGGAGAGAAACAAAGGCAAATAAAGAAACAAGAGAGCGGAAAAAAAAAACGCCTGCAGTGAGAGGCGGTTATACAGCACGCAGCAGCAAACAAGCGAGAAGGGAGACGAGAAACGATACTGAGGAAAACAAGTGAAAGAGAAGGGGATTTCTGCGACTCAGCAACTCCACCGGTAGTGGACGATGGAAAGAGAAAGATATTGTGTAGGACAGACATTGAAAAATGACCACATACGCAATCATGAACGGGGAAAGAAAGTGCATCAAAGTCAAAACAGACCATGTGCTCGACAGGTACACAGAGATGCACTGAGCGCAGTAGCACGTACTAGTAGAATAAATAGACCAGCCTCCTTTCCTTTCATAACTTTTGTCCGCGTCATGCGCCACCCAGCAGCGCGACAACACTCAGAAAGAAATACCTGCGGCCTCACAGCGCGCACGCAACACACACATCTGCGCACACACACACACATATATATGTGCGTGTGGGTGTGGGTGCTCTCGTATACTTACACTTATCCAAGCCACGCGTCTGCGCGCCAACGAACGTGTGTGCCTCTGTAGATTTAATCACGTGTGACACGGGATGAGGTATTTGTCGAGCAACAACGACTACGAAAGAATGACTTGCATTGAGCTCAAAGGGGGAAAAGGAGCAAAAAGGGAGCAGAAAAACACAAGACGGAAAAAACCTCTATGGTGCCAAGAAGCGATGATCTTCCTGAGGCACACCACCTCTCTTTTTCTCCTTGTCCATTTTTTTATTGCCGGAGGGAAGGGCTCCTTGAAGTCTGTTTACACTTTGCAGACTTATTGAGCCTACAGGATGATGAACATTGTGGGAGTGGCGGTGATAGGTGAATGAAAGGGGAGAAACAAACCAACTGTACAGATATGAGGTAAAAAAAGGCACGCATGGGATTGTGTAATCTTCAAGTTTGCCAGAGGCATCCATCCCTCTTGGAGCTCTGTGGCCATAGTGCTTCCCTCCCGCCACTCTTTGTACACCCTTCCTTCCCTCTTCCTTCAATTCAATTTTTTCGTTTTTTTTTGGCAGTAAACTGGCCTACGTACACGAGACAAAAAGCGTAGCAGACACACCCACGCGAGTATGCGCACCCGTAGAGTACTGTGCACCGGGCACACTAACCATGAGAAGCTCAAACAAAAATACGTGCCCGTCCTCGTGGACTTGTATGGTGGAAACGGAGACCTGGAGAAAAATCAACCAGGAAGGCACACCGGCGAAACAAACAAAAGGACAAGCCGATCAACAGGTGAACACAGCCACACAAAAAAAAGAACGAGAAAATGTGAAAGAGTGCACGCCAATAGCAAGTCCAACGACACATCTCCACATACAGGGAATACAACCTTGTTGAGGGGGCTTACTTTCCTCCTATACCGTAATGTTCGAATTGCAGGCTTGAGCTGATCAAGTCGTGGTGGTGTTCATTGTGCATTCCTAGTATGAGCAAACACTAGCTGTACGCCATAACGCCATGAAGGGGGGAAAGGGGAGGGAGAAAATGTAACCCGACACACAGTGAGACCTCCACTAGGCTGGAGTGGTTGCCATCACAACATCGCCTCTCCTAATGGCTACACGCATCCCCATTCTCGTTTCAGTGCCTCATGTATCCTTTGTTTTTCTTTTTTTTCCTGAGAGTGTTGCAGAACAACACAGAACGAAAGAAAAAGACGCGCAGTTGAGAACTACAAACTGGAGAACGGCACAGAGAGAGAGAGAGAGAGAGCGGAGCGGCAGGAATCAGAGGTAGTAGAGGCGCAGACAAAGAAAAAAAAGAAGAAACAGATGAAGAAAACGACGGGAAGACACACCTAAACAGGCAACAGTAAAAATCAGGAGGCTGAACGCACAGGAACAAGAAACAAGAGGTGACGAAAAGGTAGTGAATACACACAAGTAGGCCCATCGAGGCCACCTCACTTTCAAGAGGACAAGGGTCGCTGTATGATCGCCCACGCTCCCTCATGAATTTGTTTATCGTTTAAGCCCGGCCTATCAGGCAAAGGGAAAAAAAATGGAAGGCTTCATGTCATCAATATACTCCGTTCTCTTTTTTCTCCTTTAGCGGTAAGAGTACTGCCCGTTGTTGCATTGTTTGGCACTTCCTTCTCTCCCTCGCTTAGATAGCGATTGCTGCTCTTCTTGCGCCAGGCGTATCTCCTCTTGTCTCGCCCAATACATACAACGTGTATCGGTACAAGTACGAGGGCCGGCGTGTTGCACGGTTGTAGGCCCTTTGCTGGTAGAAGACATGGAAGTGCAACAGGGAGAGGAAAAAAACAGCCAACAACAGCAGAAAAAAACTTCTCTGGTATGTTCGTCTCTCCTTGCCTTGGAGATTTCCTCCTCGATGTCTCTACTGACCTTTTCCGCGATAGTAGTTATTCGACGATGCGACTCTCGCAGAGCGAAAGTGATGACAAGCAGGATAGGAAGAGGTAGTCGAAAGATGAGGGAGAGAGCGGAGAGAATTAGCGTATGGAGAACAAGCGTCACAGGAACAGCCGTGCCGCAAAGAAAACGCGAGGGGGAAAAGAGAAAACGAGGAGATACAAGTCAACCGAAAGAGTAAAAAAAAAAACACGAAGAGAGCGAAAGAGAAAACTATAGAAATGCGTACAGCTTTAGGTCAACAAGAAGAGCAAGATAACTGAGCAACATAGAGGCGAGAAGAAAAGTACTCCAGGGCGGTAAGCGAAGAAAACGAGAAGAGACATTTTGAAGCGGAGGGCCACACACGATGCATTCACCGAGACACTCGAAAGAAAAAGAGAGAGGCGAGAAACACGCCACACATATGCAGCTATACGGTCTCGCAAAGACGAAGAATATCGCGAGCTTCAAAACGATATATATGTGTGTATGCGCATGGATGCGAGAGAGAACAAGAGGAGAATGATGCTGCATTCGACTGGTATGGAGTCGGTTGCAAGCTTTTTGTCCCCTGTGGTCACCTCTCGTTCCTTTTCGTAGAGAAAAAGGGTGCCGCTACGCTCGTGACGGCAGCTCAGCAGGTACTTGTGGCTGGTGTGTGTGTATGTGTGTGTGTGTGTGTGTTATTGTCGTTGGGTCCTATGGGGTTTTTCCCCCTTTGGTGTGCACTTGGCAGGAATGATTTGTGTATACAAAAATGTTCGCTGTGTTTGGGGGAGGGATTCCGCCTCGTCTCAGCATTAATCCTTCATATTGGGGCTCTGCATTTGCACTTGTACTTCTTCTTCACAAAGGGGAGAGGGGTGATGGTGCAGACAGGCACCCCTGCACACTCTGTCAGTCCCACGTAACGGGCTTCAAAAAAAAAAGGACTCCGTAGTTGGTGGTGGTTTGCTTATATGCATTTAGCCCTCCTCCTGCTTGCACACATCGCTGTCATTTCCCTCTCTCTCGCCGTTCGAGTGTTCTGTTAAAGGGGCAGCACTGAGAAAAAAAAAGTGAGGGCGACGAGGTGCAGAGCAGTGGGAAGTGGTGATGCCAGAACATCGAAGGGAAGTGCACGGATATAAGAGAGAGTAAAGACAAAGCGAGAGGGGGGAGGGGGAGTTGAAGGTGGGAAGGAGAAAAAGAGCGGTAAGTGGATTCACACAGGGGAAAAAAAAGAACAAAAAGAAAACGACTGAAGGCAAGAAAATGAAGGAAGGGGAAAGGGCGAAGGAGAAAAAGAGAAAAATGCAACCGCATGAGAGGAGAAAAAAACAGACTGGGGGCGAGAGGATGGTGAAGGCCAAGGACGAAAGAAAAAAAGATTAATAAGGTGGAATGAAGCGGGGTGGAGTGGGGAGGAAGGAAGGGAGGTTGAGAAAGGAATAGGCGAGAAGGGCAAACAGGTCAAATGAAAGGAAAGGATTGCACGGAAACACAACAGGGAGACTGACATGCACGGCAGCAAAGAAATTCGGTGCATGAGAGAGAGAGAAAAGAGAGGGGGAAAGAGGGAACAGCATCGCTTGAAACCCCTCAATAAAAGCACAAGGGAAACGCAAAACCCAAAGAGACGCACTACACATGAACACGAGAGCTAAGAAGGCCAGAACAAACAGAACAACAACAACAATGGAAAGGGGCCTACTAGTGCGCGCAGTGGCTCTTTTCTTCATTCTTTCTGTCGGTCTAGTCAGCGCATCGGTCCATCATTCACCGTTCAATGGCACGCATGCAGTAATAAATCACAGACCTTAGCGCATGCAACACGCCTATCATTCTTCTGCTTGAGATGGTGTCGAGAGGAACAGTGAAAAGAAAAGAAAGGGGGCAAATAACAACAATAAAAGGAAGTGCAGACAAGATGGTGTCCGCAAGAGTCAGTGAGTAGAATAAAAGTGAAAAGAAAGAGAGAAACGGAGGCATGCGCATTCAGAACGCGGAGGGGGTGTAGGGGAACCAGACACATCACACCAAGCGATGTGGACGGGGAAAAGTGAGGTAAAAAAAAAAACACGTATAGAAAAGAAAAGGCACGCCGGAAAAAAAGGGAGAGAAAGACAAAGATCATTCACGCACGAAGAGGAAGAAGAACCAATACGGGGGTCACGTTAAAGTACAGAGCTCAGCTGCCCACACGCACAGAGAACGGAGAAAAACTGTGCCAGAACTAAAAAGAGTAAAATCCGTTGATTTTGAAAAAAAAAACGAGACGAGAACGAAAGTCCAGATCACATAGACGACAACAACAATTGGAAACCGCGAACGAAGAGATCCAACGCAAAACAAAAAAAGCGAAAAGGTCCCGCGGAAATGATGGACGCACACACACACACACACATGTACATACACACATATATATATGTGTATATTAGTATATGTACACGGAAGAAAAAGGACAGCGAGAGAGTAAAAAGGCTACAGGGGCATAGGCGGGGAGAGGGAGGGAGTGTACACAGACAGGAAAGAAGCGAAAAGAGCGAAAAAAAAGAGGGGTTTATGTCAATGGAATGAGCAAATGGGGAAAAGAGAAAGGGCCCCCTTTGTAAGAAACGAAAAAAAAGGAGGGGGGAAGGAGGGCGCAGCAGGAACGAGAACAAAATAGAAAACAAAACAGGAAAGGCGACGACGCGCAAGATAAGGGAATGAAGTAGAACCGATTTGCATATATAAGCAAAGAGGGACACATCCGCACACGCTGAGAGTTACAGACAGACATCGTCCAGCACACAGCTCAACGAACAGCAAGCACAACATGTGAAAGACCAGCCAGAACGCATAAGCGCAAAGAAAAAAAGATGGAAGCGACGGAAAGAAAAGAACACTGAACCGCTCAATAAAGGTCCACAGAGAGAGAGAGACGCACACACACACACACCACACACACACAACTATTGTAGGTCTATGTATGATAAAGTGTTTTTTGTTCGAGTTTCCCATCCGCTTGTTTCTCCTTGTCTTGCCTCCAATGGAGTATGCGTAGGAAGTTGTGCACAGGGGACGTTTGCCAAGGGGGAGGGGGCCTGTGTGCGTGACGCATACGAAGATGAATGCGGAGTATCACCAGCACAGACACAAAGAAGAAAAGCGTACAAAGAGAACTAGGTAAAAAAAAATCCTCCGATGTTGCTCACCTGTCGTGCTGATGAACATGGGCCTTCACCTATCGACTCCCCATTCGTTTTCTTTTATCCATGTAGTAACCCGTCGCATTTTTCTACTGCAACAGTGAAAATTGGGATAGTGAAAGGAGAAAACGGATATCATGAGAGGAAGAAGATGCGGAGAGCCGCTTGCTTCACACGCGGAGTAAAAAAAAGCTCTCCTTTTTTCCCATTGAGAGGGGAAACGCGTAGAGCGAGAGCCTTCATCGCTGTGCCTGGTATGCGTATTGTGGTCCCCTTGGCTTTCTTATTTTTTTTTTCGCCTCGTCCCTCGTCCTTTTCCTCGTACCTCGCGGAGTGTCCTATGCCGCGAGAAACGAAACTACAACCGCAACAACATATATAACGCGAAAAGCACAATGAAAAGGTAATGAACGAAGAGGAGGGAAAGGGAGGGAAAAGAGCACCACAGAGCTGTATTAGACGAAGACCGAGTCCGACGCAAACTGTGCCTAGCAAGGGACACACAGGTATACGAACGCATCGCGCACGCATGCAAAAGCATCGGCGCCTGCGTCTGTGCACATGCGAGGTCCTTTTTCTCTACTTGATCCCGGTTACGTGTTCGGTGCACATGTCACAGTGGAGGTGTGTATGTGCGTGTGGGTGTGTTTCTCGGGCTTTATTGCAGGGCGATGTGCAGGAATGAGGGAACAAAAAGAACAGAGAAACAACATATTGCTGATCACTTGCTACTCACAGAGAAACAGACGAGTACGTTCTGAGCGCCAGTGTAATGAGGTGCCGCTCCCCTTCATCCGACCATTAGTGCACAAAGTCGCACACAAAAACAACATGCAAGAGCAGATTCACATGTGATAACAGCACGCTATGACTGCAGCGCTGAAGTTAAGAAAAAACAAAAACAAATGAGTGGCTTGGTAGACGCACAGCGAGAGCCGCCATACAAAGAGGTGCAAAGACAGGAACGACAAGAAAAAGAGAGAGCGCAAGGCGAGCGCAGATAGTGGCAAGGCGCAAGAAAACAACAGAGAGGGGGAGGGAGACTTAAAGGGAGGAGCGAGACACACAAGCACAGTCGCACAGCGATATAGCCATATGCCAATGCGAGATTGACAGCGTTCCATTTTCTCCTCAGTTTATTTCGCCATCGTTTGTGGAACCGAGTAAGAGGGGAGAGAGCGGGAAACGATGCAACGAAGAAACAGTACGACAACGTGGTAGAGAAAAAAAGGGAGAAAAAAGAGCACACGGATATCGAGGAGAAAGAAGCCAACACATATACATGCAGAGAGAGAGAGAGAATCAGAAAATCAGAAGAGAGGTGCAGCGAGGCAAGTCAATTGAGGGGCTGAGGGAATGAGCAAGAGGCAGAGAGGGGACCGAGAATGAGCGTGCAAGTACAAGCACATACACATGCATAAGAAGCGCTAAGCCACAAGCAGAGACCAAACACCGCCCCCCCCCACCCACACACACACACATACACCGCCAATTCAGCGTAAATACCACACAAAAAAGAGAGGGTAGGAGGCATCTTTGAGAGATGATGACGAGGATGGTAGAAACGAGTCAATACAAAGGAAAACGACACATCAGCAGAAGAATAACACGAAGAGTGCCACGCACAGAGGCACAAAAGTACCACATACGAGAGGCGAAGGGGGGGGAGGTGCGCAGCGGGCAACAGTCACCACCAACACCACCACTCAAAAAGACGTTTGTCACCGCAACGTTAATGACATGAGGAAGTGGGGTGGACGCTGCTGAAATCTGAGGAGCGCAACAAACCCAAAGGCCGCCAAACACGTGGTGCACCAACACAGAGAGAGAGAGAGAACACACGTGCGCAGGTCAGCCCGTGCACGTGTGTCGGTGTGTGTGTGTGTGTGTGTGTGTGTGTGTGTGTGTATGTGAGTGAAGTGCCGTACTGTCGCCAGAGGACGGTGGATTGAGCCGACAGACGCTCTTCATTTGGTTCCTCTTTAGAGTCGCGGCTTCCATTAATGGATCGCAGTACATCTACTCAATCAGTGTCATCAACTCGTTCTCCTACAACGCAGTGCTCTCCTCGTCCTCCACTTCCTCCTTCCCCTTTGCGGTCGCCTGCACAGCAGCCTCGGCTGCCTCAGTCTCCTTGCGCTCTTTGATCTCCTGCTCCGTCGGCAGTACGTGAAGAAACCTACAGGACTCGCCGAGGCGACACATGTCCTTAAGCCGAAAGTGCGCGCAGTGCTGCATACGCTTGCGTGTCGGCACGCTGTTCATCTCCTGCTCATATTGTTTCTGATATGACTTGGCTCCCTCCGTAATGAGTAGGTTGCTACCTGGGTAGTCACGCCATGTATCGAAGCTGTTCTGATTAAAGACGCGCACCGTCATGTCAGAGGGCAGGCGCGGCACATCGGACATGGCCTCGGGGTTGTTAATGTG
The DNA here is from genome assembly GCA_003664395.1 of Leishmania lainsoni. Classification (NCBI taxonomy): domain Eukaryota; phylum Euglenozoa; class Kinetoplastea; order Trypanosomatida; family Trypanosomatidae; genus Leishmania; species Leishmania lainsoni. Next base: position 683,285 of record RAIA01000041.1, read on the forward strand.
TGTGGCGTTTGCGCTGTTCTCCGACGCCACCTCCAGGTCGGCGATGGAACAGTGAATGTCTTCGCACTCCTCCGCTTTATCACATTCGGCGCGCTCCAGCGTCGGCGCACACAACTTGAACTTCATCTTGAAATTGTCTCCGTGGTCATTGAACATGTTCACGTAGTCAGCGCTGCCCTTCGTCACGTAGACGGACCCCGACGGCACCTTGTAGTAGCGAGTCAGCGTCGGATCGTAGCAGTGCACGAAAAATCCTGCGGCGTACCCTTTCTTACCGTCCTTATTCACCTCCTTCGCCTCCACCTGTGGCCATGTGTACTCGAGGCCGGCAATGTGAACCTTATCGCACCCGCTACCGTGCATGCACCCCTTCGGACTGAGGAAGCTGAGGCACAACACAAGCTTTGTTGTTTTAGGGTCAAACTTATGCACCGCCGAAGAGTCAGCCTTCTCCTTCGCCTTCTCATTCTTATGGACCTTCTCCAACTTGCTCTCGTTCATGACGCTAGTGTTGTTGTTAACAGAAGCGCTGTTGCTGTGCGACTGCTGGTGCTGAAGCTGAGGGCGAATGTCAGCCATGGTGCTGTAGATGCGGTTCAGCTTGACACTGAGGACCTTCTTCGTTTCGGGGTGGATTATGTGTACGGTCGGGTCTTTTCGGCACCGCATTGTTGCTACTGTAGTGGTGCTGCTGATTGTAAAAGTAGCTGTTGTGCACCTGCCGATGGAGCTGTCCACCGTATCCGCCATGAATGCCTCCGCGTCCACGTCCGCCATGGTGACGTGAATAGCCACCAGCATGGCCGCCCATGCACTGGTTGGTGCTGTTATTGTTGCCCTGCTGGTTGTACCGCACGAGCGGCGGTGGCGGCTGAGTCGGTGGAGCCATCATTGAAGGAAAGAACTGCTGGTTCAGCGGCGCCTGGTGCTGCTGAGGGTAGCCGTACGGGAACAACTGCTGCTGAGGCATGTACTGCTGTGACGGTATAAAGTTCATCGCCCCCTTTCCAGGGTTGGGCTTGCAATGCTCGGATACGCCAGGTAAGGTTGCTGCTGCTGATACCCATACTGGGGAGAGAACATTTGGTGCTGCGGTAGTTGCTGTTGCTGATGCTGAAGGTGCTGCTGACGCTGTTGCGGAGGTTGGCTGTTGCGATAGACCATCTGTTGGTTCCCGCTGTTGGCGATATCCATAGAGAACATTGTCTTATTGGTTTTCGAAATGAACTGAAACTGTTTTTGTGTGGTGGTGGGGATGCTTCTTATCCCTGGCCAAGCACTGCAGAGACCACGATACTGTGTAGATTACCAGTATGTGTGTGTGTGTGTGTGTGCTCCCGTGTTGGCGTGTGCTTTGTTGTTTTGCTTTTCTTTGACGTTTGGTCCTTTGAGTATCGTTGATGAGAAACGAATCGATTGTGTGAGCTCGGAGGGGGTGAGGTTGAGACCTCTTCTTTTCGCCGAGTGAATCAACAGACACCCACACACATACACAGTGTAGCAGGTATGTCTAAGGCCGGCCAACCGGCAGAAACACGCCGGGGTCCGTCCCGCGAAATCCGTATGAGAGACAACTAGAAAAGGAAAAAAAAAAAAAAACGAGAAGATCAGGAGGAAGAGAAAAAAAGTAGTGGAAAAGAAGGTAAAGAGAAAAAAAAAAAAGAGTGTCTAAGTAAGGGCAGTCGAAGGGGGAACACACGCGCAAAGAGAGTGAAAAGAAGTGAATATCCAACAAAAGAGATGATGGAGACAGCGAGGAAAAGAGGGACTACAGCGGTGAGCTTTAACGAAACCAAAAGAAAGAAGAGAAAGACGAAAAGGAGAAAAGGGGAAGCGAATGACCAATGTGAGGGTGAAATACAAAGAGAGGGGGGACCGAAAAAGACGTGCTGGATAGAGCGAATGAAGAAGAGAGATGAAAACGCCAAGAGCGGCAGCGGCGGCGTAGTGGCACTGTGTGCCAACCAGTCACGAGCAATGTAAGACTTCTCCTCTGTGGGTTTCACTTTCCTTGCCGTGTTGCTGCCGTCTCCCCGCTTTACCCCGCCGTCTCTCTGCCGTTGATATATTATGCTCACTTCCTTTTACTTCGCGTGCTTCTTCCCTGTGGAAAGCCAAAGGAAGTAAAGGAAAGAAAGGGCGGTGGAAAGAGGTGTGGAAGAGTGGTGTATACTACTCGCACGCGAAATACAGATAGAGGGGAAAAAAAAGGCAGCGGTGGCGCGTGGAGACGATTCAAAACATGAATACCGGAACGGAAGAATTACAGACGAGAAAGAGACGAGTGGAAAGTCGAGAAACGTGCAAAACTGCTGTGGGCAACAGTGAATTTTTGTGAGCGCCGAAAACAAAAAAAAAGAGCAGCAAAAGCGCGCAAAGACGACGGAGAAAAGAACTGAATTCAGCGCTGTCAGCCGGTCAACAAGAGCAATAGACGAGGAGAGAGAGCGAGCCCAATGCGGGAGCTAACAATAAAGAGTGATACCAGTGCTCAAGGAGAACAAGAGAGGGGGAAGCGAAGCGTTCACTAAAGGTACGGTAGTACACAAGTGGAGCACCAATACACCAACACAGAAGAAAGAGGGTAAAGTCGGGCAGACAGCGTGATTGGTGAGGAATCGAAAAATAATAGTCAGACGAGTGAAGAAAAGCGGCTGCTCAGAGTACACGTCGAAGGATATTGGCGAGTCCGTGAGGACGTACACACACACACACAAACTTAGTAAAGGAACGTGCGCACCTTGCAGGGTCAAATCGGTCACGAAACCTCGAAGAGAAACTTCCAAGAGGCGCCGAGAGAAAGGAAAGCACTGCTACACAGAGAAAGAGAGATAATAAGCAAATCCTTGCAGCGGTGCCACACGGTAGCGAAGCAAAAAAAAAAATGGCGAGTACGAGACAACAATCAGAAATGAGAAACCTGAGCGCCTCGTAGCGCAGCAACGCGAGCGATAAAGTGAGCAAAAGAAAGGACAATAAAAGAAATGAAAATAAGATGAAATGTATCACCGCCTCAGCATGTGAGAGACGACGTGTCCCCGTGTGACTTACTTTTGATAAGTGTTGTACTCGCGTGCGCGTTTGTGCGTCGTTTTTTTTTAATTTGTATGCTCTTCCGCCGCCGCGTTCCTCTTTTTTTGTTGTTTACATGCAAAGAAGGCAAACACCGGTGTAAGGGGCGAGGGGAGGGGGGTGGGATGGCAGAGGGAGGGAGAACGGGAGAACGAATCTTGGCTACGTGTAAGAACGGGAGAACGAAGCCAAACAAGAAAGCAAAGGTGTGACGAGACTGCGCGTGGTTTACTTCTTTGGCCTTCGTGTCCCTGAATGGATGAGAATCACGTCACTGTGGCAGAGAATAGTATTCCGTGCATGTAGAGCGGCAAAGACGTCTCTTCCCCTCTTGTGGTTGGCTCCGCTCGCTTGTGCTCCTTTTGACCAATCACAAAAAGCCTGGAGAGAGAAGAAAAAAGGGAAGAGGCGCAAAGAAAAAGGAATAGGAGAAAAAAAAAGGATTCGAGGACGATACCGCGTCGTTTCTTTTCTCTTTCGGGTGCGTGAAAGTCAACGGAGAAGCACCGTAACTCCTCGTGCACCTGCTCAGATCGTATGCTCCTTCTTAATTCTTTTTCGTAGTCACCTCTATGGCAATCAACAGTACTCTCGGAACCGCCACACTGGCATACATGCACGCGCGTGCGCAGTATCGTGTACAGGGAAGTGCTGTGGTAGCAGGCAGGGCGACACCGGCGTGCAGAGAGATAGAGAGAGTGTGTGTGTGAGAGCGTTTGTCAAGTACGGCGAGTGGGCAAGGGACCAAGAAGAACAAAGACAACGACGAGGGAACAAAAAAAAAAAGAGAAACGAAGAAGACGGACTGAAGCAGAAACAACAGAAACGTGAAGAAAGAGAGTGGAAAAGACTCAGCAGGGTAGAAAAGGACAGAGGAAGGTGCAACTCGACCTGGGAAAAATAAAGCAAAAGATGAACGAGAAGGAGAAGAAAACAACTCAAACAGAAATAGAGTAGACGCGCTACAGTCGAGAAAGGGCTGTATTTCCGAATAAAAGACAAAAATGAGGAATAGAACAAAGCACGACTTCTCACAAGGCGCCGGACACGAAGGTTTTCTTTTGTCTATTCTCTTGCGTCTGTGGATACCATGAGAGAGTCGGAAAGGAAAAGAAAAAAAAAAAAGAGAGCTGCGAAAACGAGAAAGAACGAAAGAGAAATGATGGCAGTGGCGGTATGCGGGAAAAAGCGCAGCTCAGAGAGGGAGTAAGAGCGTGAGAAAAAAGAAGCCGAATGACAAAGAAAGACGTCAGGTCGACACTGAAGAAGAAGACAGCAATAACGAAAGAGGCGGGAAAGGAGAGAGAGGATGGTATGACAAAGATTGGAGAGAGCGAAAAAGAGAGAGTGGCCCAAGCACCGTAACCGTAAAAAGGAGATATCAGGGGGGGGTCAAGGAGAGAGGAGAACTACGGCACACCAACAGGAGAGCCCCCGTGAGGAGCGTCAGCGAGGAAAAAAAAATACACACACAAAAGTGATCAACCGTAAAGAGTCGAAAACAGAATAAAAAGTGAAGAGAAGTTAGGGGAAAAAGTGACAGTACGAGTTGAAACGAGAAGGAAAGGGAGGAAGAGAACGAAAGAGAAGCGGCGGAGAACACAAAGAAAACAACACTATATGCTACTCGTATTCTTTAGAGCCTTCTCGGCGGTGCTAGAGATGGTAGTGATAAGAGAAAGGGAATGCGAGTGGCAAGCACGCACACACACACACACACAACAAGGGGGAGGGAGGGAGGTATATGTGAGTGTGGGTGGGTGGGTGTGCAGCTTGAAATGCAGTCCGATAATGGAGGAAACGCAGGGAGAGAGTTGTGGTGGTACAGTTTGACTGAGACAGCCAGAGAATGGAAAACGGAGAAAAGCGGGTGTGCTGTGCTGAACGATTTGATTGGTCCTAGACCGAAAGGTATGTCGACGACAGAGAGAGAAACGAGTTTTCACAACGGAGAAGGCGGGGGAGGGGTTGTTGCACCGGAGCAATTTGCATCTCTTCAAGGTGCGTGTGTATGTGGGTGTGTGGAGAGGGCGTGTGGAGGTTTACGTGAGGGGAGAATGTGAAGAGGTGAGGATGGATAAGAGGAAAGAGAAAGGTGTGTTGCGTACAACACCGCAGATGCGGAGGTACAGCAAATGTGAAAAGAAAGCGCAAGGAAGAGTCAGCACACAACAAGGGAGAAGGCGAGAGCAAAGAGAGTAAAAGATGAAGTCCGGAAGAACATGAGGAATCCGCACACGCGTCTGTGCGCGGTGGGAGTTGAAAGTGTGGTGAAACAAATTCGCTATCTCGAGTTTGAAGCAGCGACATCTAGAGGAGAAGGCGGTTCGAGCTTTTCCTCTGAATAACACCTCCCTCCTCCTCTTCTCGGCTTTCTACATAACGCAGTAAGAAAAGGAAATGACCCGAGCGTCAACCAGAGATGTTCCGCTAAAGCCCCCTTGGAAGGGCTCGACATATCCCCAACAGAAGAGAAATATGGCCAGCGGAAAGAGGAAGAAGCTAAAGAGCTAGGCACAGGGCAACACGGAGGTGGCCCATCGACCACGACATCACCCTCAACATCCTTGTCACTATCATCGCCATCCGCCTCCCTTTCCTCTTTTAGAAGCATCAACTGCTTCGTTTGTTGCCTCTAATGTTTTTTTCCTTTGTTTTGTGGGTTGTCACGTTACCCTCACAACTTTAGACACGTCGACCCTTCACAGGAAAAAGACAGAGAAAGGAAGAATCACACACAACCACCACTACAACAACAAAAAAAAAACAGAACACGCTCAGAGCCATAGGCACATGCAGATGCGCAAAATCACATAGTAGTACAGGCATTTTCACCTTTCTCCCTCTCTCGCAGCACCACTTGTTCACTCGCACCATAAATGCAGATTGCTTGAAACACGAAGACAGGCCTCCCTCTTACACCCTTCCCTGCTTCCAATCAACAGCGCTCCGTCGATTTCTAGTTCGTACTTCCTGCAAAAGTATTGCCTTCACAGCCAGTAAACCATTTCATGTACGCCTGGTTGTGCTCCCAACAGAAACTATTGTACAAATTTCTTTCTACGTTGCACTTTCCTAGAGTCCTTCCGTTCCGCTCCTGCGCATCCTTTCGGATCTCATGCACCACAGCTCTTCCCTGAGGTTGCAAAGCACACCAAAAGTATAATGAGCGCTTCCGTCGGTATGTACATGCTCCTCGTATAAGTCCAAAATCCGAAAACAAATCAAGCGTGACACCAAAGAGACTCGACGTGAACACCGCACCACGAGCGAGCACACGGCTGCAGCCGCCACTCCTCCACCCCTGCAACAATGCGGTCGCTGCCCTCCTCGGCGATCCCTGCCGATGCAGCGCGCCGGCGCACGAAGAGCCGGCGGCATGTCCTTCGGAGGGGCACAGAGGGAGGAAGGGGGGCAGCCATCGGCACCCGACAGGCGAGCCCACGCAGCGCGAAGGGCGCGCGCACCCGCATTGCGTGATACACTGCCCGCCTCGAGCGTCGAGCAGTCCGCGAGGCTCGCGTGCCACGCCGGGCACAACGCAGGGCCGGCAGCTTGGCGAGGGTCGCCCCCTGTCGTCCCGTAAGCACAACACTCGTGCTCTTCCGGTGTGAGACGCCTGCCGCCGCTAGCGCCGGTCCCTCTCGCATGCCCGACGCTGCAAGCCTGTCGGCTCTATCGCACCTCCACCATTCGCAATGCCCACAGGCACGCGGGTGCGAGAGGCGCACGCGACGGGCTTGTAGCGCGCGCACACCTGCTGCATCGCCGACACAGGGGCGGTGAGTCGCTGCACGCGTCATCACGACCGCAAGCCTCGTGGACACAGGCCCACCCTAGGCCTCTCCGCCGACACCAAGAGCGGTCCCGGGACCCTGATACCACTGTGAGGTGGTCGGAGTTATCAGGAAACAGCAAGGAAAGAAGGAGGTAGCAAAGGACGAAAACATCAGAGGAAGGGCAACAATGCAAAGAGTAAAAATCGGAATAAAAAGCCCAGTAGTGTGCTTTGTAGACGACTATGGTACTACAGTCTTGAAGTTGGAGAAGCACCGTCTATCACTTCCTGCCTGCTCGTCACAGGAAAAGAAAAGAGATGCAGGTACGCGTACAGGGGTGTATGTAGCTTCTCCTGAACACATCCTCTTTTTTTTCCGGTCCCAATGAAGCCCACCGAAGTGCAGCACCTTCGAACCCAGCTGCGCACAATGTTCTTCACACTTTCTCTAGACGACTCAAGTCACTGTGTAGGCACGTTTCTGACACACACACCAGACAGACACACACACAGACGCAATCAAATAAGTCTTTGATCCTTCACTGCGAAGTGTATTCCTGTGCTCCCTTCACATGCACTTTCGTTTGCCTAGTCGTGTCGTAGCTTCTCAGTGTCTGGTGTGGCTGTTGTAGAGGGCTGTGACCGTTGTGCTCCATAATCGAGTACACGGAAAGAGGGGGGGGGGGAGGGGGGCAAGAAGAGATGATGAGAAGAAGCGGTGGTTAACGGCAAGGAGGAGTGGTGGAAATGAGATGTGGCGGCACTGAGTGAAAAGAGGAGCAATAAAGAAAAAAAGGGCAGCAAGAAGGAAGAAAAAAAAAAACAGGGAAAATTGAGAACGAGCAGAAGACCTGAAAGGGTTATAGAAAGGGAGGGAGGGGAGCACATACACGAGAGTAGTCAAGACATGAGAAACACACGAGGCACACGTATGCACTCACGCAATCACGCAGGAATGCCTAGATGAGCACACAGTACGCGGCTGAAGAAAAGAGAACAAACACACACAGACACCTGCACACGAGCATGCACGCGCCTTCACCAGATTTTTTCGTGACTAGGGTTTTTCGGTTTTTCCTTGTACCTTCGTGGACTACTCGTCGCTCTAGTCGAGGGTACGGAAAGATAACGGGGGGCAGTTGGAAGAGGAAAAGGAGGGTAAAGTGGAGAGTAATAAGAGGAGCAAAAAAAAGGGATGCAAGGTGATTGTGGTTGCATTGGTGGTGCGTCACGGAGGCACACGAAGCCGGAGAGGTAATCACAGATAAAACATAACAGAGAACTTTGAGAGCAACGGAGAAGAAAAATCCAACAAGAACGCCGGCAGTAAAAGCAAAAGAAGTCAGCGCAGGGGTGTGGGTATATCGAACCATCTATTTCGCCCTATTTCTTCCCTTAACGGAAGACAATGCGCAACCGGATGTCTCAGTTATCAGCTCTCTGCTCCGCAGGGTCGAAGAAAGGTGGTGACAATGGGGAAAGAAGGAGGTTTCTGTGTCCTGGTGTTGCTGTCGCTGCTCTAATCACAGTCAGTGAATCAGCGCCAGCACAGCGTAAAGAGCAAAGAAAAGAAAAAAATAGTTCAAGCGCCGTAAATACGAACGCTGGGTGCTCGCTTTTTGTTTTTGTCTGCTCTTGTAAACACGCACAGCTGCACTGTTCTCGATGAAGGCCTCAAAACAGAGGAGAGTGAGGATGAAAACGGCGAGAAGCAAGTCGCTGAAACTCTCTGCTCTTTCATCGGAGACAACATCCCTGCAAGTAGAAGTGCTTATTCGTTGCGAAACTTCTAGCTTTGGATTGAGTATCGCTCCCTCATTACGTCTCCCACGCCCCCCCCTCGGTTTCCCACAGCCTCGATCACAGCGACACGCGCAAGAAGCAGCACCCTGCGCCTGCCGTTCGAGCAGAAGCTGCTCTCCTGTGCGGCTCTTCACTGCTTATTCTCTTTACTGCAGGTGCGCCACCACAGAAACACCGAGAGAGTCTAAAGTGTACCACAAAGTGTCCATGAAGAAAGAGACAGGAAATGAAGTGGCGGAGAAAAGACAGTCAGAGTGCGCGATCCAACACGCGAGCGGCAAGGTGTGAGAGAGGGGGGTAGAGCGTAGGGGAAAGGTTCAATGTGAGAGGAGACAGCGAACGGCGACAAAAAGAAACGACATGAGACTGAGACCGATACCTTCATCGAAATTTCCACTTCCAGTCGCCATCTTTTTCCCACCTTGCCCTCTCCTGCCGGAATTTTCCTTGGATCGTCATGATGGAACGGCAGTCTCCTTGGTGTTCTGAGTGAGATGAGATGGTCCTGTTCCCGCTGTACGCAGCCGCTGCTTTCACTCTCCCCTCCTCGGCGTGCTTTACTTCCTGTTTAATGCTTCGAGAGTAAAGTCGCTTAAGATTGCTTCATCACTCACTACAAAGCGGAGTCTTGACCTCGACCAGCATTCCGGAGGTAAGCCGAATGCATACACTTTGACTACCAGGAAAAGGAAAGGAGAAGAGGCAGAGAGCGAAAAGAAAAATTCACACACAAGGAGTAAACATGCGTACGTCGCGCACACAGACACACACAGAGCAGAGTTCCCCAATGTGGCGGGGTTCGGGTGTGATCTCGTCGTCGTCAACCACAGACACATGGCAAGACGGCGACGGCACCGACAGTCAAAACACAAAAGGAGAAGAAAGAAGATCGACAATGACGACGAGAGCACACATGAAAAAGTAAATGAAAATAAGAGAGTTGTACAAAGAGAGGAACACATAAAGAACAGCAGAAAACGCACACACACCCACTCGCAGCTACACACGCTGAGACACCAAGTACGAAAAGAGGGCAAAATGGACTTCTCTCTCGCCACAACACCGCCGTCGTTGCCCTCCCCCCTTCCCCGCCTCCACACCCCGTACCACTAAAGCAAAATGACGCGCGTCTGTAAACACACCTTGTGGCTAGAGTGCCCGAGTCGCACGGAGAGCGAAAAAAAAAAAGAAAGAAAAAAGGCGAGACAACACAGTCAGATCTAAAGACACAAGTCCGAAATATATCAAAAAAGGAAAAAAAAAACAGGACATGAACCGAGAGAGAAAGAGAGAGAAACAGGGAGAAACAGCAGCCATATGCACTCAAGAATGAAGTAATGCGAAACAGAAGAAGAAAAAAAAAACAGGGGAGAATGGCGAAAGGCAGAAGAAGAAAAGATAAAGGGGGGCGAAACAGCACATGAAATTGGCGTGATAAGGATGTGCGAGCGGCCGGTAAGAAGAGAGGAAGGGAGAGGGCAGACAGATGAAGGGAAAAAAAAACAAAGGAAAAAGAGTCCTAAATACAAAAAAAAAGGAAGGAGATAAAAATACAAAGATCAAGAAGTAAAAAGAGACTAATCAAAAACAACAAAGCACACAACTGCCACAGCGCAGAACACAAACAAGCTTGTTCTCTTCGCCTTTTCAGTCAATGGGATAGACCAATCAGTGAATAACAACGAAAAAATAGACCAAGAGAGAAAAGGGTGATGTTTGGCTGAAATACGCACACGCAGTGGAAGAATGAGGAGGAAAAAAAAAACGGCTAGAGCTGGCCAAGCACACACACACACACATGCAGAGAGAGAACCGTACCACAGGAGAGAGCAGCGAGACAAGGAGGAAGACAGTAGCACACACGCACACAAAGCTACCAAAAAAGGTGGTTACACACAACTGGGCAAAAGTGAAACGAAAACGAAAGCAGCGAAGAGAGGAAAAGAGGAAAGAGGACGAGGGGCCGCCTTGGGGAAGAGGCACGCACGACAGAGGCCGAACAAAGACCACAACGAAAAGGTCCCGTTGGCAAGCGAGAGGAACATCTAGGAAAGGAAAAAAAAGCATCCCAGCCCAAACTAACGAGGTAGGAAAGGAAAAACCGACATGAGAAGACGTTGAGAAAGAGAAAAAGAGGACGCGAAAGGGGGGGTGATGGATAACACACAAGAACACCTGGCGGCGCAGAGAGAGAGAGAGAAGCCGAGGTTGGGAAGCCAAAAATAACAGAGTCCCAACAAGGCGTGCACCCAAAAAAAAACGTTGCTACAGGACTTGTGAGGCATTTGTCTGTCCCCCGACATCAGCACCGGTGAACTACAATAGAGGCGGGAAAGAGGAAGAGGCGCAAAATAGAAAAAGGGGGATTACCACGAACCTCTCTGCAGATGTGGGAAGAGAGAAGGAGAAGAGAGAGCGCAGCGGTAGGGCTGACTGAAGGGGAGGGGACCTGCGGAGCAATCACTCTAAAGAGAAAAGCACAACATGAAATGGCATCTTTTCGGTTGCTGCACGACTTGTGCACCTGTCACTCACCCCCTCCACACACACGCACACATACCAGTCACCGGAAAAAGCTACAGAGGAGAAAAAGGAAACAGAGAGGCACTTTGATTCATATCGTGCTTGTGTTCTTCCCTTTTTAGCGTGAGTCTGCACACCCGCACTGCTGCTCTTCCTGGCACATCCCTACGCATGTATGAGGCCCATGAGGTGGAGTCGAAGACGCTTTGTATTCGTCTTTTTTTCTGAGAGTTAGCCCGTCCCTTTCCCCTATCTGCGCCGTTCCTCTGTCCTTCTCTCTCTCTCTCTGAGCACCACGTTGCCCTTGCTCGACACCCTTCTCCACTTGCCTCTGACACGATTCAGTCATCGACTTTCAACAACATCGCTGTGGGTGGGCGCGAGTGACTGAGTAGAGGAAAGGGGGCGCAAGATCGAATGGCAAACACCTCAAATGTAGAGAGAAGAACAAAGGGGCAGCAGACGGAGAAGCACACCACGTGTGAAACACGAAAGCCGGAGCGACGAGCAACATCAAGCAAAGCAAAGGCGAAGTGGCGCAGCGAGCAAGAGTGAAAAAGGGAACGAGAGCTGGAAAGAAAGCGGGGGAACGTGGGGAAGGGGCGAGATCGAGAGGAAGGAAGAGAAAACACGTTTATAGAAACTGTATGGGCGGAAAAATCCCTTCCTCTCCACCAGGCGACTCGCTCGCTGGCTCAGGAGACGCCGGCGTCCACGAGAGAAGGTAAGAATAGCAAGAGGGGAAGGGGGTAGACAGGCGGACGACACACACTTGACAAGAATCCACAAAGCGAGAGGCAGAAATGAAAAACATCAGCAGGAGCAGCTGACTAGACAGGAAGGATAGACGGAGAGAAACCGAACCACGGGAGGCAAAAATAATAATAAAGAAAAAAATGGTAAAAGACTGTGAGAATCAGAAGGGCAACTCACACAGGGAAATATGCGGGGACGAAGAAAAGAAAAAAACAGAAGCGGAGAAGTGCGGTAGCACCTTGACGATTTGAAGCGAAGTGCGCGAGCAAGAGAACGCACCCGCTACGTGGAACTGAGAAGGTCAACAAAGAATGGGAAATGCTGCAAGAAGTGTCGAAGATACACACGTACGCCTCCCAGAGACACATAAATCCACCCGAGTCACCACAGAGCCACACAGCCACAGAACCGGCCCGGGCTACTACGAGTGCACACGCCTTCGCCTCTTGGCTCCGTCGTGTTTCCCACTGAAAGGCGGCGATCCCACTCAAGCCAGTACGCCCAAGAACAATCAATGCGAGAGGCAATCGGCAAAAGAAAGGGAGGATAGTGAAGGGAACGAAAGCGACACTAACAGAGAGCGGTGGTGAAGAGGAAGCAGCGAACAAAGGAGAGAGGTGAATAGAAGAAGCCCAGCAAGAAACAAAAAAAAAAAGAAAGGGGAAACGCGCACGGGAACCATTCGGGCCGCCACTCCTTGAAGCCTCCCTTTCACCGCACACCGATTTCCCTTTGGCGCCTTCGTTCACCAGCCTGCCTCTCACGCTCTGCCTTCACACATGTACGACCAGTATGTCACGGGGCGAAGTGGTGTCGCGCCTCTGAACTCACAAACACGGTACGCACTGCTTCAAGGCGGCATCAATACATATGAACAGCCATGACTGCCTCTTTCTCTCTTCGGGGATGCGTAGGAACACATGTCTTCGTGAGATGGACTTTGGAAGAAAGAGACGGGGAAGTAATGTGCCTATTTGTCTCAATGGCTGCCGGCCTACTTGAAGGAAAAAAAAAATTGAACAAAGCCCACTTGATTATGGCGGGAGGAAGAGCTCACGCGGAGCAATGCAAGACAAAGAGCCCGGAAAAACTTCTGGACCAAAATCAGCAAAGCAAGCCAGCCCACACATCGAAAAGGGGGAGACACGTATGTCAGTAACGTGATGATATGAAGAAAGTGTGGGATTACACAGAGAGGGGGAAACCGAAAGCGCTGAAGAGGAAAAAAAGGGGGTTAGAGACGACGAGTGCTCATGCGCAAAGAGAGTCGCAAAGAAAGCATACGAACGCATGGCAGAAAACGAGAGTGCAGCGCGAGAGTGAGGGAAGGAGGAATCACGAAAGGTCAACGTAGGGAGCACCAAATTCGTTGAGGAATGAAACACAACAAGAGAACCGCGTCAAGAAACCTCCTCGCAGAAAAAAAGAGAGAGACTGACAAAGAAGGCGAAACAAAAAGAAAAAAAAAAGAAAAAAGACAACGAAGTGAAAGGCGTGCAACGACAACAATAACACACCGCCCGTATATTTGAAATTACAACCCACTTTCGACGATCTCTCCCTGTCACACGATCATTGTCTGAGGTACATGTTTTGCCTTTCTTTTCCGTTCCTTTGCGCGTGTGTGCTGCCGCTCGTTCCGAGAAGAAAAAAACCCCACAGCGTGTCTCTGTGGAAGAGAAGCAAAGAAAAAAAGCTGCATAAAGGAAAAGAGGGGAAAGGGAACGAGTAAAAAGAGGGAGGGGTGGGGATGCGGGCATAAAGCGCACTGGTGAAAAAAAAAAAAAACGGCTACAAAAGTGGCGCAACAAGAAGGAAGAGCAAAAGTGAACAAACTGAAGAGGGGAAAGGGCGGGCAAACGCGCGCGCGCGAGAGAGAGAGAGAGAGCAGCACTAGTGGCCCAGCTCTACTCGTACACGCCTCAAAACAAGAGAAAGAAACTGAACAGAAAAAGGGGAGGTAAAGAAAGGAGCAGAAAAGATGGCACAAACTCCTTGAGGAGGAAGAAGAAAAAACAAAAATGAAAAGAGACGTCGGGGCTAAAGAAAGTGGAAAGGTAAAACAAGGAAGAGAGCGCAAGAACACACACACACACAAAAAAAAACGTAGTATTCATGGTGAATAGAGGGATGAGTGAATGTTGCCAACACGAGGGTATAAAAGCATGTAGGCACCCACCCGATTTACTCCGATCAAGGTGAAGCAAAACAAATAGAAAAATGAGAACCAACCAGAACCCAGAGAAGCTGAAACAACATACAAACGAAGGAAAAGAAAGGCAAAACCAAAAAAAGAATGTAAAGCAATAGAGGGGAGGAGAGAGACCAAAAGGTAGAGAAGAAATGAAGTCAAGAAGAAGTCGGCGGTGCTGCGCGATAGCACAACCCCGCGTTTGCAGGAGGTTGAAGTATCCAAAAAAAAAAAAGAGAAATGTGAAGGAAGAGAAGCAAAAGAGAAGAATGAATGAAAGACGAAGAGGGGAACGCGAAATGATTCCAGTTTACATCGATTGACTCCTTTAATCGACATAATGAGAAGTGAAGAGAAAGGAGGGTGAACAGAAAACAATAAAGCCAAGCAGAAAAAGCAAAATGAAAACAGAGGGGGTAAGTGAGTAGGAAAAGAGGTAAAAAAATTTCACTGGCTAAAACTGAAAGTAAAAAAAAAAAGAAAGGAGGGGCAGTTCCATAATTCGAAGAACACACATACACACACAGTCACTCACTCGTACGGATAGACACGCAGAGAATTCGATGCAGCCATCAGTGTAGCTCGATAAGTGTAAGCGAAAAGGGGGAAAAGAAGAGAGAACTCGGAGAAATATAATACCTACTCACTCTACAGTCACAGTGAAAGCAATGCGTGCTGAAGAAAGGTGAAAAGCAGCTTTTCAAGCACAGTGCACGAGGGTGCGTGTGCTTGTGTGCAACCTTGAGCTTGTCTGCAGAGAGGTGAACCTGAAAGAAGGAGAGTACACGTGCAGGTACTCGAGTATTTACCATCGCTCTTGCTTGCATACCCTTGTCTTCCTTTATTGGCGCCATGAATTCCCTTCAGTCGAGCAGAAAACGAAGAAACAGAAAGGACACGGAATGTAATGAGCAGTGGTCAAACCACACGTGCACAACAGTAACAGTGACTCAAAACAGAAGGAGGGCTGTATATAGGGAAGACGCCAGCAGTGAGAAGCAAAAAAAAAAGTGTCAAAGTTATTTTGAATCCAAACTGTGGCACCGAGGGCGCATCACCAAAGAATGGAAATGAAAACACTCGGAGGAAGGGAAGACGAAGTCAGACAATCGGAGGCATCACTGATACCCGCACATGTTTGCTTTTTTTTTCGTTTTCGTTTTCTGTGGATTGTCTGTGTATTCCTCTCGTGGTTCCTCTCGTTGACCTTTTATTTTAGGGGTGGAAGAAGAGGCACTGTACTAGCGTAAAGGAGAGTAACAACCTCAAAAGTGATGCACGTCAGGTGTTCAGACTGTCAGGCAGACATACACACCCACACGCACAGGCAACGAAAAAAAAAACAGGCCTCACGCAAAACACAAGCAGTGGCACAAGAGTATCACCCAGCACGCTTACAGGTACGCAATCATACTTGTAGGCTTACTCGTCAAGACGTCAGAGCAGCATGCAGGTGAAGAACGCACTTGTGTCATCGTCTACTCTCATCAAGGCGGTACGGACACATGGACGAAAAGAAATAAGCGAAAAGAGAAGGACATGAAGAGCATAATGAAGCGAAAAGAGGAGGAAACAAGGCGGCATTGTGCCGCTGAGGTAACAACACACACAAACGCACAAAAACGAGAAGCAGCACAGAAAAAAGGGGGACAACAGCAAAAAAAAAAGCAACGCGTACAAGAGAGGATCCATGATTATAAGAAGCGGAGTGGAGGTGACGGAAGAGAATTGTGGGTGGCGCATAGAGCCAAGACGGGGGGAGAGGGACAGAAAGAGAGGGAAAGGAAAAGGTAAGTGGGGAAAGAGAGTGCGCCGAAAAAAAAAACTGATAAGGAAGCGGGCCTGGTTATGCGTACCGGCGAAACTGCGTCTGCACGGACGTGTGTGGTGTGTGTGGTGTGTGATAGTACTACAGGGAGGAAATGAGGGGCTACAAGGAGTTTGTGAACATCGTATACCTTACCAAGCGATGAGGGGCCCCAGCATGTACAGTGGCGGTGGATGTATTCTATACGGGCGGGAGGCGATGCTGCATTATAAAGACGATAGTGGTGCATCCCCAATGCTGCTCAGTTGAAACTCGTGGAGGGGGGCGAGAGTGAGTAAGGGTTGTTACGGCGGAGCGGCGAGGTGCGACTGAGAGGCTGTTGTGTGGGTATACCTGAAACGCCACCACTCGGCAGAGATATGGGCGAGAGACGCTGAGCCGGCGCCCCCTCCATTTGACCCGGCGTCACGACTACCCTAATCGGCGATAGACGTCCACTGGAGCGGTACTGCACAGGCGACACACACCCCTTCGCGGGTCCCATTGACACTCCACCGTACGGACAGATAGAGTTCGACTGCTGCGGCACCGCCGCCTGAGCGCCGTACTTATGGAGGCGTCCGTTACTCGACGCACCTAACGTGGTGTTATCCGCTTGAGAGCCGGTGTATCGTGGCTCTTCGGCAGCCATCGCAATCGCCGCCATCTCAGCCGCTGCGTTCATCGCAACATCCTCCTCGTACAGCTGGCGTCCCGCAGTTATAGTTGTTGCCGGCGCCGCTCTTGTTGGCGACTTTGCCACAGTAGAGGTAGTGATGACCGCGTTAGGTGCACTGGTGGCAAACGCCGTGGTTGTTGCTGGGGTTGGCGACGAGTTGATTGACCCCTCCTCGTCCGGCGCGGGGCTGGCCAACGCCACAGAGACAACATGTAAGAAGCGGCAGCCGTCGCCCATGCGGCACAGCTTCTTCGTTTGAAAATGGGCACAGTGCTGCATCTTCAGTGCCGGAACACCGCCAGTCTGCCTGTACGCTTCTTCGTACTGTGTGGCCCCTGCTGTACGGAGAACGTCGTCGCCGTTGAAGTCCATGCCGTCACCTGGTGTGTTGGGCTGATAGACGCGCACGATGAGCTCTTGTGGCATATGCTCATAGCGGACGACAGCTTCCCTGGTGGCGCGGTGGGTAGCAATGTGCGGAAACTGATCGAGGTCTGCCACAGCACAGTGAATGTCGTCGCAGTGTTCGTTGTCGTCACACATGCCGTGCGACTGCAGGTTTGGGCACAGGCGGCACTTGTCCTTGAAGTTGTCGCCATTGTCGTTGAAGAGCTCCACGTAGCGGTCGCTTCCCTTTGTTTGGTAAATGAACTCGCTAGGGATGTCGTAGTATACGTTCATGTCAGGGGTGTAGCAGCGCACGTTGAACCCAGGGTAGTAGAAGAGCGTCTTGGGGTCTACGCAGGGGCTCAGCAGGCGCCACAGGTACTGCTTTGGCACGTGAACGTACTGACACCCGTTCCCAGCATCGCAGTGCCCTTTGAGAAAACTTTCGCACAGTTCCGCATCATTATCAGGCTTCGTTTTGGTCCGCTGCACGCGGTTAAGCTTTGTGCACATTGTCTCGCCTGTCGATGGCTGGATAAAGCGCACCGTCGTAATGCGCTCTTGATAGGAGCGACGACCATTGGGACTGCGGCGACCTTCAGAGGCAGACGCGGGACTCTGACGCAACCCGACCTCTCCCGAGTTGGAGGAACTCCAGTTGCGGTTCTGTGGATGCGCGCTAGGCATGGTGTAAATCGAGAAAACGAGTGAGGGCGAAGAAAAATACAGGAAAACAAGTGATGAAAGTGATAGAAAGAGGAAAGTTTGGCTGAGAAGAGAAGCAGAAACAAGATAAGCGCACAGAGGTCAAGGACAGAAGAGAAGCCCCGAGGGATCAGGCACGCACGCATACGCGCAAATACATGTAAACGAGCTTCCTCCACAACAAAGACGCAAGGAAAAAGAAAACGCGAAGGACACCGGCAGAGGTTCTCCGTTTGGGGAGCCCCAAGGCCTGCAGTGCTTCGACACACCTGCAGAAGCCCACCAAGGGAGGAGGCGCTACAATGAAGCGAAGACAAAAAAAAGAACTCAAAAGGGCCCACCAACAGGGCCGCAATGCAGTGACGATGGCGACGGCTAGAAATGACTGAACGCTCGTTCTGTATCTGCGTCTCACCCGCCGAGTATATCTCTATATGCAGGGGAGGAGTCGATATCGGAGAATAATAGGCGACAAGACGAAGATGTCAGTGGTAAGAGAAAATGAGAGAAGGACAGGGGGAGGGGGAAGGGCAACAGCAGAAAATAAATAAAAGAGTCAGCTGGAGAGCCGATAGAGCGCTTGAAGAGTTAAGACTTGACAGGAGTAGATAACACAAACGAGAGAGACGACACGAAAAGGGGAACAACGAAAAAGAAAAACGGTTAAAGCGGAGAGGGGGGAAAACGAAAGAAAAGGAGAAAAAAAAAGGCTACTTGAAAGACGCAAGAAAGAGAAAGGGAGGAAGAGGAGGGGAAAAGCTGTACAACGCTATAAAACACGCTCCGGGAGAGAGGGTAAGAGAGAAGCAAAATGCAGTGAGAGACAAAGAAGATGGGTAGTGTGGAGCGGAACAGCGCGGCAAGTCTAAAAGCAAAACCAGAGCAAGACTCAAAAGTAAAACACAAAGCACAGCAGCACCAAGTACAAGAAAAAATGGCAACAGGCGAAACCACTAGGAGGGTGAGCAATTTAAGAAAAAAAAAATGTTGCCCTGCAAGACGAGAAAAACGCTCAACGCATAACCGCCAGGAGGCAAACGACAACGCAAAAAAAAAAAGATACGACAGCCGAAAACCAAAGCAGGCAGGCTGTCAGATGAGGTGCGAAAAAAAAAAAAAGAAGAGAGCGAGTAGACGGCGGCACGAAACAGAGCTGCAACACGAAGTAGAGAAAAGAAACGAAGAGGGTCAATTTGTGTATATAAAAGACCTTCGTTTTCTCTCTTTTTTTGTCGCTGCTGTTGCCTTGGTCTTGATAGCGGTGCAGAGAAAGTGGGGGGGGGGGGCGGTAAGAGATGAAGTTATGAGCCAGCGCCAACTCCCGAGTGCACGCCCTTATCGTGCGAAGGATCAACAGCGTCCCTTTTCCGCGTGCTAAGGTGCCAAGAAAAAAAAAAACGGTGACTCTTTTTTTGTTTTTCGGCACGCTTCTTCGAAGTGATTTCAAGCAGGATAAAGCACGAACAGCTAAGGTGGTGGTGTGATTACATAAGCAAAGCAAGCGCACGCCTCTTCGATTGCTTTCGTTGTTCGCTACCGCCACTTTCGCCCTCTCTTTGTTTCTCTCGTGATGGACTAATGGTTGGAAGAAGGTGGGGAGAACTCTCCGGGGAGTTGCGTACAGCAATCGAGAGAACAGCAGCGGGTGAGTGTGAGTACGTGGTGGTGAAATGTGTGAATGTTTGTAAGAACGAAGAGAGAAGCGAGAGGGCAGAGGCAAACGCCGATAAAATCACGGATGCTCTTTTTTTGGTTGTTGTTTCCTGCGTGCGCGGCTGTGCAAAGCAGTGCCAGGCACCACTCTTCAGCGCAACCTCCGACAGAAAAGGAGAGAGAGGGAGAAAGCGCCAAAGTCGAGACACGAGTAAAGGAGCACAGAAACGAATGCAGTTGAAATGTACGTGTGAGCTTTACGTAGACGCGTGTGTGTACGCTGTTTTTTTTTTCTTCGCAGGAAGACACAAGACGCTCCGTTGCTGTCGATGAGGTGTGGAAGCCTGGGGGTCTGTAGGTAAACTACGGGAGGCTTGTGTGGCCGACGAAAAAAAATCCGTGCTTGTCCCCTTGGTCTGCTTTCCGTAGTCCTCCTTGTTCTTGGTATCTACTGGGTCCCTTTTCGCTCCACGTACGACAAGGGAAGCACACACACACACAAACAAAAAAAAAGACGCGCAACTCAGTCAGTAAGCGGCAACAGCAGTAGTCAGCTGTGGGAGGCGAGTAATGAGTGTTTCCTTGGACAAGGTGTGGGTATGGACGGTAGGTACGTGAGTTCTCAGATGTATGCCCACAGATGTTTCAAGAAAAAAAGGAGAAAAGGGAAGAAAAGAAAACACACAAGAAGAAACCACGTGAAAAGCAAGAGGGAAAGCGATCGTGAGTAACGATGCCGGTGATGGTAACAGAGCAAAGTGACAGCGGAATAACTTTTCTTGTTTTCAGTTTCACAGGAGTGTGTGCGTGTTTTTTGTTTTTGTTGCTCCGACGACCAAGTGAAAAGAGTGTGTTAATGCTCGCCAGATGAAGTGGTGATCACGATAGGGAAGTGAGAGTTGAGGTCGAGTGAAGGAGGGGGTTGAGACGCAGCAATGCCACAGGTCATGAGAGAAGAAAATAAAGAGCGCAGTATGCATGATCGTGTACAGTGTCACGCGTATACACGGAGCAGCGGTTAGGAGGCAAAAGAAGAAGAGGGTAGAGCAAAAGTTAAGACAAAGCGTAGTGTAAAAAAGAGCGAAGAAAGTTGGAGTGATGAAGCGGGCTACATGGTGAGAGAGAGGAGGAAACTGGGAAGTGGCCACCGGCAGGTTCCCCTCAGAGTGACGACCCCTCCGCAGGAAAGTCGCTCCCAGTTCTGGGCAAGTTGACGACCTGCGTCTATCTCCTGTGTTAGTCTCAACGAGACAGAGAGATGCAGAGGGTGGGGTGGTCAGGTACCACTGCTGCGGCTAGCCCTTCGGCATCTTCATGAACTCGAAAAGACTACTATCATGGAACGGGGGAACCATCAACAGGCAGAGAAAACGCAGCAGGATGCGTCAGCAGCGGCGCTTGCAAGACAGATCGCACCGTCACGCCCACTCTCTGCTCTACGTTGACGTTTCAAGTAGAGATGGTTGTTGAGCTTCTGAGAGCACTTTCTAGACTCTTTCCTGCTCTTCTCCTTTTCTTCGCTTTCGTGCATGACTGTTATTGACCAATTCGATGCGCAAACCCGCTTTGCTAGCAGAACGACTACAGGAAAAAATGTAGGGTGTGAAGTGGCGCTAGATGGAAAAATGGCAATGTGAAGTAAACCACTGCAGGGGGTGGGGGAAGAGAAGAAGAAGCAAAACACTTGAAAACAGAGAAAACACAAATTAGAGACGAGATTACCAGCCAACGAGTCCTGGCCAAACTTCCGTTCCGCGGTTATCGCGAGCTGGTTGGTAAATTATGGCAGTAATCACTAAGAAGACAACAATTACGCGGTACCGAAAAGACGAGCAGCAGTCATCACGCAGATGGGAAAAGCACACACACGCAAAGAGAGAGAGACACACATACAGTACAACGACAAACAATTCGAAGGAAAGACAACAGAACAACAACAACAAAAAGAGAGAGAAATGTCAAAGGTGACACACACACACACACACACACACACACAACGACCACAAGACAGTCAAATGAACAGAGCGTACGGAACACGAGTGATAATCCACGAATATTAACGAAATCAAAGAGAAATGTAAAAGGCCAACACAGACACGTGCAGCCGTGCACACAACCGGCATTGCGCGCCAAATGAAGCATCAATAAAAAAAACCCATACAGAGTTCGAAGGGGAGCTGCAGAGAAAGAGTAAAAGAGTTGGTGCAGCACGGCGACAGAAACGCAGCTACTGCCGCAGATGCCTCAAGCAAACCAGCGAATACATAGATGAGATAACTGAAAAAAAAACAGCAAAGGCACACAGAGAACCAAAGAGCAGCAAAAGAAGAGAGAAGCTCAGGGGGAACGCAATCACCGCAGCCACCCTGAAAAGAAGAGCCAATAAAGCAACATCCACGTGCACATCTCACCACGAGTGAGCAGGCGCCTGCAGCCGCCACTCCTCCACCCCTGCAACAATGCCGCTGGCACCGGTCCCTCTCGCATGCCCGACGCTGCAAGCCTGTCGGCTCTATCGCACCTCCACCATTCGCAATGCCCACAGGCACGCGGGTGCGAGAGGCGCACGCGACGGGCTTGTAGCGCGCGCACACCTGCTGCATCGCCGACACAGGGCGCGGTGAGTCGCTGCACGCGTCATCACGACCGCAAGCCTCGTGGACACAGGCCCACCCTAGGCCTCTCCGCCGACACCAAGAGCGGCCCCGGGACCCTGATACCACCGTGAGGTGGTCGGCGTTATCAGGAAACAGCAAGGAAAGAAGGAGGTAGCAAACGGCTGGGGCGACGAAACTGTGGCACATGACACGTTTACCGTCTTGCTTTCTTCCAAAGTCCTGCGGTCTCGAAGACATTCCCCTCCTATTGGCGTTACAGACCCAAGACGTAGGGAAGACCTACATCACCCTGTGACAGGCATTGCTGTCGTTCCTTTGGCCACCATGCCGCTGTGTTGCTCTTCAAACCGCACAGGTCCAACTCATTGCTAAAAAAAATGCTCTTTACCCTGTCATTGGCGCCTCTGGGTATGGAGTCGGCTCACAGCAACGATGATGCAGTTAGGCGTAAAGAAATGAGCACAACCACACCATGCACAGCTGCGCACGTGTACAGGGGAACCGCACCGCATTGCTTACGTATACTAACGTGATTATCTATCGAAAGAGAAGGAAGGAAAGAAAGAGGTGAGTTAGACCAAAGAGGGGAGGAGAAAGTACGGGAGGAAAGAGGCGCCACAAGGCAATAGAGCGAAGGGGAGGGCGACGGCCATCCCTAGGCAACGCTATGCAGGTTTTTCCACCAATGACAAACATAACACGAAAAGCGAATCAAGAGCAATAGGAGTCAAAAAGAAAAGGAACTCAAAGAAACGCACGCGTTTGAAAACACACCTCGAGCATGAGCGCAGAGCAATAGGAACAAGCAGCTGTGATGAGGAAGGTTCGCAAACATATGCAGCGGCACGTTGATGCAGGCGGTGGTGATCGTGCCGAGGCAGTAAATAAGCTGACCAACGCACGAAAGAGGCTCAGGAGACAGTTTAGGATAGTGAAGTGCTTAAGAAACGGATGAGAAAGCAAAGGGACAGAGTACATGGAGGATGTATACCGCCTTGAAAAGTGGATGTTGTCTCTCTCTCTCTGCACGTCCTCCTCCATGCACGCCTGCCTCGCGTCTCGTCAGCACAGTAGCACCGAGTCGTATCTGCAGCTACACTCGCTTCCTGGAAAAGGCAACAATCTCGTCACGAGAACGGTGTACTGAAGGGGTGCTATGGACTGTCTCCTCGACACTGCATCGCACCCCTCAATACACAAAATGGAACGCACGGAAAAAAAAACACATTTTTTTTTCTTTTACGCCTGTACGTACATGATGGAAGCGAGCAGAAAAATGGAGACGAGGAAAAGACAGACAGAATGCAGACGTACAGCACACACCAAGTGCGTCACGCATGCGCTCTAAGGTGTGCTGTACCTCAAGCAGTGGGAGTGAGAGAGTCGGTCACGTACACCAGAAGAAGAAAAGGAACTAAAAATAACAGCATGGCGATAGCATGGCAGATCCACACAGATGTGTAAACAATGGGTGCGGCTTAGCGGTCCAACGAAAAGGCGCAAGCGAGGGAAGGGGCAACACAGCTGAAACACAAAATGAAGAAAAAAACAAAGAAAGATAGCTAATCCATCGAGTAAAGGCGCCACACACACACACACATTCAGAGAGAGAGGTACAGACAAACATGGCTGAAGAGAAAACACGCCCCCGCCTCCACTCCATCCCAACAAAAAAGAAGAGAAAACAACAGTGAGACGACACTATAACCCAACAAAACGGGCGTCAAAAGTTGGCGGAAAGCGTTTGAGTACAACAACAAAGGCACAGTCACAACAGAGCGGCAATGGCAGAGAGGAAAAAAAAGAAGTGCATAAAAACATCTCTGCAGTGCAAGTACAGCGCGAACTGGGACGGTGGTCAGCGTGTATCATAGGGAAACACGATTCCCCGTGAGGGATCACGCTGTACTGCATACCAACAGTGACACACCAACACACACACACACACACACACAAACACAAACACCTACAAAGGAAAGGGAGCAAAAGTTCTCCATAAGATCTATAACATGATTTGAAAAAAAAAAAACACAGAGAAGACTCACATCAGCTCCCCCTCTCACAGATCGCCCAAACAAAACAATACCCATCCACATACACATACACACACACACAAGCACGTGACTGAACAGAAAAGAGAAGTACAAAGCGAAAGGGGGAAGAGAAAACAAAAACACACAAACACATAATAATATAAATAAACAAAGCGCCAGCTCTTCAGAAGAGAGAAAATAGCGAGAGGGGAAGACACTCGCTCAGAGTCACTATGAAAACAACACAGTTGAAAAGGTAGCGCAGATAAGGCCATAAAATGGAATCACGAGCAGGGCAAGAGAGAGGGTGGAGCGTTTCTTTCCGATTGAATACTTTCTTTGATTGGGGATGTGAGAAAAGAGAAGAGGATGGCGGCAGGACGTCAGCAAAGAGAGACGTCATAGCAAAAGCCTAAGAGAAGGCAGAGAGAAATGTAAAGAAAGGTGCGTACTGGATAGCGCGCAGCCCGCGTGTGCCGCCGGCCAAACGCCAGAAAAAAAAAGGCAATAGAGAGGGCGATACACCGCCATACACGAAGACACGCCTAAATGGTAGTGAAAAGGACTAGTGAAAATCTCGATTTCGGTTAGACGGTGGCACTGACATCACCGCCCTCCCCTCCAAAAAAAAAAAAACTGGTTGCTATCGCTTCTCATGGAGAAGAAAACGTACAGTGGGGACGATCACTTGCGTACCACTGTCTCGCGCGCGACGGGTCTACTTTCTATAGCAGTGGTGGAAGGCGCTGCCTGGCGGAAGGCAGGACGGGCATACGTCTTCGAAGGCACAGAATCGTTGACGCCACTGGTCGAAGTGGACTTCACAGTGTTGCGCTGCGGTACAACTCGTGCGGCAGTACTGCTGCTCGCGTTGGGTCGCGTGATTGCAGAGGAGCTGGTGCCTGCTCGAGAGCCACTGGCAGCAGCAGCAGCAGCGGCGGCGCCGCTGCTGGTGGACGTCTTGCGACTAGCGGTACCGCTGGCAGCTTGTCGCTCCATGCGCTGCCGTTGCTCGCCAGACGCGGAGCCACGGCGCAGCGCGGCGATTTGCTCGTAGATGGCGTCTCTATACTTGTCCAATGGCAGGCGCTCATTGTCAGGGAGAGAGATGGTGATGGGATCGGACGCCACTGGCTCCTCGTCAGGACGGTGAAAGGCAGCCACGTACGGGTGTCCCAGAGCCTCTTTGGCACTGATGCGCCGGTTGGGGTTGAAGCACATCAGGCGCTGGATAAGGTCCAACGCATCCGCAGAAGCGTTTGGCAGAAGCTCGGCGAATGTGCGTCGGTGCGAAAGGTGGATGTCGCGAAGCATGGCGTGGGCAAACTGCGAGTTGGTCGCCGCCACATCCGCCGAGGAAGGCATGCCTGTCACGCTGCAGATAAGCTCTAACTGGTTTGTGGTGGAGCGGCCGGGAAAGATGGGCTTGCCAAGCATCAGCTCTCCAAGAATGCAGCCCACCGACCACATATCTACGCCCTTAGTGTATCGTGTCGATCCAAGCAGAATCTCCGGCGGACGGTACCACCGAGTGGCAATGTAGTCTGTTAGCACCGGACGCGACGCCTGCTCACTCTCAAGTGAAAGGATGGAGCGCGCGAGACCGAAGTCAGCCACCTTCATTGTGCAGTCGCTGTTGATAAGCAAGTTGCTTGGCTTCATGTCACGGTGAAGAATCTCGGCAGAGTGCAGGTACTTCATCGTCTTGAGCAGCTGGTACATGATGAACTGCTTGTGGATTTCTTCCAAGATGTTTGCCCGAATCACCACGTGCAGGTCCGTCTCCATGTATTCGAAGACGAGGTAGATATCGCGATCATTGTAGGCGCGATGGACGTGCAGAAGCTTGATGATGTTGGGGTGGTGCAGCCGGTGCAAGAACATAATCTCACGGAAGGTGCGCTGCGCATCTGTCGAGTTTTGGAAAGCGTCGTAGATCTTCTTGAGCGCAACAATGCGGTTGTATTTGCGCTCCACGGCGCGCCAAACGATGCCGTATGCGCCCTGTCCTAGCTGCGTTTGAATCTCATATTTCTTTAGAATGTGCGACTCAATCTCGTTCGACATCTTGGCACTGTGAATGCAAATGTCTAAGGGGTAGGGGGGAAGTGTATGATTTGGGGAGGGGGGAGGACACAGCCAGCGGGACCTCTGGAGGAGAGTTGTGGCGCTAAGGGAAACCCGAGGAAGAGCCCAGAAAAGTGATGAAAGGGGCTCTAACGTCAAACGCTAACCTGCCTCAGACGCCCATATAGATAGTACAAAGGAATCGGGTTGTGCGAGCGTGTAGTTGTGGGCTGCGTTGGGTGTAAAAGGGCAACACGAAGAGAATGGCGTAGGCGAGGGGAGGGAGGGGGGAACGGAAAGAGAAGGAGAACGTGGGTCTCTAGTAGAGAAGCATGTACACACCAAGAGCGGCCTTCGTACCGTTCCTCTAAAGAGTCAAGTACGGGAGAGGGAAACGTATGAGTCGATGCAAATCGAAGAAAAGAATCGGTCAAAGAGAAAGCACAAAAGTGAGTACACGCACACACACACACAGACGAGCAGGTCGAACAGGAGAGACACCTGAGATGAGACACCGGCACACCCGGATATACTAGTGACGTCGTGACGGGGAGAGGCAGCGAGAACGTCGAAGAGCTCAATATGTCGTGCAAGATGGCAGGTATGAGAGGGGAGGGGGGGCAGGAAGGAGATGATGTCGTAGCAACAAAGAGGGGGGGAGGAGAGTTTGTGTGCGAGAAAAGGGTGGAGTAGCAGCAGCAGCATAAAAGAAATAAAACAACAACAACAACAACAACAACGCGTATCGGTGCTGTTTTGGGAAATCTGAGCGATGACGGGGGGGGGGGTGAAACCAAAAAGGAAAAGGAAAATAGCTTGGAGTGACGTATGGAATGTGTGGATGGCCAGGAAGGTGATTTGTTCGTTTCTTCTGCTGATGGTTCGTCTTTACGGGAGGAAGGGCAGAGTTACTAGTGCTGCTGCGGCTGTCAGTAGCACACAGCGCACGATCAACTATGTTTGTGCGAGTGCGAGACATACAGGTGCAGGAGAACAGCGTGGAGGAGAGGGAAAGATGAACCGAATAGAGAGGAGAGGGCAGAGAGTAAAAGGCGGAGTCGTTTGCATTGTATGCGTGTGTGTGTGGGGGGGGGGGGGATGTGTGAGCGGGAGCAGCGAGGGAGGGGGTGAAGTCAGAGGGAGTACAAAAGAGAAAAGGTTGAATAGAACATAGCACAGAAGAGAAGTTATATGAAAGAGGGGCAAAGAGTGCATGTATGTATGTGTGTGTGTGTGGCAGCCAGTTAGTGCGCTCGACAGAGAGAAGCAATAATGCTGAACATCTCATGAGCAGTGTTGGTAGAGAGTGGTGACCAGGCATATCGCTTAGTGTTGCTCCTCAGCGTCAAAAAAGAGGGACGGTTGAACTGCGCGATGCGTAAGAATATCCTCTGCAGAGGACTTTGCAGAGGTCTCACTTGTTGAATGGGAGTAGTGCTATCACTTGCACAAAGAGCGGAGTTCTTTGTTTATTTCAGTCGGCGTGTCGTGCTTCCACCTCCTTTTTTGTATGAAGATGCACTACCGCAATGTCTCCCATCGACAGCGGAAAAAGAGAATGGGCGGAAAAGAGAACGTGAAGGGAAAGAGAGCAAAAATGCAACACACACACACACATACATACATATACAGGAACTCCAACACACGTCGCCGCTGCTGATTCCCTTTTCCCATTTTCAACGTGTTTAGTCTTCCGTACAACATGGGAAAAACGCCGCTCTTCCTCCGGCCTGTCATAGGTCCAATCACCCGCTGCAAAGCAGCGCTAGACAAGTGCCACAGCAGTGCGCCGACTCGGTCATTAGAGTGCAGCCGCTGTCTCAGACGCTACCCATCCACCCGTCTCGCAGGATGCCTCACGGCCGCTGGCATCGTGCCGGCCGCCACCTGGTGCACCCCTCGCGATGGTTCAGGCCCTCCACACCAGTAGGCAGTGAGGAAGCGGATGAGACACATTCAAGTCACTCTAGCACTCTGCCCATCTCATCTGAATAATGCAAACATGCTCACTGTCGCAGGTCGCTCCTACACCACACTGTCCAGAACCTGACCGCCGATATCAGTACTGATGCATCGCTCTGACCTCCTTGCGTTGTAGGCACTTTGACCCTGTCACCACCCGAAGTGGTGCGGCATTGGCAGGAATAGAGGGACTGACTGGCTTCCCCACACAGAGCGGTGGCACTTGGCCCTGGATGCCAAGCACTGAGGTTTACTCGTCTCAGAGGGAACATGTTCAGGCTCAACAATCACAAAGCAACAGGATTACGGAGAAGCTCCGCTCTACACCGACCAAAAAAAAAGAAAAGTACACCTCCTGTGGCGCGGTCAATTATGGTCACACAGAGAAGCAAAAAAGGCCGTGTGCCGCTGACCACAGCCAGAAAAGGGAGGGAGAGAGGGAGAGAACGAGATACACGAGCGTATGAGCAAGGAGTGATGAAGCGCAAAGGCTGGGTCGAGAAATGGGGAAACTCTCCGTTTACCACCACGCACGCTACTGCGAGTTCTCCTGTGAGTACTTGGTAAGCTTCTCCCTTTGCTTCTCGATGCGCTCCTGCACCTCGCGCTGCAGCAATTCCAGCGACTCCACAGTCAACTCCGACAGCAGAGACACAATGGAAAGCAGCATAGCGCGCTGGGCGGAAACGGTGGTGAACAGGATCGCCTTACCACTGGCAGTCCGCTCTTCAATCGTAGCAATGCAGTCAGAGTTACCGCCCGATACGCTCGATGGGGTGGCGTCTGTTGTTTTGGAAGGACTAATACAGCCACTGCCAGAGGCCCTCTTGGGTCGGAGAGAGGAGGCTGCTTCGGGGGATGCGGGGCTGGCGAGAATTTCGTCCACTGTCTTGGCTGTCATGCGCTTTTCCGCTGCCTTGCGCTCCTCTTCGGTGACCTCGACCCCATCCAACTGTCGCAGTCTTGGACAACAATACAAGATGAATTCGCGGTAGTACGGATGTTGCGCACATGGATTGTCACGGAGCCACAGCACGCTAAGCGCTGGCAGCACCCGCAAGGCCGACACCTCGCGGAGATCCGCCACCATGTTCTTGCGCAGGTACAACTCCTGTAGCATCCTACAGCCTTGGAACTCCTTCAGCGAGGAGACGTTGTTCGATGCAAGGGAAAGCACCTGGAGCCGGGGAAGCTTCGCCACGAGGGAGATGTCGGTGAGTCCCTCGCCCCACAAGTCGAGACGCTGCACATCGCCCAATGATTTTACCTTCGTCTTCTCCAGAACGAGCTTCTCAGAGAGGATCTTATCTGCGCCCATGACGGGCCTTTCAAAGAAAAGCGGAGGCAAAGCGTCCTCGGCGCAGATGCGGAGGCAACTAGAAAAACAAGCAAACAAAGGAAAACACCAGGTGAAAAAAGACGAGGATACAACCAAAACGAGAACGTCAACGGAACGCAGGGCACACGCACCAGCAGCAGCGGACACTTTGGCTGTCCCCGTTACTCTCGTTGTAATTCCCTTGCCTAGTATTCGCGTGTGCTTGGGTATTTGCGCTGTGGCAGGGCATACATATACCGCCCGAGACGGCCGTGTTGCAGGGAAGGAGAAGGAGGGGGAAAGAGGTGGATGTCGAGAGCTCAACAGGAAAGAAAGCACGAAACCAAGAATGAACACGGAGGAGGACAAGAACAAAAAGTGTCAACTACTCAGACAAGGTCAGGGCGGTGCGCATCGACGACGAAGGACAGATGAAGAAGAGAAGGAGCTCAATACAGCATGGAGAATGGAAGGGAAGGGAAAAAGGTGACTCATAGCAGTATTGCGTTACAGGAGAAGAGAGACAGACGTACACAGAGCGCGAGAGAAATGAACAAAGACAGCTGCGGGGATAGCGAGGAAAAAGGGGGAGTGAAGGCTGCGCGTCCGAGCGAAGAGAATTTTCACCGTGGCGCTTGTTAACAAGAAACAAAGACGAGAGAAGGGAGGGCCTTTATTGCGTGTTCTCGAAAATGAAGCACACGAGCGAGAGGAGAAGAATACGGTTCTGCGGAAGCCACGGCTTGAGGAAATACATCAACAGCGCAGACGGTGCTGCAGGAATACTTTTGGGTGAAACCAGACAATGATAGAGCCACACCGTGGGACAGTAGTGCAGCGGAAAGTTGGAGACCACAATACCAAGGTGAGGGCTGTAGTGCAGATGTCTCCGCACGTCTGCTGCGTATAAGTGTGTGCTTTCCTTTTTTGTGTATTTCAAAGACACGTCTTCCTATTCGCGCAAGGCATTGTACTGCTCGGGCCTGAGCGTGTGTCTGCCTGCTGCCAGAAGCGTGCACGACTGAAACTGAAGGAACACCGATACGCCTTGAGCAGCAGTAGCGGGGAGAAGAGAGATGTGGAGAAGTAATATGCGTGACAGGGAGGGGGGGTAAATCAAGGAGGAGGTGAAGAGCGAGGCAGTATAGGAACCGAGTGGACTCCAGTTTGAAAACACTGGCGTAGCGCATGAACAAAACCATGAGCGCAAAACTCACACACCAAATAAAAAGGGAGAAGAGAGAAGTGGGGGGAACAAAGGAGCGCAGTAGCCAAAGTAGGGGAGGCGCACACACACACACACGTGGGTGAGTGTTTGCCAGACATGAGAGAAGGGAAAGAGATGTAGAATGGGAGAGAGATTGGGTAGGGTCAGAAGTGTGTAAAAAGGCAGCAGAAGCAGCGGCCCCAGCGTGGTGGCCGTCTTCCACAAACACACACACACGCTCACATGATGTTGCGTGCAGAGTGGCCCGTTGCGCAGGTGATGGGCCGATCCTGCCTGTGCTCCTCCTCCCCCTCCCACTAGGTGTACAGGTTGCACAGAGATCGGAAAATGAAGAGAGAAAAGGGCAATCCAACGGGTGATCCCGGAAGATAGCGAGGACCTCCACGAAGCGAAGCAGGGGGTGCAGTACGGAGTGTGAGAGAACGAGAAGCCACTTTATTCGGTCGGAAGTGGGTGGAAAGAGGAAGAGTTTTTTGTGGGGCAAATGAGTTGAGCGTTATCGTACTGTAAATATACCGACGCACAAGGGGCTAATGGGGGAAACAAGGATGCGCCCCGGGAGTTGATCCCGGCTCGGTGGCATCGCACCGCATGTCTGTGTTCGCGTTTCTGCGTATGTGAAGGAGAGAGGAAGGCGAACGATGTCCGCCACACCAAAGCAAGCGCGAGAAGGAGAGAACTCGCTTGCTCACTACCACAATCCAAGTCATAGTGCCAGCCAGCGCCTGCGAACCAAATTCAGAAGACCTGCGCACATACGCACACACACACACACACACACACACACAGCGTCCGCACGTCAACACGGCAAAGGAAAACACATCAACAGGCAACAGCGCCGCCTGCACAGCAATCGCACGCGCACGCATGCGCGCCCTGGTGCTCCCCCGGTAGAGGACCAGGACGCACGCCTCAGAGAAAGAAAAAGCAGTCGCCATCACAAATGACCCGCCAGCACTCGGTCCCGCCTCCCCCACGCCGCCGCCCGTAAGTGGCTCGATAAGGGGAAAAGAGGAGGGGGGAGGGCGCTGAGGAAGAAAGGAGAGTCGGTACCCTTTTTGAGATCGGGCACTCCTCCTTACGGCGTCTTCTGTGTCTTCGCGGTAGCATTGCCATTCTCGTCCGGCGCTGCGCCGCTTGTGGCGCTGTCGCTGCTATTGTCTAGTTCACCTGTTACTGTGTTCACCGGTGACGGAGGGGACCGACGGTCACCGTACACAACGCTCACCTGCCCGTGCGGCGGCTGTACTTGGATGTAGGGGAAGTAGTAGTACCTGTTACACGACGGCTCCACCTGCGGGTTCAAGCGAAGACGACCATTCACGCAGACTACGTTGCCCTCGTTCAGCTTGGAGCGGACCTCTCGGGAAAAGACATCGCCAAAGCAGCGCACTGTGTGATGATCCTTCTCCACCACACACTCTTCGCCTTGGTTCGCCGTGTCCAGGCTTGTTGTGGTGAGCGTGAATTGGGTGACAGCGTCCTCGAAGACGTAGCCGGTTTGGATGTCATGCACTACGCCAACGAGTGTCACGCAGTTAATCGACGGCGCGCGCTGACCGGGTCGACCCGCGCTGAAGCTGGCGCCCTTTGTGGAAGAGATATTGCCTAATGAGGTGCCGCTAGTGCTACTGCACGCGCGTATAGAGAGACATGAGACACTGGCGCGCGTGCTTGTAACTGACTGACACTGCACCGCCGAGGACAACGGATGCACCGTGGTCGCCATCAGCGGCGCCACTGCAGCTGAGCAAAGGCGGCGATACATGATGCTGCCTTGAGTCGCTTCTTTACCTTTCACAGCAACAAACCAGCAGAGGGGTTCCGCAAGCGAATTGGAGCTAACGCACGACACGGCAGGTGTGCAAGGGGAAAGGATGCTGCGATGACGTCGATCAAGCAACGTCAAGACTGAGTTGAGAAAGAGTGAGGAAGAGGAAAAACAGGTGAGGCAATGGGGAAACCGAAGGATGGAAAGAATGGAGGGGGTACGATACACAGAAGAGCATGCAGACAGGAAGGGGTATGGCATGGGGAACCAGAGAGATGAAACATTCCCAGCAAGGACACCCATATGGGCCTGCAGGTATCACTTTCTTTGGAGGGGGGAGGCACAGGAAACGAGTTGCAAGCGGGTGACTGCTGGAAGAGAGACCCAAGTGGGACTCACCGTCCACGGCCGCATCGGGATCGCCACACCGTGGAAGGAAGAAGAGAAAAGAGCTTCCTGACTGCTCAGGCGCAGCAAACGCCTAGCTGAAGAAGACAGACACACCGCTGACTCTCACAGGTTGACACCGGCGCACACACATCAAGCGAAAGAAGCTGCTTCGCCCCCCCCCCCGTGCATTTCAGGAAAAGGCGTACACGACAGCAGTGGCACTTGTTTATGACAACCCTCGCGGCAGGGCACGCACGCTACCCTTAAAATTGTCCCTCGTCACCTCCAGTACCGGCACTGTCACGACCTTTTGCAAATCGCCGTCGTACACGTCCTCCATGCGCAGCTGACCGCTGACCACAACCCATCGATGAAGGACCAGCTCCTCGGCCCAGGCCTTGACGCAGCGCAGCTTGTCCGACTCCGACAACATTGAAGACGGCGCGGGAGCCTCGCTCGTGTCGCCAACTTTAGTGGCTTCACTGCTCATCACGCTTGGAGTCACACGCCAGCACGTGTCCATAGCCCCAGGAGACAGTGCACACCGCACGGCCAACAACTCAGACGACCCCATCGACACCCACAGGAGCAACACGGCGCAGGATTGAGTGGTCAAGGTTGCAGTGGCGATGGTGCGCTTGCCAGGTACGCCTTCCCCAGACGGTCCTGGTGTGTGAGAGGCAGGGTACCCGCACTGCACTGAGTGCACGTACGCGGAGATATGCGCCACATTCACACACGACACCGTGACAGCGATGGTGTTCTGGGCGGTGGAGTGCCTCTCATTGAACAGCTGATGTTGACGACGTTTGATTTCATCCCAGGAAGGGGCAGAGGTGGCGGCACTGCGATTCTCCGTCAATGTGGGATCGGTGCAGGGATGCAGCAAAGACGACGACTGCCCAGTAGCCGAGCCAAAGCAGCCAGCTAGCTTAGCAAGACGTGTCGCCTCACGCAGTGACGTGATAGTGGCGCTCGAGGACGCCGTCTTGATGCTCCCCGAGCCACAAAAAAAACGACAGCACTGTCGCATCTGTAACGGACTCGCAACTCCGTGAGAGAAAGACCCACAGACACTGCGGGAAACACAGAAGCTGAGGACAGGCACTGCGTTCTGATTCGTGGGGTAGAGGGAATGGGAGGAGGGTTGTGAATAGCAGTAGTTTCCACAATAGGCCAGCAAAGGAGAGAATAGAGAAATGGAAAAGTGGTCGAGCCATGGTTGCAAGGCAGTCCGAAATCAGACAAAGAGGTGAGTCACCGTGCTACGGTTGCACGCTTGCACGGCACAGTACCTTCACTGTTCCACTTTTCACCTACCTGACTGATGCATCATCTACCGAAGAGAAGGCAGCGATGGTGGTGGTGGTGGCGCAATGTGCATGTAGGCCGGTGAAGCAAAGCGCTTCCGCTGCGAAGCACTGTAGGCGATGAACTTCTGAGTCGTACGAGAAAAAAAAAGAGCAGGATGGCACGGCTGTTGAGGTCTAAAGCGCACCTGGGGCACCATCGGACCCTCAACCCGCCTCATCGCTCCGGAGTAGCAGTAGCGACTTCCAGCGGGCATATGTCACTTTTTTTGTTTGCTTCGAGGCCCTTGTGGGAATGAGAGAGAGAGAGAAGACTTAGAGTCATGTAGGAACGTATGCGTGTGTCTGTGATGCGCGCGAGCTCTAGAACTGCTATACTGTGCCAGGTGGTGTTGCCACCCTTTCCCACGACCACCAACCACCACCACCTTCCTCGTCATCTTTGTCTTTAACACACTCCGCCGCAGAAGATCGACAGATCAAGTGCCAAGAAAGGGGAGAAGAGGGAAAACACTTCGAGGGGCGTGCAGGATGCAGGGAGAAAAGGGCAAGTGCCAGTCAGCGATGACCGAGACTCACAGCTCATCCACTTTGTTTGCAATGAAGGTCCATGAGGGCGCCAGTCGGTACGCCTCTGTTCTGCCCTTCGAGGTGCGCTGTCTGTGTCTGTTCAGCGGCACGATCGCACGGCGGCTCCGCTGCAGGGTTGCCGTGCCTTCTACAATGAAGTGGTGCAGCAACACACTTTGGTCCTCCATGCAGCACCGCTGCAGCTCGGCGCGGCATAGCTTCTCCAGCGTAAGGAGGCGGGTGAGACGTCCAGTGAAGAAGGTGTCATCAGTCAATGCCGTTGATAACACCGGACCACCCGTAAGCCCCGCAGCAGGTTTGGGTGCCCCCACAGAAAATGTGGTAAGTGCATCGGATAGGGTCGTCAGTGCGCGTGGCAAATGTTGTTGAACGTCGCAACGAGCGATGAGCTTAGGCGACCGTACTCGTTGGTACGAGCAGGAGGCCGCCGGCAATCGCCGCGCCCACGAACTGCACCTTTCTCCCAGTGGTCGACGTTAACAGACGTAGATGAAAGTCTCTGCATAGATCGTGGGGACACAACACTAGCCCGCCCCGCAGTGCTCTGCCGCGCATCTGGTTCGCGTACAGACAGGGGTGAGGAGCTTTGCTCGCCGTAGACAGCGTCAAAGAACCGCTTGTACTGAACGTAGCTGCTGAGCCGCTCGCGGTGGTAGTCCTCCGGGCGCTGCGCCGCTTGCAGTGTCTTCTGCTTCGTAGCGATGCCGTCACGCGGGCTGTGCAGAACGCCACCGCTACTGGTGCTGGACAACGCACCAAGGTGGCGAAATCGAAAGGCTTCGCTGGTTGTGTAGCGACTAACGTCTCTCGCAACGCGACTCTCCCTTGAGTCATCAGTAATGGGGTTGATGTGGTGACTCGCAGCTGAGGTTGAAACGCGATTCACGCTGGCATTCCACACACGACTCGACGTGGCGTGAGATACATCACGCCCCTCCGTCTGAGCTGAGGAGTGGCTTGAGAAGCTCCCTACGCCAGGAGACGAGACGGCACGAAGCGATTGTGACGGGTCTTGCGTGGCAGCGCTAATGCGTGCGGCGGGCAGCGCGGCGCCTCGCAACAGATCTGTACAAGGGGCCGCAGTCTTCGCCGGCAATCGCGACTCGAGCCCACTTCGCCGCCACAGTGCTTCGGATGACGCACAGAGAGAGGCAGCGGTAGATGAGCGGTGAGCTGCAGCGGGTAACGTGCGCACCAGGTGCGGCACTAGAGACGCCCTTGACTCTCTTTGAGATCGTCCGAGAATGTAGTTCTGAGTAGCACTGGGCTCCATGTGGACGTCCGCCTTCCCTTCCGCACGCTGTGCCGCCGCATTTTGCTGAGCGGTGCGGGCAGTGCGCCAGGGTGAGAACAACTTCGCTTGGTACACCAATGACGGTGGCTCGCTTGAGGTATACATGAGCGATGCTACTGTCTCTGGCATCTGCATGGAGGAGTAGTCCAGCATGCGAGATGCAGCAGGGGAGGAATTGTGGGACGTCTGGGGGTGAGGCTGGTGATCGGGCGAGGCGCGGCGCCCCTCCGTGTCAGAGCCTGCGTACATGATGCTGGGTGTCGTGGATCGGTGTACCAGCAAACAACTAGTGGTGTCACCTTTCTGGTCAACCCTCACGCTTCGCCGACCCCGGGCGCAGTCGATAGAAGAGCTCAAAAAAGAACGCACCCAATCTGCGGCTACGGCGTTGGCGGTAGTGACAGTGGCGAGAGGGGGGACTTGTGCCTTGGGGCCGACTGCATTCCTACTCGGCATGTTAAAAGTACACGAGCAGGAGCGGTCCTCGAGAAACCGCGTCGACACGCCATCGCCCCTTCGTGAAGGGGGCAGCAGCAGCCTGTCGTCATCGCCATAGTCCGCGTCGGCATCCTCTGCTGCCCACATGCGATAAACCGAGAGTACAGCCTTGTGCGCTTGATAGAGACACCGCCGCTCATCCGTCTCATGCGTCTCGAGTCGCACACGATGCTCTTCCTCCGTGTAAAGATACTAAACTGTAGCGGACTGACTGGTGCCTGGGGCGCCAGTGCATACTTGACCGCCTCTACACCTGCTGAGGGCTGCTCCGGTGATAGCGCACACGGTGTGGAGGATGGAGATAATGACGGCAATACAGAAGACGGTTGAGAGACTTGCTGTAGGCCCTCGCGAGTGCCACTGCGCATTACGACGAAGTCCGCAGCAACAGTGCTAGTCTCCACACTGTCCAGCCCTGGACTCGCGGCACCTTCAGTGGGAAGAGCGGCAACTTCGAGAGGTGAGGTGGAAGATACAACGCCTAGCGTCCTCTGTTCGTGGTCGTAGCGTGGCAGCGTAGGCGCACTTGACGGCGGCGAGTGCGCACTATGGCCGTGATGGGAAGGAGAAGAAGAGCCTGACGTGGGGATGTGGCACTCTAGATGGCTCCCCGGCGTGCCTCCTGGTGGTCTCCTCGGCAGCGATTCGCTGGCATGCTCGAGTGACGGATTGTTCACTTTTGAACTGCCACGGGATGGGCTGACTATGGCTGTTGTCGCTGATGCACACCCACCAGGGGGGCTAAAGGGACTCAGAAACTCGAGTGAGCGAAGCCGTTGCACACGATCACCTGTGTGAGGAGACGAGTACGAGGTGTCCGCAGATGGTAAGAAGCACGACATGCGTGGTAAAGAACCCACCTCAGCGCCGCTTCCAGCGGAGGAAGACGCTGGAGTGCGGTGCGGAGAAAAGGGTCGTGAAACCGGGGAAGCTCCAAAGTTGCTGCTGTGGCCGTCCACGTGTAGAGAGGCGGCTGCCACCACGTCAGCGAACATCTTGGCTGATTGAAGTGCCGAAAACGCCAGTCCGTGGCGTGCAGAGAGAACTCGTGACTCTATCGACTTGGGGAGGCCAGGCCATAAAAAAAAAAATAAGCGCCGGTGTTTCTTTATCGTTTCTCTTTCGTTGTTGTTTTCAAAGATCGCAGTGTAGGCACGTACTCGCACGCACGAACGCACGCACACGTACACACACACACACACACAGTACCAGGTAGTCGATCGGGAGCTCTTCGGAGGAGAACAGCAGCGCTTCAGGCACCACGCCAGGGAGCGCAAAGTGAAACAAAAAGGAAAGTGAGATGGCGCAGTGAGTAGAATGGATAGGAAGGCGAGAAATAGACAGAAGAGGCAATCTAGAATCTAACGAAAGCCAAGATAAGCATCATCAGAAAGTAAGGTGAAGGAAAAGGGGAAATATGAGCACCGAGTACGGTGAAGTCGCCACTAAGGGGAAGAGTTTCTATTCAACAAGGACGGAGAAAGGGCAGACGGCGCAGGTGTCTCCTGCTCCTCGTTTGGCGAGCAGTGATGGGCAAGTGTGGCAGCTGTGCGTCTAAGACCGCCAGCAGTGCTGCACACGAGTTGTCGTCCTGGTTGCTTTCACGTAAAAAATGACGGTGAGCGAAGCGGTAAAAGGGGGTCTCAGGAGGAGGAAAAAGAAAGAGCGAAGGAGTGTAGACCATGTCACGCCGCACGAGAACTGTAGTACTGGAAGAACGCATGGAGAAACAGACTAGAGAAACTGCGTGCACGCACGCTTGGTGCACAGAAACAGTCGTAACAGCAGAGACCACCTTCCACAACCCATAGAGTTCCACAATCTCCTCATCTTACTGAGCTTAAGCGGCTTGTAAGAAACCACACGTCATGGCAGGTATGGCACTCGCCCCAAGAAAGGGAAAGGAAGAGCGGCTCCGACTATTGATCTTGCCGCTCAGCTGTTCTTTCTTTTTTCTTTCTGACGTGATCAGACGATGTTGTCTTCACCGTTCTGCGGTTTCCAGCATACGACTATCGACATTAACATACACACATACACACACATGACACTGTGCTTATCTTTGAAAGAGCTCTACACGAAGAGGAAAGGGTAGCAATGCCCGATAGGGGTGAGGAGGGTACTTGGAAGAAAGAAGTTGTCATCTGTGCAGCATGCGTACTGCCTATATTGTCGCGAGCGAAATGATAAAACCATACACGGGAGGAGAAGAAGAACGCTGACGTTCCTTTACACCCCACTCACATCCACGCGGGCGTGTAAAGCCTCCCCCAGCAGCAGACTACCGTTTACGAGCACGAGAGAGGGAAACAAGATTGTGCGTAAAGGCGAGAAAATAGAAAAGGTAAAAGCGGTGTTGAGGGAAAAAAGTGCAGACAAGAGTCGCAGTGGACGGGTGGAGGGTAGCAGGACTCACCCTTGCACGACGACAGATGGGCAAACGCACGCAGAAAGAAAAGAAGCACCGGAGAGAAGTCGAGCAGCATGTGCCCACCAGCCCACGCATCAAAGAACAACAGAATACTCTCAGACCTTCAAGTGTGCACGGAGCGAGGAAGAGTGAAAAAGAGGAGGACAGAAGAGAAGAGAGTAGTAAAAGAACCGACAGAGAGAAAGCAGAAGAAGCGGGGGGGGGGGGGGGGCAGACTACACCACACTGAGTAGCTCCTGTTTGTTCCTTCAGAACGATGCAAGGGCATACAAAACACCGACAAACACCCGAGCTAGACGAAAAAATGTTGAAGTCCATACACAGACGCCTGCGTTACTGGGACAAGCCGGCTGTGTGGCCTGGAATAGTCAGTTAAGTAACGGGGATCAGGGCAGTACGTATGACCTGCTCTTGCATATAAGTGTGTCTGCTGGGTCAATGCTACGAGGGGGGATCACAGTTATATCGCTCCTACAGCGCTGTTCTCGAGCACGAAAAGACACAACCAAAAAGAGTAACGCATTACGGCCAGTACAGCACGGGGGGTTTGTAAGTGGACAAGTGAGCATGGCGTTACACCACCTGGCGTAATTGAGAACCGCTTTGCCTACGCAATGTCACCGTTTCTAGCATGCTAGAGCAAGTGAATGGGCCTCGCTACTCACACCCTTTTCCTTCAGCCTTTCACAAAGCACAGCCAATATAAAAGTAAAGACGCCTCTTTGGTCCTTGAGTAACAGGTGTCTCAAGTACTTCACGCACCTACAGCTCGCGCTTCTTATTCTACTGCCTAGTCAACTTTGGGCCTCATCTCCCCCCTCAGAGGCTCCGCCAGTGCGTCCTCCCTCCGATTCTCCACTTCGACCACCACCACCTGGTCCTTCATGGCATCCCTGAAAAGCATCGGACAGAAATCAATCACCCATGCAGGCAGAACGGTATCAAATTGCGTGATCGCGACTCGATGGAACAGTATGTTGCCGAGCACAAGATGCACAAACCCAATGAACTGCACCACGTTGAAGTGCTCCTCGAAGACGGATGGGATGAGAAGGCACACCAGCCACACCGTCACGATTCGGAGGGAACCAAGCATAACAGTGGCCGTCGCAGAGACGTACTTTAGAACGCTCATGTGGCAGGCATTGTAGAAGAAGCTGGAAAGGATATAGGCTGAGACAGACAGCTTGCACATCCACGACTTTCGAATCTGCGCAAATGCGAGGACGACATCATCGTACGGCACCTTCAGCGTTGGCTGCAACTTCTTCACCCATGTAACATTGGTGTATATAGCGCCAGGTCCTCTGGCAGCCTGAAACTCCTCGACGGCCACCAAGTTGTGGCCCCAGAGGGCCATTGGCACCAGCTGCAAGAAGGCCAGTAGACTGAGCGTCATGCCGGCACCGTAGATGCCCTCGGTTCCCACCAGCTGCAGCGGTGGAACCTTGTAGAGGCGGACCAGTCGCTCCTCACACACGCCTTGGAAGGCGTGCAGAATTTGCGCCACGAGGACAAGGAGGTTGCCCAGCGCTTGACTACTATGCCGTTCCTCCGAGGGGCTCGAAAAGCCGGTACCGCGTTCGCGAAGGTTGCTAACGCCTACCAAGAGGAGACCCA
The DNA here is from genome assembly GCA_003664395.1 of Leishmania lainsoni. Classification (NCBI taxonomy): domain Eukaryota; phylum Euglenozoa; class Kinetoplastea; order Trypanosomatida; family Trypanosomatidae; genus Leishmania; species Leishmania lainsoni. The sequence goes on from RAIA01000041.1 coordinate 723,770, forward strand.
GCACGACGAAACCCATCCCCCACAGCTCCACCTTCGTGAAGCGGTAGTCTAACCAGAAGTATGAGATGACGGCGATCCACACCACTGTGGAACCGCGCAGCATCTGGTACACAGAAGCGTGCGTGAGCGTCATGCCAACGTTCTGTACAATGCTCGCCAAAACGTCGGCGCCAGGTGGTAACAACCACAGAAACGGATTGCGCGGTAGTACGTAGTCTTTGCCCTCCACCAGCTCGCCTGTGTCGGCGCACCCACCCCTCTTCTTGTCGTGCAGGCGAGGCACCACAGACTTCTTATACACAAGCAGGCAAGCAAAGATCACGAGGCAGATCGCTTCTGAGCAGAACATGAAGAAGGTCTGCGTGAACGGGTGGGCGAAGGAGTAGTGCAGCCGGAAATGCACGGCGTGAGAGCCACCATGGCCGCCCGTCGGCCCCGTAAAACCATCCGGCGCGTGAATGGTGTCCGCCCATTTCAAGCTCAACGTCTGCACGGTGCCCCATAAAAGAAAGAGAACCGCGAGAACTATCGGAAACACTGCAGACGCCGTATCGCCCATGGCAGGAGGTAAGAGTGCCGTGGAGACGCCGGGTGAAGAGGAAAGGGGTGGGGGGTAGTGTTGCTAAGCAGCAGGTGCACACGTAAGGTAGGCCGCAAAGCGGAAAACGTAAGCCAATAGAGCTTCGAGAAGCAGCCCCAACGAATGTGACCTACTTCGGTATTCTCACGGGTGGAGGCATGTGCACACAGAGAGGTGTACCTGTATCGGTGTGTATTAGCTACGCTGTGGTGACCCTTACGCTCCTCACAACTCGACTGTGACGCTCAGCACTGCTGGTCCCTCTGCGCGCACGGCGCAAAGAATGGATAGCGATATATGAAGCTGAGCAGATTACACACGGTGCCTGGGACGGAGTCACACGGACTAGAAAACGGAAGTGATGTGGTGAACTGAACAATCAGAGGCGGCACTGTAGACGCTGCCACAAAGATTATTCGAAATAGAACAAAGAACACAGGCGGAGGGGGAGGAAGGAGGGATCCAGCAGCGACAAAGTGAAGTAAAAGAAAGAAAGGTGGTGAACACGAATAATGCCGAGATTTTATACCGTGTGATGATCTCACAACACAGCAAGAGCAACCCAGGAGAGGGTACTCAGGACGAGCTACGTACTCCCCTCAGCATCATTATCACCAGACACACCAAAGCTCGTAGATAAGAGGCAGCTCACACATTGCTAGTCACCATTCCATGCGAAAATGCATTACTTCGTCTAGGTCTCGCCCCGGCGGCACACACGTACACATGCTTAGTGCGCAAAAACTCCTTACTTTTCTCACGTGTACATCTCACCACGAGCGAGCAGGCGCCTGCAGCCGCCACTCCTCCACCCCTGCAACAATGCCGCTGGTGCTGGTCCCTCTCGCATGCCCGACGCTGCAAGCCTGTCGGCTCTGTCGCACCTCCACCATTCGCAATGCCCACAGGCACGCGGGTGCGAGAGGCGCACGCGACGGGCTTGTAGCGCGCGCACACCTGCTGCATCGCCGACACAGGGCGCGGTGAGTCGCTGCACGCGTCATCACGACCGCAAGCCTCGTGGACACAGGCCCACCCCTAGGCCTCTCCGCCGACACCAAGAGCCCGCACCCAGCCTCTTGGCTTCCCCACAGAGCGGGCACCGGAACTCGATACCACAGTGAGATGGCCGGCATCATCAAGGACTACAAGAATCAACTTGAAAATGAAAAGAGAGCTCTGAAGAACAAGAACATGCAACGGTGACACGGGTGCGCGCAGTGCGGAGTGTGTGGATTCTCAATCTCTTCGAGCGGAAAATAGAAAGATGCCTACGTAACCAACGGGCAGAAGAGGGATGTGGCAAGCTGATAAAACGTCTGCAGGGGAGAAGTGAGGACTAACCCGCACACGTCCTTTGTTAAACTCGCAAGTGCACGTCAAACTGGGGCTGCATAATGCCGAAAGGAGAACGTCTCACACCAAAAGAAAAAAAAATAAAGAGCACATCATCAAGCGAGTTGGGAAGGAAAAGAGCGAGGAAGGCAACAGCTGAAATCAAGAGCACATGCAAGTATCCGGAGCGCGTGATGAGAGGGGACTGTGTAGCGTTAGAGAGATTGGAAAGAGAAAACAGAGAAAAGGCCGAACGCAAGGTTAAAAGCCATGACGATCTCTGATAGTGGTAGAAAGAAAGAGATAGTTGAAGTTTTTTGAAGTGAGAAGACGAAGGGGAAAAAAAATGGCGAGAAAAGAAAGCAAAGTAATGACGGGAGAGGGTGGCATTTATGGACATAAATCTCCAAGCTCCAGTCAACTTTACTTTTGCAAAACGTGCACACTCACAAGTACCAAAGACCGAGCACTTGGGGGGTCTGTGTCTGCGAGTGTGTGTGTGTGTGTGTGTGTGTGTGTGTGTGTGTGTCAAATGAGACAGAGGAAAAGGAAAAAAAAAGACGCTCAGTTCATTCTTCAATTCATTTGGCTCGAGAGAATCATGGATGCATGCACACCTGTTTGTAAGGCTGGGTGAGATGTACTGCAGTTCCCTTAGTTGGCCCTTCTTTTCCCTGCTTCCTTGTCTGCCTGGTTGCGATGAGCATCCCCACCGCAGGGAAGAGCGCTCACAAGTACGCACGAAAAAATGGAAGTCTCAGCTTTCACCCACGAAAGAGAGGCAAAAATACTCAAAGGCAAACTAAGCAGAGGGAAACATCATCCGCACTCCCGCAAACACATACACTGGCATACACACATCCGCACACACATGTTACCAACACCCTCTCTTCTGCCGGCGAGCGATTTCTAGGCTAACACAGCGAGACAGAGCGGGTGTGATCGGACACCGGGGAGGAGCGAAAGAGTAGCAAAGGAGGGAAACAAGACGAAAAAGAGAAAAGCGCACTCACACAAGATGACCCACACGCCTAATTGCATTGTGACCAACTACATCAGAAATTAAAAAAAACTTTAGATTTCAAAGAGAAACATAAAGATGACACTGCGCTGCCCCCAGCATTCACACACACACACACACACACACACACACACACACACACACACACACATCATGTTTGCTTCAAGTGAAGAGGGAAGAGGAAAGAGTAAAGTGTTGAGAGCTGTGCTCCCGCTCCCCTTGTGTTATCCAACTTCTTCGCCCTTCAGCTTTTCTGCTCGCTCCTTTCCTGAAGTGCGCAAGCACGCAAGCAAACACACACGCGCACACACATCTTTGTAATACGTGCGTAAAGCGAGCGATTCAGAAGAAAAGGAGGAAAAGAAAGTGACGATATGCCATCTAAGTGGAGAGTTTCTTATTCTTGTTTGGGTTCCTTACATCGATGTAAAGAGCGCAGATGTTTGAAGAGAAGGTGGCAAAGGGCATAGGAGGGAGAGGGGGGAGATAGCACCAATCCTCCCATCTCTCTTGGATTTCTGCTTAGGATGTTCCCTCCCTCTTTACTGCCGAAACGCCTCACAGAGAAGGAAGGAAAGAACAGAAGAGAAATGGGTGGCGGCAGTCCGTGTCCGGGGAAGAAAAATACGCAATGAAAAAGAGGAAAGACACACACAAAGAAAAACTCCGGCACCCCCTCCAAACAGAAAAAAAAAAGAGGCGAAGAGGAAAAACACAAACAACAGGCCGGCAGGCCTCACGTGCTCGAGAATCCCATGTGGAGGAGGGGACGGGCCACGAGCTCATTTCTGAGACAACGGTGGCCGCGCGTAGAGCATCAAGAACACAAATAATGGTTTTCTTTTTCGTCTCACCCCCTCACCTTCTTCTGCTGTCTTGCTCTTGCTTTCTCCTCTATGCCAACGTCTCGCGAAGCAGGCGCAGTCGAGCATCAGCGTTTTGGTGCTGGCGCAGCTTCCCAACCAGTCGCACACTTTCGTAGTAAGCGCTCGTCACGCACGCGTGCGGAAGCACTAGCGGTGGGATTTGCCGCAGGCACTCACGCGCATCAAACGCGGTAACCCTGCAGAGCTCTCGGCCGCGTTGATGCACAAAGTTGAGACACGTCTCACGTGCCGCTAACCACAAGCCGCACACGTCTGAGTAGAGCACGGACGTCAGTCGACGTGGATCATTACTATTGCCCTTGGTAGTACGGCTGTACTGCTCCACGAGACAGCGCAGGGGGGAAGAGGGGGGGTCGCTGCAGTATAGCTTCATCTCTGTGTGGCACGCCTCTTGAAGCGAAACCGGAGGAGCACCTTTAGCGGATGCCGCCGTTGAAGTCTCTTCCCAGGCGGTATTGTTTCCTGCATCACCTCTGAAGTTGCCGTCGCGCATGCGTGTGCCGGCGAGTGAGCCGCCATTGAGGGAGAGGAAAAGCAGAACCGCCACTAGGGCGATAAACCAATACCGAGAGAACTGGAACGGTGCATGGAAGATGGTTTTTCCACGTCTTGGCATACCGCAAGGTTCAAATAGTGAAAAAAAGCTCAGCTGGCACACTTTCAATGCGACGCAGGAGAAAGGGGGAATCGAAAAGAGGTGGATGAAAGAGAACTCAAGTAACTCTGGTTGTTAATAAGGCAGCGTAGAAACACGAAGAGCCCTTGTGTTTCGTGTGTTGGCCACAGCCTACGAAAATAGAATAAAGAAGGCGCGACACAGCACACAAGAGTGAACAGAATTTTAAAAAGCGCACGGATGAAGAAGGTGTGTGTGGCTCTTGCAGCTCGTCTTCCCACACCCCTTCTTTATTCGTGTATGGAGGAGGGGGGCGGGGGGTCGATAGTCTTGAGTGGAAATAAGTCGCTGAATGCCTAAAGCAATTTTGGGCCTCTGTTAATGTTTGCTGTGTGTGTGTGGTAACTTTTTCGTTTAGCTTCGCACTGCTGTCCTTTGGGGGAGGGTAGAAGGCGCGTGCGTTTGATGGGGAGGGGAGGGAGGCTCTGAGGGTGATACGGCACAAACGGGGAAAAGAAAAAGAAGCGTTGAGAAACGCTGCCTTATCTCGCGTTGTGTTTTGGCGCTCTGCGTTTGTATTGTTTGTTGCTTAGAGGCGTCGAACAATACGGTGATGAATAGAAAGGAAAAGAAGAATGCAGCGCTCGGGCGTGGGAGGGGTGCGGATGGAAATGTGAAAGCTCTGGCGTGACGCGTGGTCTCTCTAGATGTATAGTTGTGTACTTGTCTGCACACGCGTGTGCTTGGGTCAAGATCTACAACCTCAACCTGCACGCTAGAGTCGACCGCAAACGTACACGCACAGAGACACACAAGCAGTGCTGTACTTGGCGTTGCTTGTCTACACGAAGTAAAAAAAAAGGTGGAAAGAGGATAGGAATGGGCAGACGCGTCGGTAGAAGAACACCAGTGTGCTTGTTGTGCCCACAGTTCCCGAATTACCGCTCCCTCACTCACTATTTTCTTTTTTTTTCTGTATAGTGTGTGTGTCACGAGTGGAAGGAGACGATAAGGAAGAAGTGGGGGGCACTAAAGCAGAGGAAGACAGAAGTTGTCTAGCAGATGAAACGAAGAGTCAAAAGGGAGAGCCCTAAACGCACAAATGGCGGTTTATTCTTACAAACGAAAAAAAAAAAGAAAAACAAGAAAAATGTGCCTGTCAAAGCAATGCGCGGGAGAACACAAAGTAGAAGGGCCACAGGGAGAAGATACACGCGCACAGTGAGGAAACGAATCAGAAGAAAATACAGGAGGGGGAGGGCAGAGTCAGATCTTGTGGCAAAATGACTAGTTTGTCAGCACCTAAAAAAGTGGAGTGAGGGGTGTAGGGGTGTAGAACCTATCCGAGATACTGACGAAAAGCAAAGGCAGAAAAGGGAAAAGAGAGAGAAGCAATGACGTGTAGAAGTCCAAGAAGAAAGGCATGTAATCGTCGATACACACACACACACACACGCACACATCAAGGAAAGAAAAAAAATATATAACGGAGAAAGCAGCAGTCAAGAAAAAACCTCTGGCCGACAGAGAAGGTGAAAAAGATGAAGAGAAACACAGGGAACAACGAAAAAGGAGCAGGGGAACTGGCACTCAGAGCGACCGTTGCCGAGAAGCCTGTTATGTTATGTTTCGTATCTCCCTCCGTTGCCTGCGTAAGCCCCCCCAAAAAAAAAAGCGCCCGGGAGTAAGCGTGTGTGTATGCAAGTGTGGACGAGTAGCAAAGCTAGCTGCAGGCTCGCACCTTCTCTGCAATGCTCAGTACACTCCGCTTAGGTGCAGAAAAGGGAAAGACAGACACGCCACAAAGGAAAGGGAAGTACAGGCACGTCGGTTGCGATGCCGGACGTCTACCTCGTGAGTAGCACGGCAATCGCACGCCAACAGTACAGAAGGAGTTTGAACGGATAAAGGTAGGAAAGGATAAAGAAGAAGCACAACTCTGCTCTTTTATCTTTCTCAAGAGATGTTGAAGCGGCTATGAGCGTGTGTGCACCGATACGTCACTTTTCGTTTTTATTTGGAGAGGTGGGAATCACGAAAGTTGAAGCGCATGTGAGAAGTTACCGTAAAGGCAGAGATACCAATAGGAAGAAAGGCTAATAATGCCGTATGGGACGCCCTAACTACGAACGTCTCCTGTTCATCCTACGCGATGGAGTAGAGGATGTAGAGAGAAAAATGAACAGAAGAGGGAAGGGGAGGCGAAGATCAGAAAGGGAAATGAAAAATGGGGGGCACAACATCAAAAGCACGTCCACCGAGTTGTGAAAAGAGAAGAGGTGAGGCGTGGGGAGGGGCGAAAACCTGAAAAGTGCTGTGGGATGTGTGACTGAGGAGAACTCACAGCACAGAGGAGCTCGCGAGATAAATAAAGGACAGGGCAAGATAGTGAGATAGAGTGGCGTGCATACAACTGACGAGCGAGTCGGACAAAGAAGTTCCTCTTTCCTCCTCTGATGCAAAATACCGAAGAGAGAAACGCTCAAACAATAAAACGCAGGCAAAAAAAAAAAAGAAGAGTGCGTCAGCGAGGGAAAGAAGCAACAAAAGCCGTAGAGGAGCGCGGCGGTTGAGTGAACAAAGCGACTGAGCCGGCCAATACGACGTGAGGAAGGGTTTGTGTGTGTGTGTGTGTGGGGGGGGGGGGGGGGGGGGGTATGGATCGTCGTGGAGAAGATGAAACGCAATGAACTGCGTGAGTGTGTGTGTTTCAGCCTGTCAGTGTACGGGGCGTCAAAGTGTAATTGCACGAGGATTCCTCTTTTTTTCTACCCTTTCTGAGTATCTGTCTGCTTGAGTATGAGATCCACCTCCTGCGGGTTCGGAAATCCACAATTGCACGTAATGGAGCGTGGCAGTTGACGGTGCGTGCTCAAATCTAAGAAGAGGATCGAGAGAGAGAGAGAAAGCGAATACGTACCCTCAGCGAATCGGAGAGAAGTGGGCTGGCGTCTGCCTGTAAAAGAAAAGTTGTCCAAGTAAGATACCGGACAGACGAGCCGTGTGGTGGACGTTAGGCGTGCGAGGTACGAGGAGGGGCACTTGAATAGAGCAACTCAAGATGAACACACACTCACACAGAGAGAGAAAAAAAAAAGAAGAGGCGATGAAGCAAATGGGGGAAGACAAACTGGGAGTTGAGAACGCCTACAGTCCGTGTCGTTTTTCTGCCCCCTTTTTTATTTTTCGCTCACCTCTTCTCAGATCGCCACGGTAATCCGCTTATGCCCCCCTCGCCTTTCAGCGGTGCACTAGCAGTAAAGAAGTACCGCTGACCGTTACGGAAAGCTACAGAGTCAGTGAAGGATCGCCAAAAGGAAAAGTCCTTTGGGTTTCGGGGCCAAGGCAGTCGCGTAGCGAGAAGTGAACGGGAGCAATAAGGGGAAAGCAGTGAAGAAGCAAGGGCGGAATAAAACTAGAGCTAAAGAGAGATGCGAAAGGGGTCCGATCAAGCACGCGTCACACATACACCATGGGGGAGAAAAGAGCGTGTGTAAGAGCGGGAAGAACGTGAACAAGGTTGGTGGGGAAGTCAAGCGAACGTGAAAGAAGAGAGAAAACTTGTTTGAGTGGTCTGTGGTTTTCTACCGGTTTCACTACCTGAGGCGTAGACACATGTGCAAAAGAGAGCGAGGGGGGCGGAGATTATGGCGTAGAAAGAGATGATGATGGAAGATGAAGAGCAGGCATCCAAAGAGAACACAGCACAGGCGTGCGTGTATATGTGGATGTGAAATGGGAGCGCGTATATGTGCGTTTTGTTGTATTACGCGTGTTTGGGTGGGTGAAAAGATGGAAAGGGAGGCAACGTGTAAGATAGAGTCAGCAGCACAAGAGACAGGCTACAGCAAAAAATATGCTCATAGTTGTGGGTGGTGGTGAAGCCGGTGAGACCAATTTAACAACCTCCTCCTCCTCAAACAACGGCTTGGGTGCATCGTATCAAATACTACATGAAAAAGATCGATCAGCTTTGCGATGCTACTGTTTAGCTGCTCTTGTCCAGCGCCACACGGAGGCACGCTGCGCTTCTTCAAATTGTGTTTGTGTTATCAGGGACGAGAGGCGGTGTGCCCATCATTATCCAAGTAGAGGGAGGAGCCTATGAAGGGGGTGGGGGTGCAGCACAATTGGCACTTCCCGCCCCTCACGCGTCGCTCTCAATGAACATGACAAAAAGAAATGAGCCTGGAAAAGCCGTTGCTGGGGATTTGGGTGCCATCAAGGCCTGTCTCTTGGCAAGGCATCGGCGGGCGCTCACCACGTGAGTATCCCGCCGCAGACATCGGCAGCAAAGCACGACTCCGTCAGTCGTCCTTATGAGCCTTCAACTGCGACACGGAGAAAGCCACCACGTTTGCGTCGTCGTCACCCTCACACAGTACTGCATCTTCGACTACCTCGGCGTACCAAACCACAAAGAAGCCTGTGGCACCGACCATGAATGCGACATCAGAGAAGAACTTCCAGTTCGCGTTGGCCGTCTCGCGTAGCACCCACCCAGTGTAAAAGCTCACCTCCAGAGGAATGCTTGTCAGCTGGATAAAGATGGGCACAAGAAGGCGAGCCCGCGTGTACGGTGAGTACGTCACCACTCGCTGGTCCTTGAGCGTCACCGTCTTGGTCGCGGCAGAATTTAGGGAGGAGTAAAAATGCAAGATGATGAGGAAGCAGTACGGGAGAGTAAGCTGAGTGCGAAAGAGCACCGACAGGCCCTCGGCCATCAATAGAAGAAAGATACGTCCGTCCGTGAAGAGATGCTCGTGCGCGGATGATGACGAGGGCTGATGAAAATATCCGGTTGGAAGCGCGACGGCTGCAGGAATGAGCAGCATCGACGCTAACTGCAACATCAGGAGCTCGAGACAGCGCCCAAAAGAGGGAAGGACGAGTTGCCGCACGTACCACATGACGCCGTTGTCGGGTGGCGCATAGAGCGACGCGAAGCGATGCGACACCTCTGTAGAGTACAAATAAAGCACTGCATAGGCCCCAACACCTGCGGCCAGCGCTGCCGCCACCGCGAAGGCAATGAAATACGACGGAGTGCCTAGCGGCGCGAGAAGAACCACAGGGACGGCGATGAAGTGACTGCCCAGAGTAAAGGCGCAAACGAGCGCACCGGCGTACGCAACTACCGACGTGGCCCGTCGAGCGCAGAGGTCCACTGTGACGGTCAGCAGGAACATCTCGAAGGAGGTGATCGACTCTGAAGTGGTGGTGAGAACCATGATAGGATTCAGCACGAAAAATCCATACAGCAGCGCGGAACTCGCAGAGGGCCAACGTGAGATAAGCGCTGCCGTCAGCCCGTCGATCGCACTCAACACCAGCCCCGTGGCCGGCGGCTTGGTCAGCACAGCTGGAATGAAACGTACGTACCACAGGGCTAGTCCCTGCAGATAGTAGGGTGCTCCCTTCGCAAAGCCGCGTTCGCGCCAGTACACTACCTCTCGCCACGTCGATGCCTCTGTCATCGCGATCGACATGCTAAAGTGCACAGGCGGCGGCGTCATGAGTCGCTCCACTTGCAACCCACTGCCACTTACGTATGCAGATTGAGTAGCACCATGCCATGCCCCGGAGGCCTCCCTCCCCACAACGTCCACTAGCGATGGATGTTGAATAATCGAGGAAGCGATGTACGGCTCAACTGAGTATCGGAACGTGAAGAGCGTCGCGCGGACGCCAAAAGTTACGAGGAAAACGACAAAAGTGTTCAACAGGAGTCGCTCCACCGATGCGCGTATGGGTGGTCGCTCCGCAGCCCTCACAACATCTGGCGTTGTCATTGCACTGAGTGGGAAGCGGGGATATGAGAGCACCGCAGAAAGCCTTCTGTGCGGAAGGGAAGCAAACCACCGCGAGAGAAAGAGAAGATGTATTTCGTTGATGCGACTTTGCGAAGAGCTAAGAGTGTTCCAGAGGGACACAGCTCATGAATCACGGATGCGCATTTGCACACACCCGCAGACGCCAGCCGACGCGCACGACTCTAGGTGCACCGACAGAGAGAGAGAAGTGGAGCTGTGGTGTCCTTCACGCCTTGCTCGAGTGATTTGTTGGCATCACTGTTTAGCTTGCGCGGCACCTGCCTGATATTGACCGGTCAGGTCATTGAAGCAAGAGAATAGTGGGGGGTGGGGGGCGTATCACGCGAGCGATGCGAAGGGGGAAAAAGGACGCGGTAGAAAGTGGGAGAGAAGCAGAAGACGAATCCATCAAAAAAAAGGGGGGGCCACATATGTGTGTGTGTGCGAGGGCTGTGTCACATTGCTCCTGTGTCCTGCACGAAGTATTGCTCTGCGCAGAGACGGAGGAGGAGGAGACTAACAGTGCTCAAGTCAAGGTCACGAGGAGACAGTAGTGCAACGGCATCGGTTTGTAAGGCCTTTGTTCTCTCATGGCGTGAGGAAGAGCGAAACCCAATCCGCAAGCAAGCGAAGAAAATCAAGATGGAAACTATAAACGAAGAGTAACAGTACTCGATTATAGTGGCACTGTCTCTCTGAGCGGCTTGAAAAATCCAGGAGGAAAGTGCAAGTACCGCCATGCCTCGTGAAAGGGTACTGGCATGTGTCTGCGTGTGTGCATGTGGGTGGGTGGGTGTGTTAGAGTGCACATTCATACATACCGCAGCCGACACAGACACATCTTCACTACCAGCAAAAACGCCATACACAGCCGGCAAGGCGGTAGAAGAAAAGATGGAAACTGAAGTCCGTGCGCGATAGTCGTCCAACAACGCAGCTACCCTCTCCCTATCAGCTTTCCTCTCTCCTCCACAAGCAAGCAGGTCGGGGAGGAGGGTAAACCAGTCACATTAACAGGGAAGAGTCATGCCTGTGCGTGTTGCTTACTTTCCCACACACGCCCGCACCAACCACTGCGAAGGGGAGGACACGCGATGGGTTACGCGTCAATACATGGCAGTGGGGGTTGAAGAACTCCCTCAACCGAGGCACGACGGCAGTTTCTATGATATTCAAGCACGTCTATGGCGTGTTTGCGTGCGTGCGTGTGCGGCCATGCCTGGCGCAGAGATCTCTATGTAAGATGGTGTAGACCTGTACAGATCTGTTTGTGTGTGCGTCTGACAACCTCACATAATGAAAGGAGGTAGAACAGGGCGGCGGCAACTCTACCTGCCATTCAGTGTCCCATCCAGCTGCCTACTCCGCCAAGCTGGTTGGATACTTCAGTTTCAGCAAGTGAGTGTACACCATGTGCCGCTTCGGTGGAGGCTTTGCAAAGCTCAGCTTCTGCTGCCGTCCATCGCCGCCGCGCTCGAGCCGCCTCACCGCCTCCTCATCCAGATCCTGTTCGAACACAACGGGCACGCAAACCGCCGGGTCGTTCGCGAGCTGCACGACAGGTCCCCACGAGTGCCGGACATAGCCGTAGACGTGTCGAAAAACGAAAAAGCGATGTACATGAGACCGCAGCCAGGCTATCGCGCGGGGATCAGTGGGGTACCCGCTGCCTATATTCTCGCCAAGCTCCTGGATCGCAGTGTCTCGCGTCGTTTTGGCAACGATAGACGCCGCGGATACAATTGGGAACTTGGAGTCGGCCTTCTTTGCAACGGTCACGCGCAGGTGGGGAAAACGGCCAGCCAGACGTGCCTGATACGTATCGGGCGGACCGACAGTATCTACGTACGCTGCGCAGAGCTTGCCGGCGGAGGCCAGCGTTGCCTCAGAGATAATGTGGACAGCCGTCTCATGACTCAGCGTATTCAAGTTGCGGCCGCTGCGACCAGTCATAGTGCTCGAGATTTCCTCGGGAGAGACACACACAGTGAAGGTGCGGAACGTCTTGAGTTGGCGCAGCTGCTCCAGGGAGGCGAGCCGGCGTCGCTCATCGAGTATCTTACTGTCCGCCACGTGACACAGCCGCACAAGGTCGTCGTGCTCACCGAGCGAAATGACGGCGCCGGTGTATACCATGGGGCCAATGACGGGACCTCGGCCTGCCTCATCAATGCCTAGTATCAAGTAATCCTCGCCCACGCTAAGCGACTCCATGATATCCTGTACGCAAAACTCAACCAGCGACGTGCGCGGGCGTCTCGCACCGCTGAGTCGCACCGACGCCCGCGCACTGAGAGCAGACGGCGTATCAGCCATTATTCTGACTCACCAGGCAGAGGTGGTGTGTGTGTGTGTGTGTGTGTGTGTCTGTCGCTTTAGTTCTTTATTCACTTCGAAGGCCTCAAAACCTACCAAGTCTGAAGATAGAAAGAAACACGTAGTTGTGTGTGCGGAAACCTGCGGGTATTCCCGTCCGTCTCCGAACAAAGGGAGGGAATCCCTTGGGCTCCACTGGCTGCCGCAGTTCGTACAGGTGAGGGACGTGGTGGTTGGGGTCGTGTCACGGAAGCCAGCAATAAAGCGTGAGCAAGAAAGGTAGTCGGTTTGCTGATCCATCCACTTCCACCTTCTTTGCGTAAATTTTACCCCCCCCAGTCGTTTATAGGGGGCGGCTATGGCGGTCGAGATCGGGTAGAGGCGGTGTTAGAGTACAACGACGCTGTACATCGCCGCGCAGAATCGCCAGCTGTAGGGTCAAAGCGCCCATACAAAGGAAAGAGGAAATGAAGTGTGGGAAAAGGGGGACAAAGATGAAGGGGGTAGAAAAGACCGAGAAGGAAAAGCGGGAGACATGCAGCTACGCAGGACTTGCGCAGTCTCTACCTAATCGTTCAGTAAACAGGTGAATGTGACCAGTCCATCCGCCCTACTCGTGAGGACACCACCACGCTCACAAACTACGCAGTCAACGAGATACGAAAAAAAAAAAGCAACACTCGCAGCACTGAACGCGGGGCAACGTGCGGCCAGCGTGCACAGTCACGTACCGCAGCAGAGAGCTGCTGCGCAGAGGGATGGCCATATATACCGCAGCCCCACGAATGTTGGGCAGTGGTGAGTCAGCCGCGACGCGCGCGTTTAGCGTTGTCCTTTTGATTAAGAATGTGATCCTCAACTTTCACCTGCAGCAGTGCAGACGCCGTCCGCCCCGAAATATCACTAGAGGGTACCAGAGTGTTTGCCGTACTTCATGCGCTGCTTCGAGTGCAGGCGAGCCTGTCGAAGTCCTGAAATCCCGCCAACGCGCCGGTTCACTCCCAGGAAACGGTAGAACATGTTCGGCAAGATGGTCTCGCAGCGCACCGCGCGAAAGGCGATGAGGAACGAAAGGAGGGAGCCGATGACGAACACCGACTCCGCGGCGCGGTCTGGCTGAAGCTTGATGGCGCTCTCAGAGGGGTCGGCGGGGTTGTAGTAGACAACCAGCTGCGTGCCGGCGCCGAGCAGGGTCGGGTTCGACACCATCTCCTCCTTGTGGATCCCGCCGCTACGGAAGCGGTCACCTACGTATTCGACTCCATCAACGCTGAACTTATACTGCACGTAGCTCGAGCCGCCACGGGTCATGACCACCTTGTGGTCAAAAATCGTTCCGACAGCGGGCTTCCATGTGCTCGAGCGATGATAGCGATCCTCGGCCTCCACCAACCAGCGAACCTGGGTATACCCAAAATATGCGTAAATAGCGCAGAAGCCTACGCGGAAGGTGCTGAGGTACCACGGCATCCCCTCAATTCCCTTGTCATGTGCAAGCCTCGAGAATGTCGCTGCAACTACAGATGCGAAAAGGAAGAGAAAGTGGAAGCAGCACCGCTGTAACTTGCACGCGCACACATCTGCATACAAGCGGGGGGGGGGGGGGGGGGAGAAGGAGCGACAGAAAACAAAAAGGCGCACAAAGAAAAGAAAGGAAAGCGACAACGATGCTGCTTCGAATGCAGACGTAGGGGAAAAGTGAATGGAGGGGAAGAGAGGAAAGGCTAAGGGCACGTGCGTCAAAGGGAGAATAAAAACAGCGATGACGAGAGAAATCAGGAGAAACAGCGCAGAGCAACGAAAGATCTCAAGTGCATCACACTCCCAGTGTTGTCGGTTTCCGCGTGGGGATGGGGGTGGGGGGGAGTGCGGTGTACAGTCTGCAAGGGGAGAAAGATGCCCGGTGATATCCAGCCCTCGTTTCATGAACAAGATAGGCCCCCCGAACACCTGCAGATACACCCTCACTTAAGCGCGCACTAGCGCAGCCCCCTACCACACGCCAGCAGCTACAACAGCAAAAAGGATAGGAGAAGGACGAGGAAACCAGCGAACAACACGAGAAAGCAGAGGAGAAGTGACGACGATGAATAACAGAATGAATGTGAGTTTGCGCCTCGCCGAAAGGTCTGAAGAGGTGACACGGAGTGGACTGCGCTAGAGCGACGTTTTTTCGCATGAACAACCCCTCAGGTAGTCTGCACTGTCGCTGAACGCAGTTCACCTCCTTGGCGGGTTGTGATCTATGCCAGTAAAGGTGCTGGGGCAGAAGGGAGGAGATGCCTGTGGATGCAGAGACGACGCTGCAGTGTGTACTGAGGGGCATACGAATGAGTTAGGGAGATACGATGTAAGGACAAGAGCAGAGATCACGAGAGAGAGAGAGAGAGGCAAGAGGCGAGAGGCGAGAAGCGAGAAGCGAGAATAACAAGTAAGCATGGCCTGGCCTTCGAGCAAGAAAGACACGAAGAGAAACCAATGCTGCCCGTCTAAGGAGAAAGCGCATGACAAAATAAGTGGTGACGGACTCACCAGTCTATTCCTGTCTCGCTCCCTCTTTGCGCATTCTGAGCATGGTGGTCACGTCTGGTGAGGCGCGCCGCTTCCCCTATGACCTCCCCTCTCCTCTCTTGGGGCGCACGCGCACATCCACTCGACTATTGTGTTGCCGCAAACAAGAGATAGCGCTGAGTCTCTCCAGGCACACACTCACAAAACCACGACTGAAATTCTGTTCGTAGATATATTCTATAGTCAAGGATACGTGCGCCTTTACAGCATTCGGCGGCGTATGTGGACCAAGAGCCTCCTCGTCGCGGCAGTTGCTCATACACTATTGTTTGATTTGTTTCCTACTGGGACTACAGATGTTCGGCCGCTTCTTCTGCTGCTTCAACTTACTACAACCACCCACTGCAACGCGTTGAGATGGCTATCCCTTGAGTGAAGAAGAGCGCAACGCACACTCATGCACACGCACAGGGAGAGTGATGAAAAACAAAAAGGGACCCCCACCTAGAGATCTTCGAGCAACAAATACCGCCTTGGCGATTGGCCGCCGTCCTTCTCTGCTACACGGCATCTGCGTCTGCGTTTGGCTGCGTGGCTGCTTCAACCACTCGCAGCGTGCAGGGGGGCGTGTCACTGCATGGATGGGGGTCACTGGCGACTCACGCTTAGTAGTCCTTAGTGAAGATGGGCACCTTCTTCACCTCCTCCATTACGCCAGTGCCGTCATTCTTCACCGAAATGTAGTTGGGAGAAGAGTAACGCGAATACTTGGCGCGCACCTTATCCTTGGTGGCCATGTGGAGTGCCTCGGTCGCAACATTAAGGTACTTGACGTAGCTGATGCCGTGATCACGCCAGTTCAGGGCCATAAGGGAGCGGCGGAACATCCTTAGCAAACGACAATGGTGGTTCTATTCAACGAAAAGTCGACGCCGATGAAATCAAAAGCGGCGAAAGTGAAAAGAGGAGCGAAAAGAATGAGTGACTCTGCAAGACTGAAGGTTCGCACTGAGTGCTGTGCGTTAGGTCGGAGGAGAGGGAGGGAAGAACTGCGTGTCAAGGAGCGTACAAGGGAGGAAGATGCATTCCTGGGGAAAGGCAAGACGAGCCTCAGAGAGAGAGAGAGAGCAGAACACAAACGCTACTAATGATAGGGAAGGTGACTGGAGGGCAGCAGTGCTGCATTCTTTCGTTTTTTGTTGTTCTGTGTCCTTGGTGAAGTGGTACCACGGGTAGGAGGGGAAGACGGTCGGTCAGAATGGAGGTACACACACCTTCACAAAGGAAGAGCGGAAACTGGAGAGGGACAAGCACATCAAAGCACACAGGCACAAGAACGCAGTGATACTGACATTCATGGAGAGGGCACACAGAGAGACTCCGCAGAGGAATGGTCATAACTTCATAAGCAAACAGGAATAGAAGCAAAAGAGGAACAGGTGAATGTTAGCGAAAGCATGGCTCACACCACAACCAGGCGAAGCGAGAACCTACCTGCAGAACTGGAAAACCACAGGATGAAAATAGATGAAAAATGAAGTTTTGATCAGAGGCTAGAGGCACTGACATAAAACAAAGTCGCCGCGATAAGGGCCGCCACGACAGCACATATGACGGAGGAGATCTGGGAGAGAGAGCAGCTGTCGCTGCAAAGTCTACATCACGGGCAGCTCACAGCGAGAAAAAAATGGGGAGCCCTTGCCTCAGTGCAAAAGCAATCCATGCGCAAAAACTCCGTACTTCTCTCACGTGTACATCTCACCACGAGCGAGCAGACGCCTGCAGCCGCCACTCCTCCACCCCTGCAACAATGCGGGTCGCTGCCCTCCTCGGCGATCCCTGCCGATGCAGCGCGCCGGCGCACGAAGAGCCGGCGGCATGTCCTTCGGAGGGGGCACAGAGGGAGGAAGGGGGGCAGCCATCAGCACCCCACAGGCGAACCCACGCAGCGCGAAGGGCGCGCGCACCCGCATTGCGTGATACACTGCCCGCCTCGAGCGTCGAGCAGTCCGCGAGGCTCGCGTGCCATGCCGGGCACAATATCGGATCGGACGTATCGTGGACATATGCCCCACATCGAAGAAAACGCAGAAATTTGAATCCGTACTCATTCTCTCAACTTCAAGAAGAGAAGACCAAGCAACTAGTTGCCACACGCACGCACAGACGTGCTTTGAGATAAAAACTTGTAAAGCAAGCTAAAAGCGAATAGGGGAAGGGCACCGCTCAGGTGATGGCAATCCTGGCGCAGGACTACGACAGCGGTGGTATATTCGAATTCAAATAACTTTTGTGACACAGCGCACAGTCCAATGTAGCGCAGTTCAGCTCTGCATGTGATTCCACCAGTCTGCTGCGGACGCGGTCGTCGCTGACTGTCCAGCAACATCGACAAGACTCGTGTCGTACAGACGGCGCTGCTCCGCGTCTGAAAGCACCTCGTTGGCTTTGGTGATTACCTTGAACAGTTCGGCCTCCTCCGGTGTTTGATTGCGACCGACGCGGTCAGGGTGAAGCTCCAGCGCTTTCTTCTTGTAGCTGTGCTTGATCTCCTCCTCCGATGCCGTAGGGGCAACGCCCAGCACGTCGTAGTAGTTCATGAGCGCCAGCAATCGGGCTCGAACTTTGTTGTCGTCTTTGTTCCGCGTAAGGTTGGCGAGTGTCTCACCCTCGTCGGCGTACCTGCCGCCACTAACGCTTTTCTTGCCTTGCCGTTCGAATGCCTCCAGGAGACTCTCTGCATTGTTGTACTTGTCCTTCTTCACCGGCTTCGATAAGTCAAATAAGTTTGCCACACCGTCCTCCGCACTGCCACTGCTTCTGTCCACGTAAATCATAGCCTGCATCGCACCCGGCTTGCCGTAGTTTTCGCTTTGGCCAAGTGATGCAGTAGTCGGAGCTGCGAAGAGGTCATTCAGCACGCTCGAAACGGTGTCAGTAGTAGCTGAAGAGGTAACCTTTGGGGTCGCCGGGGCGAAGGGAGAGAAATACAACGGTGACGCACTGGTTCCTGAGGGACTGGCAGAGGTGTTGGTGCTGATGCTGCCAAACAAGTCGTCCACCGCAAAGGTGTCACTACTGGTGCTGTTATAATTGGACGTCATCATGTGGGTGTTGGCGGTTGAGCCAGTTATCATGCCGGGTCGTTGCAGTGAAGACTGTGCGTTCAAGGTCGGTGGCCGAGGCGGGTGCATCACGGGTTCGTCCTCGTCAATGTCGGAGAGGCCCATTTTGAGGGGTAAAATGGAGCTGATATAGTGACAGCGAGAGGTGGAAGTGCACGAGAAAGCTTCTGCTGAATGAGATTGATGTGTGGGGGTGTGGGGGGGGGTATTTGCGGCAGCTGACATTCAGGAAAGCACAAAAACAAGGCAAGTTGATGGTGAAGCGTCTCCTCGGGAAATTGGTGCAAAAATGGAGCTATAGACGCTTCCTTGCAGGCCTAATGCGCGGAAGGTGTATATCACAGTTTCACCTGTGAGTGAGGAGGTGCTGGTGGATCGTGCAGCGCTTGGCTGCCGATGCTTTGTCACTCCAAGCTGTACAGAGGACTTACAGGCGCACGTACGAGGGCAAACAGAAGAGAACAGGGAAAGAAGAAATAAAAGAGATGTAGGAAACGCTGCTTCACATGTGCTGCCATTTTTCCGTTGCGTTTTTCCATGCCACGTCGAAAGCGTTGAGCAGCGCAGACACACACCGGACTGAAGGTGATGAGAATCGCATGAGAGACTAAAAGAGCGAAGTCCAAGTGGAGGAAAGCGCTCAAACGCACCTTCTTCAGTTGACCTGTCCTTCATCTCTCACACACTGGACACACGAGCCGGCATTCGCTGCATGTTGCCTGTGGCGCTGGTCCGACAGCCCTCTTGCCTTTGCTGTTAGCCGCACCTCCACAGCGAAGAGAGAAGCGAGGCAACGCCGAACAGAAGTGAGAGAAGGAGGAAGTAAAGTATAGAGGATGACGGCTCAGGGGACATTTGCATGCGCGAATGACTTTTCTCCAATGCCATAAATTCCACTTCACTTTCGCTTCAGCCCCTTCTTTTTCGCTCTTTAGCTAGTCGTTCGCGCCATGTGTGCGCCCCCTTGGACTGTGGTTGCGATAAGAATGACCTACGCCGCAACAAAAGGCAAAAAAAAAATGAGAAAGCACGGAAGAAAAAGGAGAAATGTTTTGCCTGCCGAGCACACAGACAGACACGTAGGCACGCGTGAGGGGCGCAGATTCATGCACTGCACATCAGTCTTACTTGCTCTCCGCTCTGTAGGTCAGATGGCACTTGCCGCAGTACTGGCGGTCCTTGTGCTGGGCCATGTACACACCCGCGCCACACTGGGGATGCGGGCAGTCCTGGCGCGTACGCTCCACCTTGTAGGAGCCGTCGTCGTTCTCCGTCACCTTGAAGTACTTGAGCGCCCGCATCTTCTCCAGCTTGTGCCGGTGCGTCGGCTTCTTTGGCTTCGTGAAGATGCGCTTCTTCTTCTTCTTGCCCTTACCACCCTCCACCGGGACGACAACATCTACAGTAGACTCCTGGGACAGGCCGTAAGCGGCGAGCGTCTCCTCCTCAGCAAGGCACATGCCCGCGAAGAAGAGGTTTCCCACCGTCACATTGGCCTGGACCTTGAGGGACGCGACGGTGTCCTCGGCGGACACGCGAACAGCCACCGTGCGCCCGGCAGCGTTCTTGATGAAGATCTGCATCTCTTCCTTTTTTTTCCTTTGTAGGGAGAAAGTGAAAGCGTCAAAGTGGTTGGCGTAACCCGCATTGTGTTGAGCAGCAGGTGCATACAGCGACAAGGCGCGGAAAGGGAAAGGGGAAGGAAGCGCACGTAGAAATTAAAGAGGATTTGTGAAGAAATGGGGGATGTACAAACGCAGCGGCCGAAGACCGCGCATAAAATACGAGAACGGCGGCGCAAAACCCAAGCGTGAGGCCGTTGGTGACTGGAGAAACTCACGCGCTGTTGCCTAGTCGCGAGCACAACAGAGTAGGTGAGGGAATGTTGTAAGCACACCAACCACAAAATGGCACAGATGCTGTCATCTGTCCTCCTTCTCTCTCAGCATTTGTGCACCAGCAAGTGACAAACTTATACGAGATTCCCGACCCACCATTGTGTGGCAGGCTGACTCGCTGGTGTAAGAGTGCACAGACTACAGCCTGCAAGACGGTCATGCACCTGGGGGGCGTAGAAAGAACACAGGGTGAATGCTTGAAGGGGGAGAGGTTGCCTCATCGCACGTCTCCGACTCCCCAGGATTGTTGCTTGCCGCGGGAGTGCCATAGGTTACTGTTCTGCATGCGTTTACACTATCATTTGTTGGGGAGGTGAAGGTGGCTTGGTTGGTTGATTAGCTGAGAAATGAAAGGAGCACCACGTGAGGCAATGGATTGGCTTTTCATTTTTGAGAGGAAAATGTGTGTATCTCTGGTTGCGTGGGTATGCGCAGTGAAGAGTGGTGTTGATATTAACGTGTTAGAGAAGAGGACAGCCCAAACAATTACCACACACACACACCCACACACACACACACCACACAGGAGCAAAAGTCAAAAAAGGGGGTACGGCGAAGACGCGAAGGGGAAAAGAGGGAAACAGAAGAGCCGGATGTTAGAAGATGAAACGGAGAGAGAAACGCGGAGGGGCTCTGGGGGAGAAAGCGAGAGACAGAGAGTCATCGGCAATGAGGGGAGGATAAAGGGAGAACGGTGAACCAGGAGAGAGCAAAGCGCACATGGAGTAAAACAAAGGGAAAAAAGCGAAGAGAAAGGGTACACGCCGGAGCACAAGGATCGACAAAGGGGGGGGAATTAAAAAGAGAACGCGAGATCACCGCCAGGCATGCCACATAAGGAGACAGACAAGATGTAAAAGAGTGTGGCGCTTCATCTCATAAAGGTCTTCACCCAGTCACACAAACAAGTGCACACGCCAGCTTTCGCCTGACACACACACACACACACACACACTCACGCACGCACACAGAACAAGCACAGCATTGTATTGCACAGCAATGCAGCTCAGTAGGAGTACGCAAACGGGGAGCGAGTCATCAAGGCAGGAAGAGAGAAGACAGAGATGCCAGTCGCACAAAGAAAGGGAGAAGTGAGAACGACTGGAGAGAGAAAACGATCGCATCCACAGAACAAAAATGCATATATGCGCCACTAGGGAAGTCTGTTTGCCTGTGCTGCGAGCTTGGTGCAACCGTCTCACTGACTCTCTCCCCCCCAGTGAATCACACGCTTGACTTCAATTCCGTCCGTTCTTTCATCAGATTCCTTCTGTTTAGTTTTTTTATTCAGTGGGGAGGGGTGCCGTGTACACCCCCAAACGCCATCGCTGTGAGGCTGACATGCACACCGTACGTTAGTATTTTCTCTGTTATGGGTGCTGCGTGGCCGTACCGCACCTCTCTCCCGCTCCTCTCCTGTCAACACTCCTGTTTCCGCGCCTTTGCTTTCGCTCTGTTCTTCGTTTCTATATCGACTTAAGAGATCCAAAGTAAGCGTAAGGGTAAATTTCCTCTCCTTGTCGTTGTGTATGAATGTGTAGGCGCGCGCCTTTATTCTTTGTGTGGGCATGTATGGGTGCGTGTGAGGGGAGGTTAATAAGTTGTCGCCCTTTCTGTTTCCCAGCTCGACGTCGCTGCTCCGCATCCTCGAGACGCCTGTGCACACAAGGCGCGCCTCACATCATCCACTCTTTTCCCCACCTCCTTCCCATAAGGTGATTCTCATCTATTCTGCGGCGTGGCGCCTTCCCTCCTCTTCGACGTCACATGCGCAGACACGTCGAGCGAAAAGGATGTGCTGCGTGATCCGGTAGTGAAGAACAAGATCAGAGAAAAAGAGGCGAGGACTGCAACACCCGGCCCATCATCGGGCGGCTAATCCTTCACCATGGGGGGCAATCCAGGGCTCAGCACAGTGGAGGCAGTCAGCACCTTCTTATCCTTACTGGAGGCTGCAGCGTCAAAGCTGGCTTCTGCGATATTATACGAATTGACAGCTAAGCCCTTTTCCTTCATCGCCTCTGCGAAAAACTCCGCGACGGCGTGAGAGCGGGTAGAGTCGCTAAGCCACACCTCCACACGAATCTGCTCCGAGTGCTCGCGGCTAGGACGGGCCGCAATGCGCAGCACATCGCACACAGGTTTCCCATCGCTGGCCTTCTCCGCTACCGTCTCTCCCATCACAACAGCCAGCACCAACTCGAGACCCGTATCCGTCGTCGGCGGCTTCAGGAGATTAATCATGATACGCGAGCCATTCGGATACGCTTCGTAGCTCGGCGGCTCTTTGTTATTGCGTGTAAATATGAGTGTGCTCCCCATGCCTAGCTGATGCACCTTGGGGAGCGAGTTCATTGTAGACCACAGCTCCTCTACCGACGTAATCCAGTCGAGCTTCTGCGTGCGCTCCTGTGCTGCTAATTGCCAGTTGCCCTTGTAGTCTGTATTGACCATATCCGCCGTCAGCAGTGGCAGAAAACTAACAAACCACTTGTCGCGCAGTGCGTGTGTAGCCGACATCTTTGCACTATTCTTTACCCCCGTGCGTTCGCCACGAAAGAATAAAAGGAGCAAACCCAAGGGAGAGGGAGAGATGTCCGACAGGGCAAAGGGCTGGCGTTAAGAGAGGGGTGGCGCGGTTTATGTTAGTGGCCTTGTAAGCAATGGAACGATGCTCACATGCACACAGACGTCGAGAAATAGGAAAGAGGGCGGAAGCGACCACCAACAGTGGAAGCCCACGGAACACCGTCACGTGTGTCCGACGAGAAAAAGGAGGAAGGAGGGGAATAACAAAGATGTACGTGGGTAGTGTCTGTGCTTGCAACGTGATGGGGAGCCCTGAAGAGCGAAGAGGAAGTAAAGAACGGGGTTAGGGGAGAGAAGAAGCAACACGAGTGAAAGAGATGGCGGAGCATGAGAGAGACCGGCACAGGAGAGAGAGGAAGAGTGAGGCAGTTAAAAGGAGAAGAGGGTGGTTCACAGTGCATTAAAGGTAAGAGAGTGCTCAACCATCGACAACAGCAGAGTGCGCTCCCACTAAGCATCCGCCGAGCCAACTCGTCTTCTCCCTCCCTCTGATAATCATGCCAGATTCAAAAAAAAAACGCCTGCGAGGGAGAGAGAGAAAGAGAAAGAGCTACGAGTAGGTGGGTGTTCGTGTCCCTCTTACTCACTCACCGGCGGCTCTGCTTGTACCAAAATACAATATGGTGCGGCATCATCTTTGGTGCGCAAGTCTCGTTGCCTTCCTGTCGCCTGTGTTACTTTAGTTTATCGTTTATGTTTCTCGATGTGTTGATGTCATCTGCTGAAAGGAAAACAAATAATAATAACACAAATAAAAAAAAACAGCACCACATCTCGATGTTAAATAAAGACCGCACGCGGGAATGAGGATGGAAGCCTAAAGAAAACACAGAGAGGATGAACGAGCGAGAAGGAAGAACGTGGGGAGTAGTGACATGTAAAACTGCGCAAAAAGGGGAGAATCAAGACAATGAATCGAGATGCAGTGGGAGCGTACCTCCGGCACACGTCTTCGCCAAGATCTGTTCTGTCCGATCCCCACCTCACCCCCACAGTCTCCTCACACTATATGACACCTGCACACACATTAATAGCGCGTTTCATCAGTCGCTAGACTGTCGAACGCCAAACGGCAGCGCTGTCGCACACGCACTGTCGAAGACAACCCTGATGTCCCACTAGTTCAGTCAGGTTACCATGCAATACAAACTTTACGAAAACGTGGAAACGTCTACATTGGCACAGATACAATCTACCATGAGTGTGACGAAGAGGAAAACGAGCCTGGCGTGAAGCAAACAAGAGGGATGGCTTGTGCAGAGTGACGTGGAGAGGCGGTGCGAGAATACACGAAGAGAGAAGGACGAAAAGGGTCGGGGAAGCTGCGCGATAAGCAACAGGGCCATCAGAGAACGCAAGAAGCACGGACACTGGACTCATAAGAAACAGGCACGCGCAAAAAAAAAAGAAAAGGAACGGAATAATCAAGAAAGACATCTACGTGCATATTCACACCGCAATGAGGTGCCAAAAGGGGAAAAAACGCCCACATACCACTCTACAACCGTTGAGCCGCCGGTAACATGTGCATAACCGACGAGAGATATAGTCGACAATGACACCACCTGCACACCAGCGATTCTAGCCATGAATTAGGACAAGAGAAAAAAACTGCAGCAGAACAACATACACACACACATACATACATGTACTTACGGCGTACAGCAACACCATCACAGTAACAACAGTTAGTCGGTATGCAAATGGAAATGCGTCGTAGGGAGAGAAATGAGGAAGAAAGGAGACTGATGGACGAGAGGGGAGTACGGTGCATTCAACACCTCAAGCGCTTATATACAGTAAAGACGAAGGTCACAAGCATATTGGCCTCATTAACACTCGAAAAAGAGATTGTGTGTAAGCGAGACGAAAAGAAAAAGGAAATAGATGGAGAGGTGAGCCGACACAAGTCGAGCAGTTCCTCAAAACATCGGCGCAGGGGGTAGGGGGGGGAGAAAGGAAAAGGGAGAGAAAAGAATGGGAGACGATTCGAAAAAAAAAAAATAGAAAAAAAGGAGAAGAGGCAAACCGAGAACGGGAGGGCGCGAAAGGAACAAAACGCGATCACAGCAGCGAGCTCACTGGGGGGGGGGGGGGGTTCAGCGCACAAAGAAAGAAAACGGGGAAGGGATAGAAGAGCGGCGCACAAAGAAGACAGAAGAGGAGTAGAAATGGAGAGGAGGTGGGCACCGGCAAAAAAAATGGAAAAGACACGGCGAAAGAGAGTCCGTCATGGACGGAGAGGTGATCACTTCAGTGAGTTGTCCATTTGTGGCGTGGAAGCCGTTGGCGGCGAAACCCCCGGAAAAGAGAACAAAGGCAAGAAAGGCACAATAAAAAGCCCAAGACACACATAAGGACACGCGCGAAAGCCTGCACCTGTGTCACCGGCCCCGCTGGCAGAGCTGCCGCTATCGCTTGAGATAGAACTGGGAGAGCACAAGTGCATGGGAAAGAGATACACAGCAACCATGCAGACACACCTCGTCCCTAAGACACTGTCAGCGCACACACGCATTGCCGTCCCACACACTTCCCCCTGCTGCAGTACATCCTTCCCACACCCTTGCAACGCCAGTCGCTCCGCTGTTCGAGAAATGCACAGAGACCCGTAGCGTGCACAGTGGCACGCATAGTGTCCTTCTTCAGGCGTACTCGTGCAGAGCCTCCCACGACGGTTTCTACAGTCAGACAATCGCAACTCACTTCGACAAACAACTCTCTCCCTTATTGTCTCTCGTCATGTAGCTTCTGCTCTTCGTGTTAGAGGTCGTCTTGGGCTCTCCAAGCACTTCGGTACCGGCGGGCGTGAAGTTCTCGGAGATCGTGTCAGGCCCCGATCGAGCGCGTGGCCGCCAGAGTCACAGCTTCGTTGAGGTTCCCGAGGGAGATTTCATTCTCGGCTCGCGACTGCTTCCCTTCAGCTCGCCGCATGTTACGTTTGATATGATGTAGCCCTCATCCTTATATACCTTATTCGGATTCGTTGAGCCGATGATTCCGTCGGCCGTCTCCATCCACTTGTTACTGGACCCGCCGCAGAAGTTCGGAATGTCTTCCTTCCGCATCACCGATAGCATCGCATCTACCGCTTTGTTCGGGAGGGGCAGAAATTAATCTTCTTGTTGGTGCGCTCGTGTATGAAAACCTTCCGCAACTTCCACGCAAAGCAGAAAAATGCGGGGCAGTTCACGATGAAGACACGCCTGAGATTCTCGGGGTAGTTTTCCTGCTCCGCCGTCGCCAGTGTCTGCGCAAAGTTGATCATCGAACGCGACACAGCCTTCACGTTCAGAAGATCCACAATGTAGCACACTCGCTTGGAGTAGTAGCCCGTGGCACGCATGCGCAGAATGCCCATTTCGGCAACGCACGAGTGCCACCGCGCAATTACTGGCAGCGTGTACTTACGCACAAAATCGAACGGTTGGCAGCGGTCGCCATTACCGGGACGCTCGCAGTAAATGAGGTTCTCGTCATAGTCGGTGGTGCCTGTGTAGCCACACCGATAGTCCGCGCAAATCATCTGGGGGAAGTACTCGTCAGCGCACGGCCGGAAGCTCTCCCGCCACTGCAGATGCCTCTCTATCATCTCATAGACCTTTCCCATGTCGATTCAGCGTGCAATGCAGAATTTCGCCAGCTCAAAGTTGTGCCGCGTTGCGACACGCTCGCCAAAGCGCTCCCGCAGCATCGCCACCTGCTAGGTGATGATCTCAGGATAGACCTCACCTACCTTCCCAACAAGGCCCTTACGAGGTTCGCACTCGAAGTACTTGCGGCCGCTCCATGTGCCGTCGCTGCGCACCGGATTCGCACTCTCGTCGTCGTACTCGATACCGAAGAACTTACCTGTCTCCTTGTTAAGCGCATTGTCTTTATCGAGCTTCCCCATCCAACGCAGCGTGCCGCAGGGGCCCCAGTAGTCTTGAACGCGCATTCCTACCTTCGCATCACCAACATCAAGAGGAGCTCCCGCCATGGTGAAGGCCACGTTCTTCGTGGGCGCGTTTGTGCGCTGCTCTCAACGCAACATCACTGCACCTGAGGCCTAAAAGTAGAGAGAGAGAGAGACATAAACAAAGCGCTAATGCGACAGAATCACAGCACAAAGACGAATGCAGCACTGTTGCAAGACCCACAGACGTGTGCGCACACAGAAAGAGGAAAATGGAAAATTTAGCACAAAACACTTTCGAATACGAACTCAATACGCACACAAGAGTCGGGAGCCCGACACAAAAACTCCAAGGAGATGTCACCAACGACAAGAAGGAGTGTTGATCAAGCTACGCTGAGGAAGAAAATCAGGAAGCAAAGGGCATCGTACTTGTATGTTTAGTTTCCCGGATCTGCTACTCCTTGCATGCACCTCACTGCAAAACGATGTCGATCGGGTGTACCGCGGCGTATGCGCGTGGGGCTGTCTAACCACCACACACACTCACGCACAGAGAGAAGCACACATCAAAACAGAAAGAGGGAAGTGGCGTTTGGTGAAAGCAAAACGGGATGCAGATATTTCGCTATACCTACACAGAGATGGATCGATATAGGGGGGACTATTCTTCTTTCTTTGTTATTGCTCCGTGAACGTGCGAAATAGAGAAAAAAAGGGGGGAAAGCAAGACTGCTCGCTGACGGCGGCTTTCGTCCTCTCTGTACACGATCGTAACTGTGGCAAAAGGCAGCAACAACAGAGAAGAAAAAAGTCGTAAAGTAAATCAAAAAAAAAATTGAAGCAGCACACGCAGGAGGGAAAGAGAGAGCCTTACACGCCACAGGAAAGAAGCTGAAGCAGGGGGGAAGAATCAGAAAGGGCAACAACAGGCATACACACGCACGGGAAAGAAAAAAAAAGAAAGATGAAAATGAAAAGATGCAAGCGTGTACGCACTCCATGCAGTTGCGCGTTAACGTGTCTGCCTACTTCAACACTTTTTGAGGGGCTTCGGTCGTTTCCGGTGTCGTGAATTTAGAAATTGGCACAAGAGAAGGCACTTCAAAAGGAGAAACGAAAAAATGGAAACCACAAAACGAAGGCCCAAAAAGAAAAAAAAAGTTGCGCGTAGAAATACAGCAACAGGAAAAGTGAAGAGGGAAACACACGAAAGAATATTGAAGAATAAAAGAGAGCAATACAGTACGAAAAAAAAAAACAGAAAAACAGCAACAACAAGAAACAACGAAAGAGAAGCCACGATTAGAGTAACCTCAAAAGGCAAACGATAGGGTTCAAAGAGAGTAAAAGGTTGAAACAGGCAACTGGTTTCTCACTTGTCGTCAGGAAATTGCAAAAAGCGCAGTCACCCAAACGTCGGGAACGAGAGAAGAGCAGAAGAAAAAAGAAGGAGAGAGGTACGATTTGCCAGGGAAACAAAAGATGGTGATGGCTATAGATCACGGCAGTGTGGAAGCAACAACCCATGGGCAGCTGACACTCGAGTGCGTCTGTGTGTCCTTGTTAAAATTCGAACTCCTTCGTCCGCGTGCTCCAAGGCAGCACACACCGCGATAGGAGAACGTATTTGCCGTCTTTCTCTTTTTGCGTGTAGAGAGAGAGAACTTTCTCTCCTCTTCCCAACTTGGCGGTTGTAGTTGCTGTCTTGGAGAGGAGGGAGAGGGAACTTTCTCCGTGGAAAAACAGGGTTCGAGGGCGTTGTCAAAAGGGGTGAGGCGCACGAAGAAAATAAATGTTATGGCCACGCCAAGGGCACCTGCACACTATCAGCGGTGCAAAAGGTCCACACAAGTGCGATAATCGTTTGCGTGTCTGCGTGTTGTGTGTGTGTGTGTGTGTGTGTGTGTGTGTGTGTGTGTGGCGCCACCGCAGTCATAAGTACGAGCCAAACGTGTGTCAGCGTTTTAAGAGGGTAGGGAGGACAGAGCAAACGGCGAGACAGAAAAAAAGAAGAAAGGCTATGAAAGAGGTCCAGCGATATTTTCGCAGCCGGGCACGTGTATTGGGACATGTATCCCTGGGTAACTATGTGGAATGATCGCTCGAGATGCAGGGCAATAGGAAAAGCACGATTGGCGCCCTTGGAAAGGGCCCTGCGTCAACACGCAGCCTGTCGTCACAATCATCATATTTTGATCGGTTGACTGGTTCACTCACTCACGCCGTGATGTCACACGCTGTCTACCGCACGAATGTCCTCCTGCATCTAAACCCCCGCCCCTGCCGAGAGTCGAGGCCTCGGCCTCAGAATGCTGTGCGACCATATGCAACCACACGCCTCTGCAAGTGTGTGGTGTGTGCTACAGCACTTGATATTATGTTGTTTTCCGGATTTCCTCGGTCCGTTTTACTATGTGGCTTCCATTAAGCACTAATGCCTGCCTTGCCGTTTTTTTTCTTCTCCTCCGTCTTCGTTAGTTAAGTTCAGATAACCAGAGACACAGAAATGATAAGAGAAAATGATCTGTAAGACACCAACATATCTCTTTGCTGAGAACACGTTGGAGATGCACGCACGTTTGTTGACTAGCGTCACCTGTCGACATCCACAAACACACACACACGCACACAGAGACAATGTGCAAGTGAAGAGCTTCGGTATTCCCCCACCTCGACCCTCCCCCACAAAACTAGAGCACCTTCCTTTCTCCAGAAAAGGAAACCCACAAGAGAGGCTACGACGAAAAGGTGTGCATACGCTGCTGTCTAAGGGGATTCACGCGGATGCAAAGCCAAAAGAGAAGGACAACGCAAATCCCCGACAGCACTAAAAAAAAAGAAGAAAAAAACGGTAACTTCAGTGAGTAAAGGAGTATTTTGTTGTTGTTTGCTTGTTTCTGTGATGCGCCGATCCGCAAGAGACATGAAAAAGAAAGACAAAACATATGTAGAGTATCTGTGAATGCGTCTCGGTGAGCTTCCCAATGGGGGAGGGAAAAAGGGAAGGAGGAGGAAGCACCTTAGTCCGGAAGCTTGAAAGACTTGCGACCAAGATCACTATTGCGCTCATCTATTCGCATTTGCGCCTTGTACTGCTGCATCGGCCGATATTCCTTAAACTGCATGCTAAAGTCACCCTGACCCTTCGTGAGTCGTCGAAGGTCAGAAATAAAGCCGAACATGGTGTCCAGTGCCGTTTCCCCACGGATCACTGCATCAGGACCATTTACAGTGGTCTCGGTCACCACACCCTCTCGCTTTGAGAACTCGGTCGCCACATCAGTCATGTTCGTCGCAGGCACTGTCATCTCAACATCCATGAATGGCTCCACAAGTGTTGGCTTCAGCTTCGGCAGCAGCGTCTCCCACAGCTCCTGTGTCGCGTTCTTGAAGGCCTGATCGTTCGAGTCCACCTCGTGCATGGCGCCACCGCTCAAGTGGAAGTGCACCCCCCAAACGGTGCGTGCATCAGCTCACCCTTCACGAAAATCTTGCGCTCCAGCTGCTTCACCACCGTCTTCTGCAGCGACTCACGGATGTCACCGTTCGAGCAGCGTGTCGTCGCTTTGTTCTTGACACCCTTCTCGACCGACATATCGATCGGCAGCAGCTCGACGTAGCCCTTCAGATGCGCCCACTGGCCCGCACCTCCGCTTTGCCGCTTGAAGACAAAGTCGAAGTCCTGTCGCTTTGTGATAATCTCGCGGTAGTTGACCGTTGGTTTGCCGAGTTCCACCTGCAGTCCGTATTCTCGCTTCAGCCGCTCGACATAAATGTCAAGGTGCAGCTCACCCATGCCCTCTACAATGTCCTCGTTCGTCTCTGAGTTGCGGTAGTATACAAATGTGGGGTCTTCTCGCATGAAGGCGAGCATACGCTCCCGTACCCTGGAATGCTCCTTGTCATCCTTCGTCCTGAGTGATGCCGAGATGACGCGCGGCGGGACGTACATGTCCTCGCACGAAAAAAGCTGCGAACCAGACTGCGGCCCGGCCTTCATTAGAGTGTCACCTGAGGACGCGTCCACCTCACCCTGAATGGCACAAATATCACCAGCGCGTACTTCGTCCAGAACCTCGGCGCTATCCGCATGCATGCGCACAAGCTTTGGCGGCAAGAAGTTCTTACCAGTGCGGATATTCATCAAGTGTTCCTTCCGCATCTTCCCCTGGTACACTCGCACGTAGTTGAGCAGCCCCGACTTCTTTGTTTCCTCGATCTTGAAAACGAGAGCCACCAGCGGCTTCTCGTCATCCGTCAGCAGCGCCATCTCGCCATCCTTCACGTTCGACACGTTACCGTCCTCGTCCTTTACACGCTTCACCCGATAGCCGGAGTTGTGGCGCTCCTCTGGTGACGGCAGGTAGCGCTCCACCGCGTCCAGGAGCAGCTGCACGCCTTTGTTCCGGTACGCCGAACCGACCATCACGGGCACAAACTTATTGGCGATGGTAGCGCGGCGAATGGCAGCATGGATCTGCGCAGCTGTCGGCTCCTGGTCATTCAGAAAGATAGATTCCATTTCCTCGTCGCACTCTGCTAGGCGGCTCACGAGTTCCTTGCGTGCAGCGTTCACGTCCTCCTTGATGTAGCTCGGCACTGGCTCGTAACGGATGGTCTCACCAAAAGGGCCGTCAAAATAAATGGCCTTCTCATCGATGAGGTCGACGACGCCTTCAAAGTCCTGTGCAATGCCCATGTTCAGCTGAATAAAGAAGGCGTTGATGCCCAGACGCTCCTGCGCTTGCTTTAGTGCCCTTTGTGGGTTCGCGTTGTCGCGATCAAGCTTGTTAATGAAGCAGATGCGCGGTACCCCGTACCGCTTCATCTGACGATCCACTGTCAGCGTCTGGCTCTGCACACCGCCAACGGCGCACATGAGCAGGATAGCGCCGTCCAGCACGCGAAGGGCGCGCTCCACTTCGATGGTGAAGTCAACGTGACCGGGGGTATCGATGATGTTGATGGTGCTGCTCTTCCAGCGACACTGCGTCGCGGCGGAGCGAATAGTGATGCCGCGCTCCTTCTCTAGCTCCATGGAGTCCATTGTGGCGCCGACTTCGGTGCCGCCTTTCACCTCGTGGATCTTTCCAATGCGACCAGAGTAAAAGAGAATGCGCTCGCTCAGCGTTGTTTTGCCGCTATCAATGTGAGCACTGATACCAATGTTGCGCATGTGCTTTACATACTCTAGGAAAGCGGGAGTTGCGAGGAGCGGGATGCTGCTGCGCAGCACGTAGGCCAGAGCGCTTCTGCGCATTATCCTGCCGCTGTAAGGTGCGGAATGAGAAAACAAAAAGCCCTTACGCGCTTTCTCGCAAAAGTACTGAGCGAAATGTATGTGAAGAGGGAAAAGTATCTAGGTGGGCAGCACGTTAAGTCCCAAGAACAAAATGCCGACGAAATTGGCCGAGTCGGAAGAGCAAACACGAAACAGAAGAGCATCGAATGAATAGAGCAATATGAAGGGAACGCTGTCGTGCATTGCCGGCCGTTGTATTGCTTCAACTCAGTGATATTTGTCTTCTTATTCCAGATGGTGCACAGCCTTTACCTGGTGCCCATAGGATAGCATTAGATAACTTGGTTGCTTTCGCACTTCCAACACAGTCTATCCTCTCTGCAGAGTTGCTCCGCCTTACTTGAGCTGCCTGTCGCCGTTACACAGTCATCCGTGCTTTGTGTTTTCCCTTTTGTTGGTGTTTGCGTTTTGTTGCTGCACCCTGAGCAGTGCCGTTCTAAATTACATATATATCCCACACACGGACCACCTGCATCGCAAAACATGCGAACAGGGCACGAGCTGTCGTCGGAAGCCTCAGAGTCAAGAGCGAGAACGAAAACAAAGGACAAAGACGTATGGTACATACTCGGCAACAACACACGCGCACCAGCCCTACACGTCAAGAGAAAGGGGCAGCAAGGACAACCACCCTTTATAAAGCAGTCGGCGGAGACGGATCAGGAAACGGGTGTTGTACTGCCACCCGCACGTGACACAAATACAAAGGCAAAAAAGACAATGGGAGTATGAGGAACTGCAGTCCAACGTGGCGTGCGAAAGTTGAACAGCTCTGTCACCTATCGGCGCTCCCGGTATTACCGCTTGCTGTGCCTGAGCTGGTCGTTCAACTGGACATACTCCTCTCGCAGGTGTTGAATATCATCAGAGGAGTTCGCCTCAGCGAGCTGAGCGCCTGCATTCTGCTGCTCTTCCTTTAGGGCCGCCTCCAGTCGCGCAATGATATGGTCCTTCTTTTCGTTATCCTCCCTGAGGTGGCTAGCCACGACCTCGTGATCCTCCCCTGGTGCGGGAAGCGTCTCAAGTTTTGACTTTAAGTGGCGCTCCTTTGCGATCAAGTGTTGGGTTTCCTTGGCTAGTGACTCCCTCTTCTCTCTAAACATTTGAATGTCCTCGATGAATGAGGCATGCTCCACGCTGTTTTGGCGACGGAGCTCGTGCTGACTGTTGACCGTCCGGGTGGCTCGCTTCACATCTTTGCTCTGATTAGCGAGAATGCGTCGGAGGCCGGCAAGTTCGTTCAGAAGGTATGCACGGCGGTTATCTAGACGAGTGTACTCATGCTGCAGGTCGATGATATTGATCATCTGCAGCTCCCTCAGCTGGCTCTCCAGCCCAGCAATTTCATCCTGAAGTGCGTTATTTCGGTGCCGCATCCTATCGTTGGCGATTGTATCAGCAGCGCCCTCAAAGCGAGAGTCGTACTCGGCTGCCCGCCTCTGCTGCTGTTCTTCCCTCTCCATTCGCGCAAGTCTCTTTTGAAGACTGTAGTTTTCCTCCGCCACCTTGACAGCAACGTCGCGATCATATCCAGTCGCCGCCATCTTAGCAGTGGCGGCCGACATAAAAATAGAAGGCAAACTGCAAAAAATATGCGTGTAAAACCACGAGCTGCGGCACAGCTTTTGTGAAACAACAAGTGGAAACAGAGAGAAAGGGCTAGTAAGAACAGAATGTGCGTGCTAAGCATGAGAATGGAAGTATAGACAGCGGGTTGTAAAACTGCATCTAAGCGCTGCTTTCGTCTTTCATAGGGGCACTGCAGCTCGCAATGCCTGAGTAGGCGATCCCATTTCTTCAACAGCGTGCATGGCCAGGTAAGCCTACGCCTTTGTGGGAAAGAAGCCGGCGTCTACCTCGAAGTCAACAAGCAGCGAGAGAGGCCACCTGTTCTACGAGAATCCTGATCTTCATGTAAAATTGCTGCATGCTCGGCATCTTTTTGCGGAGGCTCATGGTACAAGTAAGGGAACAAAGATCTGAACTTGATTGAAAAAGAAAAACAGAGATTACCAAATCCGTTTCGCGACTGACACAAAGTCAGTTAATGAGAAGAGAGGCTACGGGTGGTAATTGTGCGGTGGAAGAGCGAACGAAAAAGACTATGTATGTATGCGTATGGGAGAAAAATCTAAAACGCGGAGAGTCGAAACAGGTCAAAAAAAACTAGTCTAAGTAGGAGCTAAG
Source organism: Leishmania lainsoni (assembly GCA_003664395.1). Taxonomy (NCBI): domain Eukaryota; phylum Euglenozoa; class Kinetoplastea; order Trypanosomatida; family Trypanosomatidae; genus Leishmania; species Leishmania lainsoni. The sequence continues at coordinate 757,851 of RAIA01000041.1, forward strand.
GAAAAGTGACTAGGTGCTGCCTCAACAATGCACCTCCAGAGAAACAAACCTTTAATCGTCTAACCCGCCAACAGACGATTATCAGTCACTTCCTTTCCGCTCTACCATCGAAGGTCGCTGAACCACGGGTGCTGGAGGGCTTCCTTGGCTGATATGCGCTCCCGCGGGTCGTACTTGAGCATCTTAGAGAGAAGGTCGATAGCGTCCTGATGAAGTTCTGGTAGCACCTGTCCCAGCCGCTTTGCAGTCCACTTAGGAAACACGTCGCGGTAGTCGGGCAGGCGCGACACACCTGGCCAGGATCCCTCGGCGTCAGCAGGAGTCCCCAGCACTTGAAAAATCTCAAATAATTGCCCAATTTCGCTGTCACCACGGAAAAGAACTTTTCGGCGGGCCAGCTCGGCAAAAATGCAGCCGACACTCCAAATATCCACAGCAGGAGTGTAGTGTTTCTCACCGAGAAGAATCTCAGGAGCACGGTACCACAGCGTGACCACCTCGTGTGTGTAGGTGTGCATTGGCACTTGGAACGCACGGGCGAGACCAAAATCAGCCAGCTTGAGTATGTTCGCCGATGTCAGGAGAATATTAGCCGGCTTCAGATCACGGTGGATGATGCGATGGCGGTGACAAAAGTAGAGACCATCTAAAAGCTGATAGATAAGACGCTTTAGATCCATTCCAGAGTAGCCCCCTTCCTGTTTTTCAAGTGCCTTTTTGAGATCCGCCTCCACATACTCGAAGACAAGGTAGAGCTTTCCGTCCGAACAAATGACGTCGAGCAAGTTCACGATGTTGGGGTGATCGAACTCTTGCAGAATTGACACCTCGCGCAGCGCAGTCTGCGGAATGCCCTCCTCGGTGCGATCAAGCCGTACTTTCTTTAGAGCAACGTACTGTCCAGTGATTTTGTCGACAGCGCGGTAAACTACACCATAAGTACCCTCTCCCAAAACATCCAAGCGATTGTACCGATCAAGGCTATCATGTGTCCCAGAATCGCCGCCCCGGGTGGTAACTCGGCCAAACGATGACATTTGAAACCCTGTAGAGAGAAACCCACTTCAAAGCAAAGTATCTGCAACCTGCAAAAGGAGGGGAGTTCCCCCTTTGCCCCTTTTCACAAATGTCAAAAGAACAGGAGTTGGAAGCTAGTGCCTTGGCACCTGTGTGGGTTGTAGTGCGGAGAAAGGACCAAAAAGTGCTACAGCAGAGATTGTGAAGAAAAAAAAGAAAAAATTGTGTGAGTGTGTGCGTATTTTTTTTCTTTCAGTATTCTGCCCTCTCTTCGATAGGTTTTAGTTCATCAAAGAAAAAGAAAATGAGTTCCACACTTGGCAGCTGAACGTCTTTACTATAAAGCGTTGTCATTTCTGAGCGGAAGGAAATATGATCAGGAAAAGAAGGAAACAAAAGGATGCAAAAAAAAGAGAGAGAGTAGCTGAACTTCATCAAGAATCTAATGATGTACCATTATTTGCCTAAAATGCATATCGTTTACTTGACGTAGATATGACCTTTCTACTTTTTCCCTACTGGCATCCATATGAGTAGAATACATGTCAAGACATTCGTAACAGTTGCACTCATTGCCTTTTTGGCTAAGGATTGAGTTGCTAGAGTATTCTCCGTAGCAAAACCTCTCTAAAGCCAGTCCGCCAGTATCAAGAGAAGCATTCTTATCCTGTGAAACACAAGAGCTTGTCCTTTGCTACGACCAGTTCTGAAGACCCCAAACACAGGTAAGAAAAACAAAACGACAAGAAAGGCGAAATAAAGCCCACTAGATCAAGCACCAAGAAGCCGCTCCAGTGCGAACTGCACGTTGCCCTGAGCCTGTTGAAGAGCAGCAATGTTCGCTTCCTCATTGGGGAATCCCATATCTCGCAGCAGCTGCAACTGCTCTCGATAAACTTCCCGCGGGTTACCTTGTGGCACAGGGGGCGCAAACATCGCAGAGTTGAACCCAGTTCCTACGGCTGGAGTCGGAGCAGCCTGCAAAGTTGCCGGTGGCATACCTCCTGTACCTCCTAAACTGCTCATCATTGCCATTGCTTGCTGCATCATGTATGGGTTTCGCATCATTTCCATAACAGCTTGCTGTTGATCCTGCGGCAGGCCAGCTAGTTGTGGAGAGTTTTGGATAATGTACTGCATAAACTGGGGGTTGTTGAGTGCTTGTTGCATCATTTGTTGCATCATAGGATTCTGCATCAGTTCTATCGCCTGCTGTGGTGTGGGACTGCCAGCTTCACCCAATCCACCTCCCATGCCCATACTCATACCCATGTTTGCAAAAGGGTTTCCTGAGGCAGGGAAACCAGCAGCGCCGAAGCCAGGTTGCTGCGTCTGTGGTGCACCAAAGTTGCTCATTAGAGCAGCATATGGATTGGCAGTAACTTGTGGGAGTGCGGGTTGTGTGGCTACAGTAGCAGGCGACTGTGTATTCAGTGATGTAACAGTATCACTGGTGCCTGGAGTGCTTGAAACATTCGTTGCTGGTGTCGTGGCTACACTCTTCTTGCTTCGTACGACGTGTATAACATTGCCGTCCTCCATGCCAATTGCTGAAAGCACTCCCTCATCCTTCAACACTTTTCCACGTAGAATAATGCGCTGCTCCTCCGCTGGGATCGCTAGTGTTTCCGCTATTTGATTCTTGAACTCCGCAACTGTAATGTTAAAATCCGGTACTTCAACTGTATGTTGATTGCCGTTTGCAAGCTTGATAGTGATAGTCATTTTTTATTTTCTTTTCGGTGGGGTATAATAATTTTATTTTCCCTTATGAATAATTGAGTAGTAAACAATAGCTTTCTCTCTACACCAAAAAATTAGCAGTGCGTTCTTCTAGATAAAGGGGCAAATTTTTTGAAAAGAAGCATAGAGAAGAGGTTCGACTCAATAATTTGTAATTGGGATTCTCCGTTCCAAACTTCGGAAAGGAAATAAATGCCACATCATGTATCTCCATCATTGCATGTTCACTGTACCCTAATAGCACAACTACCTTTTCCTCCCGCACATGTCGTTCTCACTCTCACTTTAGCTACAGACATGAGCCACCACCCAGAAGGATGCGACAGCTCAATCACAAAACGAGACCCTATAGGCGTATCTCAGGCGAAAGACCTTTCCTTTACACTTAGAGCCCATGCAAATTTTCTTTCGTTGCATGCACCCAGAATAAGTAAAACACAGAAAATATATGCGGATGTATCTAGTAGATAAGCAATCATTAGCAGTGGTGGTACTCTACTCAGCTCTCCTTATTGAAGAACTCACTTTTCGCTTGCAAGCAGATTGCGCTGAACAGCTTCTTCTTACTCCCTCCCCGAAATAGCATGCTACAGACAAAAAGAAAAACAAGAAGGCGTAAAGCAAAAACAGCCAAAATGGCAGCAGTGTGTCGAGATCATTGCAAAACTTTGAGCACATTATTATAGAAAAATGCATGCATGTACCGTATATCATCTGAGGTAACCAGCTTCTCGTCTCCATTCACCCGGTGCGAGCAAAACATGACCCTTTCATATATTCGAAGAAACCTTTCCGACTGCTCAGCTGGAAGAGCGCCCGTGACACAGGCAAGACAGCAGCGCATGGACATCAACTCCGCAGATCTTCCGTACGACTTAGCTAGTATTATGCGTACTTTGCTAAGCATCTCAACACAATCCTTCTTTGCGTCGCGCGACTCCGACACCACTGCTGGAACCACTCGCGAGTACTGAGGAGGGTCGCTAATACGAAACGCATGTGTTTTCAACCCGTTTTCTAGAATAATCCGCGCACGGCTTCCTTCCGGTTTACCGAGAATATAGGCACCGTCAAAACGCGTTTCGCGCTGAACTCTGAGAAGCATTGCATGACGGGAGGTGCTTCGGTAAAGAAGATCTAGCAAAACAATGATGACAAGGCCAACAGCAGTTGCCAAAGACACCACAGTTTCAGCGTATGTGAGCTTGATTCGGTCGTCCACTTTGCTGCTATTGTCCGACAGACTGTAGCTCTCTGATGAATATCCTGAGAAGTCCAAGAAACCCATTCTGAGGCAGCAAGTGTCAGCGAAACAAAAGTAATCCTTTGTTTTTTGTACCTCGTGGATGCTTTTGTTAGAAGTGTTGCATGCATGAGCACTTAGACCAAAAAGCATAACGACAGGAGAGAGAAGCAGGGACGCTGGACGATTGCTCAGAAACAAGTGAGGAGTAGTGGCATGCATTGCAACGACTTTTGGACGGTTAGTGTACAGTGCGCAGCCCTTTTCTGCAAGTAAAGGCGCTGGCTCCGGTGCTGTTTAGTTACTCAACAAGCGAAATTACGTACGAGCAGGATTTTGCTGATTGTCGAAAATGCACCGCCTGTTGATGAAAGCGACGAGGTGAGAATAAGCGGGGGAGATGTTCAGGAGTTTAGACGCGGAAGCCACGCTCTCCAGGTGGGGAGGTCGATTTCCTGCTGGCCCATGGAAATCTTGCATTGAAGAACTTGGTATCATGGACGTGCCAAGGCTCTCCTTGTGGTTTTTCATCCTGTTGTCTCTGAGACCGCCTGTTATCTCGCCTCCTCACTCTCCGCATCTTCCGCTGGAGCGAGTGTGTGAATTTTGCTCTGTTGGAAGGTGCTATACAACGGCTGCCTCACCACTGTGCCAATCGTCTTCCCCCCCCCTCCGGTGCACAGAGAAAGAGCGCTTTTGCTTTGACCCAACCCTCGCTTTTGTTGACCTGTAACCCCGCATCCAGTTTTCTGCGGTTTGATATGCTCCCGAATAAGGGTACAAAGGTGTGCTTTGTAAACGGTAGTGCAGAGAAAGCGACAGGGATGCGTACCCTGAAAGGAAAACACCCATACAGAGAAGCTTTTGCACAGCGTATATGGTTCTCTGTTGTAGCGCACATATAGGACAATCCTCAAGGGTGAGGCGGCCAATGCTTTAGCGAGCTGCCTCCTACTTTCTGTGCTGCAACTCTTGGGCGAAGGCAATTGCTTCAAGAAACCAGCATTTGTGATGCTACAAGCCACAACTTCTTTCACACTTTACGTCTTGACTATGATTTTCTCTGCTTCATCATTTACCTGTACTTTTCCAGCACCCAAGCAATTGTCTTGGTCACATCGCCAGAATGACAGATACTTTAAATTGTAAGAAGGACATTCCTTCTTCCGTGGTATTTGAGGCTCTGCACTTGAGAGTGACAGTCGAAACCGTTGGGGGTGATCTGTACAAAGGAAAACTGGCAGATTTCGATGTTTCACGAGGAAACATTGAGCTTGTTGATGTCCGGCACCAAGCAAAAGACTCCACTTTCAGGTTTTATGAGCGCGTAACAGTTCGTGGTTCGAACATCCGAATTATTTTGCTGCCGCAGGAGATGAAAGCGGCGCCCTCCCTGCAGTGGCGTCAAGATTCGGTACAGCAGGAGCTCACGAAATCGCTAAAGCGCACGCATTTCCTTCGATCGGTCATGCCTCCTCCTCGACTGGTGCGCACAAAGAAGGGGCCACCCAAGAACGACAAGAGCAAGCAGTTGCGCAGAAAATTACGCTGATTAAGTCTACTAGACTGCTTGTACATTGGTATTTGTCACTAACACTTTACAACCAAATGCCTGACCGTATGCGTCTCTTACTCTTTCAGATGAGTGGTGCAGCTTTCTTGCTCGGCAGTGAAGTTCTACTGGCTCATTGAGGCAGTGTGTTGACTTTTTTCACTTATTTCATGAGTCCTGCTGTTGCCGTTGTTATCCGGGAAACTTTACCACTGTGCAAGACGAGTTCCATGCTGTGGATTCTCTTTTGCAGGCCGGACTGCGACTAGTGGCTAGATTGAACTAAGCAGCAACAGAAAAGAGCTGTGTTATTGAAAAGTAATGAACTCCATATTAGCTTCTCCTCTGCAATATGGACTCTTTCTTGTTTCCACGAATGTGCCTTTTATGTTCGTTTCTCAAAACTGAGTAATTACATGTGTATTCACTTTGCTGTTATCTCACTGTCACTCTCTTTGTTTAAACTCCTTTATATATCCGCATAATCACACTTACTAATATAGGTGTCTCTGTATGTGTGTGTCACTCTTTGCATATTTGCCTGACATACAACTTCGACATAATCAGTGCTTTCTCCTTGTAGGTATCGAAAAATGGGTGATATGCTTACCAAGCCGGAAACTCAGAAATTCTCGACCGTGTTCGAGACGTCCCACCTGCGTGTAGGGTGCTGCAGTATGCAGGGATGGCGAAAATCGATGGAGGATGCTCATGTCGCGCAGCTGAATCTGAATGGTAACAAAGACCAGGCTTTCTTTGGTGTTTTTGACGGCCATCAATCAGATGAGGCGTCACGCTACTGTAGAGCACACATGCTGGATGAGTTACTCAAGAACATTGCTATATACAAGGACGACATCGCGAAAGCGTTTGAGGTTTCTTTCAAAGAAGCGGATAGCCAAATTTGCAAGAAGTTTGTGTCAAGTGGTACCACTGCAAACTGTGTTTATTTGGCTAAGCAGCGAATAGTTTGCGCAAATGCCGGCGACAGCCGTGCCGTGCTATATCGAGGTGGCAAGGCTGTTCCTCTTAGCGTCGACCACAGGCCCTCGGTCCCTGCGGAGGAGGCGAGAATTATCGCTGCTGGATGTCACGTAGAAAATGGGCGTGTTAACATGGCGCTGGCTGTCAGTAGAGCCTTAGGTGACGTGGACTTTAAATGTTGCGCTGAGAAGAGTTGGACAGATCAGGCCGTTACTGCCTGTCCTGATATTACGGTGACACCGTCGCGAAGTGATGATGAGTTCATCGTAATAGGGTGCGATGGCATATGGGATGTATTGTCCAACGAGGAATGCTGCAACCTTGTGAAAACACTGATCCAAAGCAAGGACGTTGACAAGAATGGGCATCCTGTTGCAGTGGATATTAGTCTTGTTTGCGAACAGGTTCTTGATCGCTGCCTTGCTCAGTCGAACTCCGTCAAGGCTGGTACCGACAACATGACTATTATCGTTGTTGAGTTCAAGCCGCCATTTTTCAAATCCTAAATTGCACTACTCTGCTTCTCTGAAGAACTTTTGCCTTCTTTTTTTTTACCGTGATGTGATACCGCTTTGTTTGAGATCACTAATTGCGTTTCTATCTTTTTCGATTGCTAATTTTTGCCTGACGTCTTGAAGACTTGATGCGAACTTTGGCTTCCTCTTGACCACTTCATGTACGTTCATGTACATTCTCATGTACCAACTCAGCACAGCAAACACTCTCTATATCGTTACCTTATAGTTTTGTAACTGCATTTTTCCCTGTTACATTCTTGCGTCACATTACTGACTTTTCTTCCGTCACGGGAATAGAGGAGCAGCTCACAGTTCTGCTGGCAGAAAGATACAGAGCATAACTACTTTCTCATGACAGTGCAGTTTGAGTCTCCTTTTCACATTGCAAGGAGCTTGAGCAAAGATGTTTCTGTGTTCCGGTTCTTGTTGTCGTTGATATATGAAGTCTTGTGTCCTTAGAAGTGCTCGCTAGAGGTGGTTTCTGCTGTGTTCAAGGCGCTCTGATTTGCGTACAACTGCAGTTTCCTCTCTATACAGCAGTATTTGCCTACTATGAAAGATTTTCAGCATTTCCTAGCGAGCTAAAAGTACATTAGACGCGTACTTATGCAAGCTATCACGGAGTCAATAGCATGCATGTTCCTAGACGCTTTCCGTATTGCAAGAAATCATACAGTGATGCAGTGGCTCCAAGCACTACGAAAAGAAAAAGCGAGGGAAAAACATTGATTTCAATCAACCAGAAGACAATGTAAATTGTGCGTACAAAACCCTCTATCTGATATCCATTCTTTTGCTCTCCCTTAGGGAGAATAACGCACACGACTACTGCACAAGTGAATAGCAGGAGCATTTACTCATCTCCCAAGAATCTCCTTCCCGAAACAGAGATAGAGTAGAATGGAGAACATTATGACAGAAATTTGCCTGGTGGCTAATATAATTGATCGACTGCTAGAAGCCAATGAAAGCTTGCGTGCGGATGAGCTGGTGCCGCTTACAAAGCGCTTGCGTGCTGCAGCAAGCGAGCTGTCTAGCATCAATCCACAGCAGCAACCCAACTTAGTTTTGTCTCCTGTTCCACGGAACGTCGAAGGGCTTAATATCATGGGAAGCAGGGGTAGACAAGGCCCCTCCAAGTTGCAGCTGCCAAGGACTCTTGCACACTTCACGGCGGCTCGGAGGCAGACACACAGGGGTCACTCTCTTTCCGATATGTACACGAAAGGAGGGATTTCAAAGGTACCCCACGAGGTCTCGCAATCGATTTGCTGCTCGCTTTACAACTTATTGGAGGGGGCTACTCGTCTGCTTTGTGCTTCTCACGGACATATTTTTGTGAAGCACGGTGATGACATGTTTTCGATCGCAAATGTTTCGCGAGCGTTAGTTTTTCCACCACTGCAAGTTCATCATGGCTGCCTTTCCAGCGCGGATGCTGAGGTTCTTGGCAGCTCCATTGCATTGAACCGCCACATCGACGAAGTTGGAAGAAAGCGTGCAGTTCTGGTATTTCCAATATACAAGATTCCCATTGGAAATGGACCTGGCGAGCCTGTCGCAACGATTCATGTAGAACGAAGGGATCACGGTTCTTCCCCGTTTAGTGAGAGTGACGAGTGTACACTCTACTTTGCTTCTCTCTTCTGTGGTGAGCTGATGTCTCGTATTCCGCAGTTCAACTTCCTTGAGTCATTTTACGACCCGTCAACGCAGCACATTATTGCGCCGTTTGAACCGTGCTCTCCAGTATTACTGCCACCTATAGAGCGTGGCGGTGTGTTGACGCTTGGGGAGCCAGGAAAGCAATCTTCCGAGGACCCGGAATATGCGAAACGAGCGGTATCGCAGTTGACACGGAAAATAAAAGCACATAGTCCAGAGATTCTGGTTCGCCGTGAGAGGCTGCCAGTTAGTAATACGAAGCCGTTTGCTCCGGGTATGTTGATGATGCCATCGCTGCTTGAAATTCAAGCTTACGTTGAAAACCTGCAATCGTGCTGGAAGAAGAACATGCTTGACAATATTGATTTGCTAGAGTTGGACCGCGAGACTCAGCAGGACTTGAGGCTGGCAAGAAACGAACTGACTGCCACGCGCCGTAACCTTGCTGCCACAGCAGATAAGCTGCGTCTGTATGAACTGGATACATGGGACTACAAACTTGAATATGACGCCATGAAATCAGAGCTAAGCACTTACATGAATGGCCTTGAGCGTTTACACTGAGGTAGACGACCACTTTTCCGCTCTTACGCTCTGTTTGGCTATCTGTTGCTACACAGTGGAATTGGACTCTGTTCTTTTTTTTTTACCTTTCTTGGAACCTCTGGCATCCTTCATTAATAGTGTAGGCTTTTATGTACAGTTTCCGTAAAGCTCAGCGCTAAATTGCAGACACTTTTATTTTCTTCAACAGTTGCCATTTTGCGATGATTTCGCATCAAAGCGTCACAGCGTATCTGATGCGGCTGCTTCCAGGTCGGCGACTTATTGAGGACGACACACTCTTCTGTGACTTGCGCGTGCACCGAAATTTACCCCCTCTTGCCGATTACCTTCGCTGCCTTCACATCCTCCTCTCTTCCTTCCCTCTCCCCCTATTTGTGGATATCTCATGTTTCGTTTTCTGAATCGAAAAGTGGTGTGCGGCTAGACTGCGCAGTCCCACACTCATATTACATATTCAAGTGATTAACATTGGCAAGCGCAGACATTACGTGCTGATTTTCTATTGTTTATTGGATTGTTCGCCTCAACGATCCCTCTCTCTGTCTTCATGCTCTTCCGTTCGCCAAATTCCGTTTCCTAATTCATTTAGTTGTTTGCTTCTTCCACTCTTACATTGTGACGTTCTAGAGGTGTAGGAGAACGAGTTTGACTGTTTCCCGCTTCTGCCACGTGCTTTGTAAATTTGTAGCCTCTGCCTATTTCGAGGAGCGCTTGTTCATGCCGTTGGCAACCTCGTCGTCCCTTTTGGTGCCTACGTCGAAGGCCGCTGATAGCTCGCTTGTGTCGACCCCAAATGCTTCATCTGGCGGCGCGAGGTTCCATAGCGCAGATGACCCCTCTGGATCTGACTCGCGAGAGGGAACCCTCATAATACCAATTCACACAATTGTAGAGAAGGTATCTCCTTTATGCGACCTCTCTGTCCAGGAGCTGCGTGCTCTCGTTCTCCGATACGACACAGACGGCATCGGCGGCCTAACGGAGCCGCAGTGGTCGCTCTTCTGCCACGAGAATCGCCACACCTTCTCTTCCTTGGGTGAGGAGCTTTTGGATTTTGACCGCTCTGGCGAGTATAGTGTCCTCGTTGTGAAGCACGGGTACGAGGGCACGAGCGGCACAAACGCGCCACATTCATTTACCAAGGGGGTAATTCGGTTCATCGAGAGTTTCGCCGTGGGCGGCATCGCTGGCGCTGTGAGCAAGACCGTCATCGCGCCTGGAGACCGTGTCAAGATAATTTTCCAAGTGGAATCATCACGGCGCTTCAACTTGCGCGAGGCAGTCTACCTCGGCGTGGAGACGGTGCGAAAGTTTGGCTTTACTGGCCTGTGGATTGGCAATGGCGCGATGATGCTCCGTGTCGTTCCATACGCGGCCATCACGTATGCCTCATTTGACTTTTACCACAGCAAGCTGCGTTGCATTTTCAGCCGCACCAATCCAGACGGCTCGCCTGATGAGGCGCGGGCAGTGACGCTTCGCTTCATTAGTGGCTCACTGGCAGGGGCCACTTCGACTACCTGTACCTATCCACTGGACCTAATGCGTGCCCGATTTGCAGCACGTAGCAGCTCCGGCAAGCGGCACATTCCTAGCTATGGCGCCGCTTTTAAAGAGGTCATATCTAAGCAAGGTGTGATCTCCCTCTACAGTGGCCTTTTCCCTACGCTTGTAGGCATCGTTCCATATGCCGGCTGTAGCTTTGCGTGCTTTGAGACACTCAAGCACTACATTGTGAAGGTGTCACACCTTAAATCTGACAGGGACATCCCGACCTATCAGCGACTGATGGCTGGCGGATTTGCAGGCTTGCTTGCCCAGTCGGCGACCTACCCACTTGATATTGTGCGGCGGCGCATGCAGGTCACCCCAGGCCGCTACTCTAGTGTCATTAGCGCCTTACAAACGGTGTATCGCGAGGAAGGGATTCGCCAGGGGCTCTACAAGGGTCTTGCCATGAACTGGATCAAAGGCCCCATCGCCACCGCAACGAGCTTCACAGTGAACGATCTCATAAAGCGACGCACGCGTAATTATTATGAGACGACGGTCGTGTACTCGTCACGTCACAACATTGTGACGCTGCCGGAGGCATTCCTCTGCGGCGGGGTGGCCGCCGCAACGGCCAAGTTCTTTTCCTTGCCCTTTGACCGGCTCAAAATCCTGTATCAGGTGGGCATGGCTGAGAAAAGCTCGGCAAAGAAGGGAGCACAGCTGCTGTACGAAGTCATCAGGCAGAGCCCCAATATGTGGATCTCTGGACACGTCGCAATGTTGCGAGTAGTACCATATGGTGCCTTGACGTACTGTTTCTTCGATATGTTTCAGTTATTGGCCGAGCGGCTCATGTACTCACATGTGGCCACACCGTACACCAACTTTGCTGCCGGGGCCGCCGCAGCGTCAGTTGGAACGGTGATAGTGTACCCACTAGATCTTTTGCGCACGCGTGTCGCCTTGAAGGCCGTTCCCAGCTTTCAGTCATACTTCTGGCTGCTGCGCACCATGGCTCGACGTCACGGCATTGGCGCACTATGGAAAGGCTGCTATCTTTCCATGATGGGCGTGGGCCTTCTTGCCGGCATTGGATTCGCTTCATACGAGTACTTGAAGGAGCGATTTGACTGCCACACTTTTGGGCAGTACATGGCTGCAGGCGCGGTGTCGGGGATGACCGGCTCTGTGATCACACACCCACTGAGTGTCATGAAGCGTAATCGCCAGGTGGAGCGTGTCGTGTACGGGCGACTGGGAACTCTCTCCATACAATCACTGCTTAAAAGCCCTAAAGAGGTTGCCTCCCTTTACCGCAAGATGCCCTTTTCCTTCACGGTGAGTAGCCTTACGTTCGGTATCTCGTTCGCAGTGAACGACTGGTGTCGAGATGTTATTGAGGCGACACGAAACGATATGCTGCGCGAGATGCTGTTACCGCCATCGTCTGCCGCGTTGAAGGTGATACTATCCCAGAGCAAAACCACCTAGCGCCGCTGCCTGCCTCCTGGCACATGCATGGCGAGCCAGGAGGGTCATCTCAGACGACATCGAAGCGCGTGGTGGTTCTTTCCTGCTTTGGCTCTCTTCCCTTGTTCTCTCTTTGCCTCTCTTGCCTCCTTGTCACCCTCTTGGCTCAAAATGATAACTTACGTCCCTCCTTTTCTTCCAAGCTCTGCTTTTCCTTACTTGTGCTTCTCTTAGGGGTCTTCATTATCCGACGACTATCGTGTAGCTCACCTTTCTTCTTACGGACAAAAGGGACTCTTCGGAGTCCTCCCTGGGGCGCCCCCGTTGAGCTGTTGCTCTTTGCTGTTGGTGTGCGGGTTGGGTACCCCTTCCCTGATGTCTGATGGGTTCGTTTAACCGCTTCTTCGTACACCACACACCCACACAAAGCAAAAGTATCTTTTTACTAGTTTTCTTGCTGCGGTTATTGAACGTGTTCCAGGGAGCGACTGTGCTGGACAAGTCGTCCGAATAATGGATCTTAGACCGAAATGAGAGAGGCGTGGCGCTTTTACGAGCTTCTGCATGGATAGTGCAGAGCATTGCTGCGGTGAGGCTTTCGTTGTTGCTCCAAGGGGTTGCAAAGGTGGTGAAGTGGGAGAGGACTGAGGTTGAGGATTTGAAAAGGGGAGGTCACAGTGTATGGATGAGGATCAGGACAGTGGCGCCATCGAGGCTTTAAATAAGAAAATTTTTGTAGCGATACGCACACCAAGGATGCAAGAGTCTCCGCTCCACCTCAACCCTTTTTCTTGTGTTGTGGACGAAGCAGTCAGACAGAAGCCACACTTGCATTTATCTGTTTCTCTTCCCCCCTTTCGACGCACTGGTGTAAGTTAATATGTTTCATCTTCCCCCTCCCCCACCCTCTTTCTGATTGTTTTCCACGGTTAAGCGCCTCTAATTTAGCTTCTCCTTGTTTTTTTTTTTTGCTTCCTTCGTCTCTCCTTCCTCTGCTGTTTACGCATCGCTCTGTGTTGGTTATTATTATTATTATTATTTTTGTTTCTTTGCACTGGCTGATATATACTTTTTTGCTTCATTTTGTTGGCTTGCTGGCGAGGGACCGATCGATTGACGCGCTTGTGTGCCTTCGCTCTCTTTTTTTTTCGCTCTGTGGTGATGGGCAAGTGGGGGTGGGGGGCGTGGCCGGAGTGCTGACGGCACTAGAGAGGTGGCGCGTTCGTGTGGTGAGGCCATTTCTCCGCACATACATTAGGAAATAAGATGACTTTACTACTAGACACACACAGACGCTAACGATATAAAAACTGGCCTTTTTTCCTCCTTAAACTTTTGCTGTGTAGTCTGTCGACGTGTGCGCGTCTGTGCAGGCGAAATTTTGGGAGTTGGCACCGAAAAAAGCGGTGAATATTTCTCACCGTTTTTCTTCGAGCTAGCATGCAGGCTGACGAACCAAGCGGGGTAGAGAGGAAAGGTAACATCGGAGAGCGAGGCACTTACGTTCCGCTTAGCTCAACAGAGAAGGAACAGATTGACGGGCCGCTTGTCCCAGGCAGTGACGAAACTCTCGCGCAGTCCATACGCCTTTGTTGCTCGTTTCCTTGCGTGTCCCTCCACGGCGTCCTTTCTGGCGACTCCATATTGAGTTTGGTGAAGCGGGCGAGCGGAAAGAAAACGCGAGCAACCATCACCCCCCCAAAACGAACGTACCAGCAGTGCGCTAGAATCCATTTCAAAAGATCGCTCTTTCCCTCTTCCCCCCTTTTTTTGCTTTGATCACCCACATTTTTGACGACAGCGTTGTTTTGCTATGTACGATGTATTGCTCGGATATAACTCCGCTCATCGTCGTCTCTTGTCTCCCCTCACTGCGTCTGCATCGATGTTTGGATGTACCTCCCTTAGCAAGTCCGGAATGCCGAAGACGGAAAACATGAGTTGAGAAGTGCCTATCTGCTGCTGTTGTCTCCTGTGTGTTGGCGCTCCTCTCGCTTTATTTTTTTCTCATTGTGCCCCCTTTTCTTGTTTCGTGCTGTTCTTTTTGTTCGTTCCATTAGCGAAAACAACAACAACAAAAGGAGCCGTTACTATGATTTCTTGTGTTGTTTTCCCTTAGATTTCTTTGCCTATCGTTGTATGTCTCATGTCTCAGTCTTTGTCTGTGTCTCTTACCTTAGCTTACCTGTTCGTATGTGTGAATCACCACAGCAATGTACATTCCCCTCTTATTGACCTCCCTTCGTTCAGTCTCGTATGTTCTTTTCCTCTGCCGCTTCCTTTCGAATTTGCTTCTGTTTTTATTGCCGCCTTACTCACTGAGTTTGTTTGTCTTGGTTGTACATCACTCTCGCTCTTGTTTCTTCCGTGCGTGTGTCCATTTCCGAAATACCTATTGCCATCATCGTGGAGTCGTATGGAAAGCACCGCATTTTAGTAAAGCGAAGGCAAAAGGGTTACCCAAGGGTCAGCATGCTCGAGCTGATGTAAAAATACACCCGTGGTGGTGGCAGCTACGCCATGAATCGTGTGCGTATAAGAGATGCTTTTGCATTTTCCTTGCGCGCCAAGCACATCCCTCTCGGTGCATGTGGCGTTAAGTGACCTGCCACGGTGAATCAGCATACTTCACTTGTACAGGCGTAGAGGTTGCGAGAAAGAACCCCGGCAGACTCTACAACTTCTTTCCCTACTCTGTCCCTCTTCATTGTCCTTCCTCTTTTTACACCTCTCTTTTCTCTGACTACCTTGCGCTCTACCTCACTGCGTTCTCATCTCTCATATCACCGGAACGAAGAACATAACAATACACTAGGGCTTCGTTAGCTCCTTTTTTTGGGGGCGTGTCTCCTTGAGCAACCACGGCCATCGGAAAGCTCCAAAGCGTTTGCATAACATCTACTTTCTATCTCCCATCCCCTTTCTTCCTTTTGGTGTTCGATCGTCCCCCACTTTCCATTGTGTTGTACTATCGTGCATCTCCACTTGTGTTCTTTGCGTTTCCTTTTGGTTTTGTTGTTGTTGGCCTCTCTCTGGCTTCTCCTTTTTGTGGTCACCTCCCTTCTCTCTCCGTGCACGTATCATCTCCATCGTCTTGCGTTTCTCTGTCATCCTCCCTCCTCCATCTGCGTGTGTATTGTCTTGCGGCTGCTGTTGTTGCTGCACGTTTTTCCTTTCCTTCTTTTTCCATTTCTACGTGCGCGTTTGCTTTTCGCATCGCCATGTCGCAGGACGAAACATCTGCTACAGACTCTAGCGGCAAGGGCAACTGGGAGGCCCTGAAAGAGCAAGGCAATCAGGCGTTCAAGTCGAACGCTTTCTCGGAGGCGATTCAGTACTATAGTGCCGCCATCGAGGCCCATCCAGATGAACCGGTGCTCTACTCCAATCGCAGTGCGGCATACTTGAAGAGGGGACAGTACCAGGAAGCCGCTAACGACGCAGAGAAGGCAGTGGCGATGGATAACACATTTGCCAAGGCTTACTCGCGGCTGCACAGCGCGTTGTGTAATCTAGGCCTGTTTGACCGCGCCTCGGAGGCGCTGAAGGCGGGGTTGATAGCTGTGTCGACGTCGCTGAAGTCCACGCCACAGGATGTCAAGCACCTCAGGGAGTTGATGACTAGTGCGGAGCAGGCCAGCATGGTTGTGCCGCGGGGGCGGCAGTTGATAGAGAACGGCTTCTTTGCAGAGGCCAGCCGAGCACTCGCCGGGTCGTACCGCGACTTTCCCGGCTCCACAACGCTGGCGTTTCTCTATGCAGAGGCGCACGCGTCTTCGTCACCGGATGGGGCATCTAAGGTTCTCTCCCCTTTCGCGTACACACACAACTCCGACCCTTACTACCTCTATCTGCGTGCACTGGTGCTCTATTACCGTGGCCAGGAGGGCTTCGCCAGCGCGCAGAATATTTTGCGGGAGACACTACAGATGGACCCGGACAACACCAAGGCACGTGTCTTGCTCAAGCGCATTCGTGCTATCGAGTCACACAAAGACGCTGGCAATGCCGCGTTCAAGAACAAGAATGCCAAGGAGGCCGTTATCGAGTATACGCAGGCAGTTGAATGCGACCTCACCAACGCCCGCATGAATGCTACACTGCGCAGTAACCGGGCGGCTGCGAAGATGGACTTGAACGACTACAAGGGTGCTCTCCTCGACTGCGACTACGCCATCAACAACGGTGCTACTTCAGCGAAAATCTACGCTCGCCGAAGTCGCATTCAGGAGCACCTAGAAAACTTCGATGAGGCGGTGCGTGACATGCAGCAGGCTGCCGAGGAGGATGGCAAGTTCGAAGCGGAGCTGCGCCAGCTCAAGGCGCGTGCCAAGCGTGCTAAGCGCAAGAACTACTATAAAATTCTTGGACTATCCCAACACGAGGCCAACCCAGATGCCATCAAGCGGGCCTACAAGAAAGCGTGCTTGCAGTGGCACCCGGACAAGTGGGCGCATGCAAGTGAGGAGGAGAAGTCGCATGCCGAGATGCAGTTCAAGGAGATTGGTGAGGCCTTTGGCGTGCTCTCTGACCAGAAGAAGAAGCGCATGTACGACTCAGGTCAGATGGACAATGACGTGGAGGGGTCCAGTATGCCAAGCGGCTTTGGTGGCGGTTCGAACCAAGAGGATATTGTCACCGTGATGAACATGATGTTTGGTGGCGGTGGTTTCCAGGCAGGAGGCTTCTCAGGCACCTTTGGAAGCGCTGGCAATGGCCGCCGTCGCCCCCGCGGCGGTCCAGGCTTCTTTTGAGCGAGCCGCAGCGAGGCGACGAGGTCAATGAGGACGTACTAAGGCCTTGTTATAGACGCTGGGTTCGTGTCTTTTCCCCCTTTCCTGCAGTGGGGGTGTTGCACGCGATTGTTTCGGTGTCAGAACCGGAAAATGAAAACCTGATAACCCCAGCCTCTCTTGCGCGATGTCTCTTCTGCTGCTGTGGATGTTCGAGAAGGGGATGTTTCTCCCCTCTTTTGTTGTTTGTGCTTTTACAAGAGGTGTACTACTGGTGGACTCTGCGTGACTGACTCGCGTTTATCTCTTTCAGTCTTCTTGTCTCTCTCCTCCTTGTAGCTTTAAACGTTACTAATCTGTTTCAGCTCATTACCAACTGCCCTGTTCACCTGCAAATGCGGCGCGTTGTGTTTGTGTGTTCAGGGACACTGATGACCTTCTTGGATGCGTGGGAGTTAGGGTGGTTTATTCTTGTACATAACGGCCTTTGTTTCGACTTTTCTGTCGTACTTTCCGCTCCCCCATTCTCTCTGCGATTGTGATGCTCCTGCTGTCTGTGCACATGACATGCACCACCAACCTCCCTTTCCCGTTCTCTACCCTTTCTCCTTCTTCCTCCATCCCCACCTTTGACGTGGCTATGGAGGACACACGAGATGCATAGGAGAGGAGGGCACCCACACTTACACAGACGCAAGAGAGTAGAGTATGGGCATGAAGGCAGTCGTAAAAAAGAAAAGGAGAAGAAACACCCCGAGGCAGTCTCTCATGAGGTGAAGGGCGCGCTCGAGAGGAATGTTGTTCTTTTGTTATTTTTGTGGAGGCCGTTGAAGTGTGACGGCCTCTGTACTACTCTAGACCTCACACGAATATATACCCATACATATATAGAGAGAGAGACTGAGAGAGTTGTATGAGTTGGAGAAGAGTCTGTGTGTGTGTGTTTTTCTTTCTTCTCTGTGATGCGTTGCTGAGCTGCACAGTGCACACAGCACCGTGGAACAAAGACAGGCTTCTTTTTTCGATTCGCGCGCGTGGGCGCATGTCAAATACGCTCGAGTCGTTATCAGAGCGCCATTGGATCAATGGGGACGTGTGCAGCCGTGTCCCAAAGAAAATGCACCACCTGTGAACTCCAATGAGAGGCTCACTGTCCGTATCACGCAGAGCACCTACACTGATTCCTCTCTTCGCTCTTCTTGCTGCCCTTTCTCTTCCCCCCGTACTTCTTCACGTCAATGTCTCTCCGACAGTCGTGCTCTTTCTCCTTTACGAATAGAGTGCCCTGCTGACGTGCAAAGGCAAAGAAAATCACGAGAGAAAAAATCCAACCGACCCAGCGCTCAAGGAGCACGTCAGGATGCCCCGTCCACAGTTCATTACGTGCCAACTGTGTGGCAGGGGCTTCGGTTCTGCCTCAATCAACATTCACATTCCGCAGTGCTATGAGAAAGCAATCAAGCGGTGGCAACTGAATCCGCAAGGGCCTCGACCAATCATGCCACCGCTACACGGCAAAGCGGCTGCCAAGGTAAGCAACACCGAATCCTCTGCCATCGCCATCACCAGCCAACCCCGCGGCGCTGGCATCTCAGCTGTCCGGTCCCTGCAGATGCAGAGTATGCCACCCGAGAGCGTCGAACCGTCGAGCATGAATCTGCACCCATGCTCCAAGTGCGGTCGTACCTTCAATTTTGACCGCGTAGCCTACCACGAGAGTATCTGCAAAGGCAACCGAAAGCGCAAGGTCTTTGACAGCAGCAAGCAGCGGCGCGTCAGCGGCGAGGGGGACGACGCCTACGCTGGTGGTGCCTTCGGCGCCCCGAGTGCGGTCAGGGAGGTTCGAAAGAAGAAACTGGGTATGACGAACACCACAAGTCGATATACCCCTGCCCCTGCCCCACGGACGAATTGGAGGCAGCAGCATGAGGAGTTCATGGCGGCCATCCGCAGCGCCAAACGAGCCAATGCAGAGGCACAGAACATGTGGGGCACTGCCTGCACTGCACCTTCTTACGGCACACTGAGGGGGTCTGCACGTGGCGCTCCCTTCGACATGCCATCCTCCGGCTACGGAGGTGGGGCTGGGATGTCAGTTCAGGGCTCGATTTCTACTAAACGAATTCCACCTCTTATGGCGAAGCAAAATGATGCGCGCAAGCAGAACATCGCAACTGGCGGGCGTGCAGTGAAGGCCAAGGTGGGTGGCGGCATCCCTGTGCGGAGAACGGGTCATCCTGCTGGGCGTCCAACTCCGCCTCTTGGACGAGGCAGCTTTGGCGGCAGCGTCGACCGGTTCAATAGTCGTGGCGGCGTAGGTGGTGGTGGTGGTAACGGCCGCGTTGCAAACGACAACACTACAAGCCTAGGCATGCTGCAGGCCATGGGTAGAGCCTAACCACTTCTGTGAGTGTGCGTGTGTGCCGGCCTCACTCCGCCTCTTTCCTATTGTGAGGTGCACACATACCTCTGCCCTTGTCTCAGTCCCTTGTTCATTCCATGTATTAGCCACAAGAGCATGTGGGCGGTAACAGGAGAGGAACACTTTGTCAAGGAAGGAACGTGTCATTGACGCTTTAACATTTTCTTGAGTGCGCCTCCCCCTTTTCTATCCCCATTTCTTGTTGTATTCTTATTTTACAATCGCGCATATGCTCGAGTGCTTCCCTCCCACTCTCTTCATGTTTTCTCGAGCGTATCAGAGGTGTGGGTGGAAGAGTGCCCGCGCTGACGGCCAGTGATCTGAGGAACCACACTGACTCGTTGTCATACAGGTCTTAATGACGAGGTCATTGCTATAGACGTGTATATGTATCTGCTTTAATGATAGCTGTGTTTTTCCTTCTCAACTGGATGGGGGTGGACGAGGGGGAGGCTGCCTCCCTCTGCTCATCGCTGTTTGCTTTTCCTTTCCTTTCCCTTTCCTCCAGCTGCCCCCAACCTGCAGCGATTTGGCGTGAACTTCTCTTGCTTGTGTGTGTGTGTGTGTGCGCTTGTGCGCGGGTGTCGATGAAAGGGGTGCATGTGTCTGTGCGTTTGTGTATGCATGGCTGCTTCTTGGCTTATCATGGTGCAGTTTTTTCATGGTTTGCTTTTCTTTTTTTTTTTTCGTCCTCTCCATGTTCGAACGCATCGCTTTCATCGAAACGAATTGCGCGATGTGCAGGATTATTTCGTGAGTTTCATCTCTCTCTCTTTCTTGCGCGTTTTTCTCTCTTGCACGCACTGTTTTACAAAGCACGTGCAGGCGTTCACAGTGACGTTATAGTCATGTAAAGTCGAAATGGAGAAACACATGATCTTATCTTCGTATATACACACACATACACACATACACACATGCAAAGGTGAAAGCAACATGACTTGACGCGAAAAAAGTGTAAAGGCGGATGAAGGTGTAAGCAGTGCGCAGCAGAACTGACAGTTATAACAAGATGGAGAACAACGGTACAATGATTCTTTCTTTCTCAGCATAATGCCCCCCTTGTATAATCTATCCGATCTTCTCCGAGATCTTCAAAGGCTACTGCTCTCTCTCTCTCTCTTGTTCTCGAGCTCTGTCCACGTAACAGTGATGGTTGACACCTTTTCTTTCCGTGCTTGTCTCTGTTCCTTTCTCTTCATCCCTTTCATTCCCATGCAGCTCCACTATGTTTTCTTTTCCCGGCTTCTGCTTCACACTCTGATTTCTTAGCTCAAGGTGGGGTGCCGCTGCATGTCTCTACTCCGGTGGTAGTGGAGCGATTCTTTGGACGGCACAGCAACAAAACGTTCTCACCAACAGCACTGCCGTCTGCCGTGAATGATGGAGCCTATCCAACAAGGATGAATGCCCTAAGTAGCATCTTTGAGACATCTTTTCGTCTCTGTGATGTTTGCACTATCCTGCACAAGCGGATGCCGAGTGAAGGGGAGTGGAGCTGCTCATCTCTTTCTCACTGCATCTTGCGGTGAATATGCGTGACCTCCCGTCCGGCACTGAGAAGGTCTCTCTTCTTACCTCTGAAAACATTTTCTCTTGAGAGTCGACAGCGTTACCGTCCCCTCTGCTGCTTCTCCCTACTCTGGCAAATCCATTACAATTCCCCTGTCTGTCACACACGTGTGCAATACACCCACATCCATACACACTGGCGCATACCACATACCACGTTTTTCTCGATTCTACAGATAACACGAAACTTCAGTAGCAAACTAAAGAACTGTGAGTGCGACCCCCTCCGCCTTCTCTCTCTCTCCTGATGCTTCGCAAGACGCAGCTCTTTCGCTTCGCGGCATCGCACGCTCTGTTGAGCGGCGGTAGCTCGCATGGCCCCATGCCGTACCAGGACAAGTCCTACCCGGTGCAGCCCCACAACCTGAACGAGCTCCAACAGCCTCCGGACAGCTGGCGCAAGAGCCCCATTATGAGCAAGCTTATGGATCAGTCTCTTCCAGTGTACGATGATGTGGTGACCGGTGTTGGTCGCCTGTACTGGCAGGAGCCAGCGCGCGCTTGGCACCTCTTTGAAGCCGATGACACCCTCATGCTGGAGGAGCACGATCGCGAGGAGTGGAACGACCGGCCGTATGTGGCAGTGAACCATCTGTACGAGCCCCCGATCGGTAGTGAGGAGCGCCCCATCCGTGTGGAGGGGACTGGCAACCCGGGTGATCAGCAGATTGTACTGTGCTTCGGTAACTGCGCTCCGCACGTGCCACAATCTAACTACTATATGATGATGAAGGGTTACAGCAAGACCAAGTGTCCCATGTGCCAGCAGTGGTTCTACGTACACAACCGCCCTTGGCTGGTGATGCACCCAGACTGGACTGATGAGCCGGCCGCGGATGAGGGTCCGGCCTACACGTTCGCCGAGATCGAAGCCGAGTTCGACCGAGACTTCCACGAGTTTGGCGTCTACCTCAATGCTGAGTGAAGCACTCCACTTCTACACCTGCTCTCCTTATCTATTTTATTGTATGGGTGTATGTCTCTCTGCGTCTATGTGCGTATGTAGTCTTGCTCGTGCGATGTGCATGTGCAAGTGCGCCACCTCTTTCTCCCTGTTCACGTCTTTCTCTCCGCTTTCTTTGCGCGCGGTGTTGGTAGGCAATAGGGATGCAGCAGCAGCAACAACCGGTGTCGACGACTGTGAAGAGCCGCGGACGAAAGTGGTGGACGTCAGAATACCATGTTGCCTTTCTCTATTGCTGTTGTCGTTTTTTTTTGGTCTGGCTTTGAAGCAGGGATGAATGTGAGGATGGAAGGAGGCAAGCGAGAGGAGCACATTGCTGATCCCCGTTGCTGGTTGAAGTAGTAGCAGGTGGCCAAACGTGTATGGAGGAACAACGAGTGAGAAAAAAGCAAGGGTACGGAAAGAGAAAGAGCAAAGAGGAGAGGGGTGGGGGATACGAGGGGATGTTCGACGCGTAAAATGCAGCTCTGGCGTTGTAAGGATTTTCTTCCGCCACTTCTTTCGTCTGCTTTCCCAATCAGCTCCCCTTCTATACACTCGAGTTTCTGCATGCCTTCCTCTCTTCTCTGGTCGTGATTTTTTGTGCTTTCCGTCCGTGCCACTTTTCTTTGGCACCAAATCCGCATCTTTGCTTTTTCTCGTGTAGTCCTTTGTTTTCTTTGGCGCCTTTGATGCGTAGACATCCACACCCACCCATACACACATACACATACATGTGTGTATGTGTGTATGTGTGTTTTCCTTGTTTAATACCTTCGTTAGCAATTATCTATGTCCCTCACCCTTCCCCTACGCATGTCTGAGTGTGATTGTCGGCTGTCGCTGTGTGTCTTTCTATGCCTCCTGAGGGGATTTCGAGAATTTTGTCCACATGATTCTCACCACAATCATCCACAGCCGCAGCACTCGCCCCCTCTCCTTTCTCATTTAGCACCTCAAAAAAAAAGAAAGAAAAGAAAAAGGACGCAGGCTGTTCTCCTTTAATTCGCGTCCTCGCTGTGTTTCGTTTTCTTCTGTATTTCCTTCCTTTTCCATTCAAACCGAAGGCAAACAAACGCGTAAAAGGCACATATATGCTTTACATCAACAACGCTAAGTGCGCCGCTAAGCATAGTGGTGCGCTCAGCTCCTTCATTGCAAAGTGCACCACACATCTGTCGTGGCTAATGTTCTTGTGACAGGTTGTTGTGGCAACAGAGCGTGTGTGTGTGGCGGGGGGGGTGGGCTTGTCTTTCCTTCCCTGGCAGCTGGGTTGTAAAATGTACTGTGTCTCTCGCAAGCTCTTGTTGGTGTTGAGGGTCAAACAGCATATGCTTCTTCGCTTCTGTGGGGCTCACTAAAGACTGTCACGCCCATCGTCTTCTGGTGATGTCAAGTCATGTCTCTCTTCCTCCCGCTTCCCTTTTGGGCGCATTGTTTTTCTTTTTTGAACGGTGCGCCCCTTGTTGCCCCCTATTGCCTACGCCGCTCTCCTTATTTGACGTACGGCGCGTCTGCCTCTCTTATTTTAGTTATACAAGCAAAACACATATCATACGTACGCCCGTGCTGACGTGCAGCTGTTTACTGGAGGGACGGGTAGTTTTATGTGCCATATTGGATATCCACGCCGCCGCATCCTTCTCGCACACACTCGCTGCAGTGATGAGGGTGGAGGAGTCAATGTTCTACCAAAAGGCGATACTGGCGCCGATGGTGCGCGTGTGCAGCCCTGGCTTTCGCGCCCTGTGCGGCGCTCACGGTGCTGATGTCGTCTTCACGGAGGAGGTGGTGGCCGCCAAGCTTGCGACGTGCCGGCGGGAGGTGGTGCACTACCCCACAGTAAACACGCCAATGGCCGAATATGTTTCCTACGACGCTTTCAAAAACTCCTACAAGCGTTCTGTTGTACTGAGCATACCTATGCGTGGCGCCACCACCTACGCCGGGCCCAAGGCGGAGCGCATCACTTCCCCTCGCATTGTACTGCAACTTGGCGTCGCAGACGCTGAGCTTGGTGCGGCTGCGGCACTTGTGTGCAGCGATGACATTGACGGCATCGACGTCAATATGGGGTGCCCAAAGAAGTTTAGTGTGCAGAACGGCTTCGGCGCTGCTCTGATGAAGCGGCCGGAGTTGGGCGGGGCGATTGTGCGGGCCGTGCATGACGCTGTGAACAGCAACGCAAGTGTGAAGGCACGGGGCGGCAGGCGTGTCGCTGTGAGCCTCAAGACACGTCTTAAGGAGACTACGGAGGACACTGTGGAGATGCTGCGAGCGATGCTGACGGCGGCGCACCACACGCCGGCAAGTCCTGTTCTGCACGCCATCACCGTTCATGCCCGCACCCCCAACCAGCGGTCTGAGCAGGCTCCACTGTACAGCCGTGCGGCTGAGGTGGTGCGGACTTGCAGATCCGACACCGCCTTTGAGGGTATCTGCTTTGTTTTGAACGGTTCCATCCTGTCGCGACAAGACGGAGAGGCAAAGTGTGCTCTGTATGGATTCGACGGAGCCATGATTGCTCGCGCCGCCCTGGAGGACGCGCGGTGCTTTCACCGGGAAGGCCGCGAGCTTCCGACGTCCTCCGCTGCTGACGATGGCGAGGCACAGTTGGCGGAGGACGCCAAGGAGTACGCCATGTCCATAATGAAGGAGCTTTTTTTCTACTCAGTGCGCTACCGCACCCTCTTCCACAACTTCAAATACCACCTCACACGCGCGTTTCCGGTGGTGAGGGTACTAAAGCCGCTCATGGAGGTGGTGCAGCTTGACCTACGCAGCTACGCCGACTGCTACGAGTTCTTCCGCTTGAGTGTAGAGGAGAGGGCGCTTCTAGACTCGTGTGCGCAAACGATGGAGCTGCTCGCTGAGAAGTCGGTGCCCGTGCTAAAGCGTGCAGCGACACCCCCGGCGGCGAGTGATGAATATGGCGAGCTGGCGCACAAGCTTGCCCGTGTCGAGGGGATGGCGAAAGCGTCAACGTAAGGCAGGGCAATCGCACTTTCTTCGTGACCACTGTGTGTGTATGTGTGTTTGTGTCCCAGAGCACTTGTACAGTATGGTATTCTGTTCTAAATCGCCCATATGTGTGCGGGTGTGTGTTTGTGTGGACGTCGCTCTAGCTGGGTGACAAGAACATCTTCACTCGATATAAAAGCAAACGATCAACGTCAACTGCTCTATGTGCTATTGCAGCCTGGATTGAGTGGTGGGTAGACGCTCGGTACTCGATGCGCCGTACCCAGTATTTGACGTGCCATGATACGCAGTTATTGAGGGACCATTCCGCCTCTCTCTATCGAAACTTATAGAGCAGTCGCAGCGGATTGTACCCCCACCCCCACCCACCTATCCTAACCTTCCCTGTGGCGTGTCTTCCTCTCCGTGAACACACCGTTTCTACTAAACACAAGCACCTCATCCCCTCCCTGTCTATTACTCTAGCCTGCGCCTTTTACCAGTGGTGCACACGCAACCTGCCCGAATATGTAGGGAAGGTGAGGGCAGGCGCTTCGAGGAGTAACTTGCGGCACGAAATCGCCCTGTTGCTCAGCGTTTTGGTCTAGACTTTGGCACAACACCAACCCCCGTTTGCTCGTATCGCTTCCCTGTCTTTCTTTGATCTACTCTTATAATCGCTGCTACCGTGTCGGTTGCGGCGCACTGTGGTCACTTGGATTTCCCATTAGCTTGTTCTCCCCACCGCGTTTCTTTTTCTTTTGCTCAGGTCTTCTTTGCTGCATCCCTCGTCTTGTTTGCCGTGACCCTTTGCGTGGGCGTTGTGCGGTCGACAACGTGGCACCTCCGCGGTTGCCCTTGCCCGGCTCTTTTCTGCGTGTCGCGTGGGGCGCACGGTACTTTCCGCCCGTGCATGAACGCCGTGGGTGTTTCTCATTTTTTCACTCCTAGTGCGATACGGCAACACCATGCTCGCATCATCCGCCTCGAAGGGGAACCGCGGACGTCGCAACTGCCTGGAGCAGGCTTGGCACTACTTAAACACAGCTTTTGGCACCACAGAGGGTCTCAAGGTGCTTCTATGCGATGATGCGGCTCGTGAAATACTTTCCGTTGCTTACTCTCAGCACCAGCTTCTGCAGCACAATGTCGTGCTAGTTGACATGCTGGCGAACCAGGAGCGTTATCCTATGAAGCACTTTTCCTGTGTGATTGTGTGCCGCCCCTCGGCGGCATCGTTGGCATCTGTGTATCAGGAGCTGGCAGAGGGCAACTTCGCTTCCTATGATATTTACTTTACCTACATGCTGGATTCCACGCTGGTGCAGTCCTTGGCGAATGCTGATGTGCTTAATCTCGTGTCGCACGTTGGGGAACTGTACATCAACTCCATTCCTGTAACGGAGTGGGTGTGTCTGATGCAGCTGAAGCCGTCGCCGCTGTCCAAAGGCCCAAGCTTGGCCATGAACCCCATCACGTACAGTCAGTGGGACCCCAGCTCGCTTGAGCGCATGTCGGAGGGCATCATAAGCATGCTGCTGTCGACGAATCGCCGGCCGATCATTCGGCACCGCAAGGGAAGCAAGGCTTCCGAGAAGCTTGCGGTGGAGGTAGCGGCTCGCATGAAGAGCGTCCATGCCACATTTCCAGACCTCAAGGCCACCGAGAGCGTGCTGGTGATATTGGACCGCAAGGATGACCCCGTTACTCCGCTGTTGATGCCATGGACGTACGAGGCAATGATTCACGAGCTGATTGGCTTTCAGCGCGGCAACGAAGTCGCCATCGACGACCCAGATGCGAAGCCGGAGGACCGCGTGCACGTCGTCACACCGCAGACAGACGCCTTTTTTGGAAAGCACCGCTACAGTGACTGGGGCCAGGTTTGTGTGGCAGTGAGTGAGATGGTAAAGACGTACAAGGAGATGAACAAATTCGACCGCAACACCGTTTCCTTGGATGAAATTCGAAATTTCATGAACCGCTTCCCTGAAGCTCGCAAGCAGTCGGCTCAGGTGACCCGACACTGCGCCATCACGAGCGAGCTGGTCGCTGAGATCAATGGACGCAACCTGACGCGGCTCTCGGTACTCGAGCAGGACATCATTTCCAACAACAATGTGACGGAGCACAGCCGCCTCGTGCTGGAGGTGGTACAAGATCCCAAAACAGATGTCGATGACGCACTGCGCATTGTGATGCTGTACCAGCTGCACTACGAGAAGGCAGCCGGCAACATCATCATGCAGCTGAAGCAGGAGCTCATGCAGCGCCAATGCCCACAGGAGAGGGTCCAGTTGATTGACCGCCTCATCGAGTATGCTGGGCAGGACCAGCGGTGCCACGAGATCTTCCGGTCTTCCACCGGGCATATGTTTAAGGCGGTCGCGAAGGCGGTTGGTCAGTTCGGGAAGGACGTGCAGAACGTGCTCACGCAGCATGTACCGCTAGTCAAAAAGCTAATCAACCGAGTCTACAACGGTACACTATCGGCGGACAAGTATCCAGTGAGGGATGTGCTGGGGTGTCCTATCCCCATTGACCAGGCCGCGTTTGTGCGCGCGAAAGACATTATCGTTGTGTACGTCGGTGGTTACACTTTTTCTGAGGCGATGCTGCTGGCGCAGATCAACGAAGGCAACGTAGACAACAACCAGGAGGCGCTAATGAACTTCGGCAAGCAGGTGACGCGTAAGCTCGGCAGCGACGGCATCACGGGAACATCGACGGAGCCGCACACCGCTAAGATTGAGGCGCATGTCTCCCTCATCACGACGTCGATGCTGAGCAGCAAGGATTTCATTCAGTCGTTGCCCTCGTAGAGGAAATAGAGGATTCGCGTCTGAGGAGGCGGGGTGTCCGGAGGAGGAAAGTGGCAGTTCCTGAGGTCAACTGGTTTTATCGAGTGTCACACGTTTTTTTTTTTATTTGCTGCGTAGACAGCGGAGGAGGTAAGGCCTTTGCGGTCATGGCTTACGCTCTCGCCACTTTGACGGGCTATGCAGTTCTGTCTGATGTCTCTAGTGTGGGTATATGTGTCTGTGTGGTGTGTGTGGTGTGTGGTGTGACACCATGTATGCCCATTGCTTAGATGCATTTGTGCGTCGGGGGTCCTGAAAATATCGAAAAAAAGTGGCAACGCCATTTCGTCTGTTGCCGCTTTTTACAGCTTGCACTCATCCCGCGTTTCTCCCATTGACTCTGCGGCCTTCTCCGTGCTTCGTTCTTCCAGCAGCTGGGGCGAGGCGTTGCTTTGAGATCTCTGAGTCAGTTGCCCTCTACGCACGTGAGCGTGACTCTTTCTCTGTAGTGTGTGTTCCCTTTCCCTACGTTGCTGGTGCTTGTTTAAAACTACTACCAACCCTTGATACGTGGCTCTCTGGTAGAGAGAGAAAAAGAGGCAGACAATTCACCAAACATGACAATGCAGGTCGGGGTACGGCAGACAGTTGCATCAGCTGCGCTTTGCCTCACGTACACTTCAAAGGCGCGTTTAAAGAGACTTTTCTTACCTCAAAAGGCATCGGACGCGAGAGGCAATCGATGCGTGGCAGCACCCGGTGAGCACAGAGTGCAAAGCGTTACTGTCACCGGTTTTATTCTTATTCCTCCTCTTCACCACCAACCCCAGCTGTGCCGCTCTTCTGACCACACCCCTCCTCTTGCTCTTTTTGTCTTTCTCCGCTCTCGACTCCTCAACGCATTCACGTACGTGGTGCTCTGTATATGTGTATTCATGGGTGCGTGTCGCATCGGTGTGTGTGTGTGTGTGTGTGTGTCGGAACGCATTCGAACCAAAAATGCGCACTCGAATGCACCACGTTACCTTTCCACGCTCTACGGCACTGACGCCAGCGAAGCGACAGCGTTGCGCAGCAGGTCGCGTTTTGCCTGCGCGCATCTCTCTCCAAGACGTCATTGACCGCCTTTCGCATATACTTACACCGACACACTTAAATCGCGCCCTACAACAGGAATCTGCAAGAGAAGGAAGGCAGCATAGCGTCCCCGCTCCCTTCTTGCGTCCATTGAACAACGCAAAACACAGGCTCATTCGCTTATTGCTCTTTCTTTTCTTTTCCTTCCTCTCTTCCTGTTTATCTTTTGTTTTCTGGCCACCGCTGTGTACATGTACGGTAAACTCTTGTATCTTTAAAGCCTTCTCTTGTGTCATCCCCCCTCTCTGTTTCTTTCTCTCTCGCTCCTTTCTGCTTTCTGCGGTGTGTATCTACTGCCGACCTGCTCGTGACGTACACATATACCCACACGAGAACAGTTACAGACCCTTTTGCACATCGAGGTGTTTGCTAGCGTTTTCGCTCTCGTATGCGCATGTGTGACTGGTGCACGAGCGCGACAGCTCTGTATCTGTCTTCTCTCTCCACCTTCGTCCTGTGCCCGCCCTGCAACGAAGCCCGTCCTCTTTTTTCTTTGCTTGCTGTCTGGCATCTCTGCTACTCCTGCGCATCTCCTCCTCCTCCCCCACGACACACGCGGTTTCTTCCCCCCTCCCCCTTGTGCTTTCACTTCGATCGGTTGGCGACAACATCGTAAGTGCGGCTGCACTATCGAAAGCGGAAGGGCGATTGATGATTCCTGGAGGCGCGGGCAGTGGCTTAGAGCCTGCGTACCCCATACGTAGAGTGGCACGCCCGCACATGGGCTCCGTGCCCGCTAGCAGCGCACCCGGAATGTTCTCTTCGTATACTGGCAAGTCTACCTTTAGTTCAGGCATTGGAGAGGGCGGGATCTCCGGCGGTGGCGGAGACGCGCGAGTCGACTCGGTGGAAAGCTCTCCTACAGAGAATGAGGCGTTTACCAAGGAGGATCGGATGTTGCTTCGGCTGCTCTACCACCAACAGCAAGCCATACAGGTGCAGTTGAACACCATGACGGAGTGGATGCAGCAGGTGAGCTATCGTATCGCCTCTCTTGAGCGGCTCTCCCGCCACGCGCGCTCCGCCACGGCTGTCGGAGTGACCTCTAGTCTTACCGCGAGTGGCGGCGGCGGGGCCTCCACGTTATCCGTGAGCGCAGCACTGCCACCGTCTCGCAGCGCCTCCGCAGCCGAGGGCTTGGGTTCCGTGGAGGCTCAACTTCAAGGAGCACAGCTCTACTCTTCTTCTCCGGCGCTTAGCGCGAGAGACGCGCCTCGGCCGCAACCGGGCTCTGCGCCAGTGAGTGTCTACCACGGGCAAGGCCTTCACCAGCACGTGGCGACGAGTGCGCCGCCGATGTCAAGCGTAATGGAAAGTTCCTGCGCCTGCACCCCGCCATCTGAACAGACGAGGCACCAGACCGGTGGGGCGGGCGGTGGCAGCACCGCACTGAGCACTACCCGTTCCTTCGAATCCGCTATGGCACAGCCCTGGGACCCACACAACACCTCTCTGCAGTCTGGTAGTGGTGAGGCAGCTCACAGCCGCACCTCCTCGCACACGAGCGCGTTGGGTCGTCGTGCGAACCCTCTCTTGAGTTCGTCCACCATCATGAGCAAGCTACCCACCTCCACCTCGCGGTCAAACTGGGGTGACCTCAAGCAGCTGTCCCGGCTGGACGCGTCTGTCCCCAGTGGCACAGCGCAAGCATCCTTCTCCAGCGGGCTCACCTCGCTCGACACCCAACAGCCGCCATCCTCACAGCAGCAGCAGCAGAGTCGCCAGCCGCCTGTTGTCAGCCCACCTACCGCGGTAGCCGTTCCGTACGCATCGTCCTCTTTGTACACGTCAGCTGACGCCGTTGTCCCGCCGTACCGCCGGATGCCACCAGAACCGACGACCCGTCAACCCCTTAGTCGTGCTGCAGCTGGGATCGTAATGTCTACCACTACGGCCAGCCGCGCAACTCCCTTCTCCAGTAATACGGCGGAGGCGTTGCTGACAAGGCCGGGCCGGGAGGGGACGCTGCCGCCTGCGCAGAATAGCAGTATGACAACGAGCAGCAACCACGACAATGGACGTGGGTGCGCCGACACGGAGACTACAGCTGCAGGGGGGTCGCGGGAGGTGAGGGTCACCCACAGTGGCACTGTCGCTAGTCATCGAGACCTGAGCGCGGCCGCCGATCCCGCAGGTGGGACTTGTGAAGCCACTCGCCTGCATGCTGAGGAGGCGCGTGTGCTCCCCGCGTCGAACGACGACTCGCTCAGCGATGGTTATGGGAGCTATGAGTCTCGCATGTACATGAAGAACTTGGGGCTTCTGTAGATGTTGGGCCACTGGGGGGGGTGATGTGTCTTATTGGGGTGGGGTTTCACCATCCTCTGCTGGATTTTCCTTCATCCTTACTGCTACTCATCGTGCCAATGGACGAAATCATCGGCGGGGCACATCACCTTCCGTGTGCTGCCGTCCCCCCTCTCCCTTTGCTTGCTTTGTGTGCCCGTCATTGGGTTGATCTTCATGACGATACCGTGTACCACTACAATTATTGGTCTGTTTCTCGTTTGATTTCGCACGGTCTGCGGGGTAACTTATGCTTGTGCGCTCTGTTAGCGGAGGAAATGAGGCCTGGGCAGCGCTGTGCACGATGGATGCCGCCCCCGTTCGTTTCTCTTCATTCTCCCTCTCCATTACTAGCTCCTTTCTCTTCTCAGTGCAGTGTGGCGACAGACTCGGCGAGGCTCTGCCATGCTCCTGAGCACGTGAACCTTGCCAGTGGTGCGCAAGTGAGGCGAGAAGGGAGCTCCACAGTCGAGAGGACACGAGGGAGGGGGAATGCAGGCCTTCCAAGGGGAGTTCGCTAGTGGTTATGCTTTCCCCTTCCGCTCTTCTGCAACTTCATTTTTTTCCTTTTGCGTTGTCTTCTTTAGATCAAGACGTGCGGTGCTCTGAGCTGGGTGGCAGCTAGGAGACGCTGACGGAACTGGGAGGCGGAGGGCTGATCGCCGTGGCGCCTGTTTTTTGTTGTTGTTTTAAGTTACCAACAAGGCGATGGCCCGCTGGAGTGTGTCACATGTACATGCCACACTGTCATACTTTGTGGACTCTCTCGTAACTTCTGTGTTTCCCATGCACTAACTTCGTGCGTGCTGCTCAATACCCCTCACACGTACTCACTGGCGCGTGGCTGACCGGCATTGTCCCCGCCCCCCCCTATTCGTCCTTTCTGCACCCTCCGTCTCTCTCGCCTTTTTCGTTTGGTTTCGCACACACGCATATCATTACTAGAGGTGCTCTTCCCCCTTCCATTTCTCCCCAAAGTTGCATTTTTTTTTTGGGGGGCCTCCTCCTCTTCGCAGTGTGCTTGTCAGTATCGCCATCATTCCTGCCAGGTACAGACTGCCCTCTTACCCTCTTATTCGGCTGCTGTTTGGTTGGCGCATCTTCTCCGTGGCGCTCGCAGCGTCACGCGTGCCTGTTTGCACGTGTGCGTGCATGTGTGTAATGTACTAGATTTCTCCGCGGAGCATGTAGGAGCAACATTGAAAAGCAACAACAACTCAAAGAAGAGCGGCAGCCGTGTCCTTCGTCCCCGACAGTCAAGGTGGTCTACGCGTGAGACAGCATCGGCGGCAATGAAGCGGTGTACCTTGGGATGCCCTCACTGATGGCGCCGTGCGCAGGTCAGTTGTGTGGAACAGGGACGGGGTGGGGAACTCGCGCGTAGACTCGAGTGTAGGGTAGCGCGTATGTCATTGCCGATTGCGACGCGAAAGGGAGTGGAGCATGCGCAGGGAAAGTCTCTTCGTCTGTTGCTCACTCGCGTTTATCACCATTTTTTCACGGCGTCCCACTGTTGTCTCATCTTTGCTCACGTTTGAACTCCCCTTGATCACGTTGGCTACCCCCCCCCTCCCCCACACACACACACACCTAGTATGCAAGACGATTCTTTGAGGGGCCTTTTTATGATTTGCGCTGCACTTTCCTTCGGCACATTGGGCGGACAACTCCTCCTTTTTCCTATTCTTTCCCACATGCGCCTGCGCCCCTCTCCTACCTGAGAGCGATCATTGAAGCTTGTAGCAATCTGGATCCCTATGCAAGCGTGCTCGTACGTATACCAGCCATCGCTTTCCTTCGCCGCCGTCAACACGTACGAAGGACAAAGAGAGACTAGTTAGCACAGCACCCTCTCACCGTTCCGCCACACCCTCCTCCGAGTCCTACGTGTCTCAGTTTTCAGCATTGCACCGAACAGCACAGAATACCTCCTCCTTGGCGGGCACCACTTTTTTTCCTCCTTTTCCCCCTTTCGTGGGCTTTTCGCCTTACCCGTGATAAGCGCGGCTCTTTGACGCACTTGAATCTTCTTGTGTTTTGTTTTCAGCTGGGTGCCAAGCCAACGGGTAGCTGCTGCAGCACCGCCCAGGCGCTGCACCGTTTTGTAGGATGCGTCGTCTTCTCGCCTGCTGCCCCGCAGCCGCTTTTACGGTAGCCCGCGCCATCACCACGAGCTCGTTTGTGGCTTCTATAGAACAGCTACAACAACAGTTGCAGACGGCCCAGGACAGGCGGACAGAGCTGCTACGCTACGGACGACAGCTCTACGAGGTGGAGGTGCTGGATGACCTGAAGACAGCCTACACACCTGCATTGGCGAGCAAGGTATGTTACGTTGCCTCACAATTGCGCATCGACGCGACTAAGGGTCAGCCTTTCACTGCCGTGTTGGAGGCTAGCATGACCGCTGAGGGCGAGCAGGCAATGGATGTTGCGTCGCTCGCCCGTATTGTCCACAGCTCTCTTGTCCTGCGCAGCGGACACCTCCACGAGGTGCTCTTCACCTTCATTCCATTTTTGTGCGAAAATCGGGGTGATGGACGCCGTGACGACTGCTGTGATCATCAACGCCTACGGTCGATCAGGGGTGCACCACCCTAGGCTATACAAGGCCCTGTGCGACAACGGTGCCACGGTGCTCAAGGATCCTCGTGTGGCACTTGCGCACATCGCAAACGTTGCTTATGCCGTGTCTCGTGTCAAGTTCCTCCACCCCACTCTCATGCTGACCCTGCGGGACCACGCTCTCCGCAAGGTGGCGGAGGCGTCACCGATCATCAGCCTGACAGTTCTCGAGGCGTTTACGGAGCTGCGTCAGATTGACGAGGACCTCTTCAGCTCCTACGAGCAGCGCCTGCTGGGGCAGTTGAATGAACTCCAAGCCCCTCTCATGGCTTCTCTGGTTTGGTGCGTGGTGCGTGCCGGGCGTGGTAGAGCGGAAGTCATGGAGAGCCTCGGCGTCCGAACAACTGCCCTTGCCAACACCTTCGATGCCGCATCGATAGCGAAGGTGACCAACGCCTACTACGAGGCCGATATTGCCTCCGAGGACGTGCTTGGCGCCTTGGCAGAGCGGGCCTGCAAGGTAGCCGCCGACTTTCGCGCGGACGAGATAGCTACCGTGTTGAACGCGCTGAGCTCTTTTGACCTCTTCGACGCAGAACTCTTTCCGCTTCTCGCGTCTCGTCTCGTGGCGTTGCACAGGCAGGGCGGGTATGTGGACGTGGCGGATGCTGCCATCATTCTCAGCAGCTTTGCTGCCGTGCAGGAGCGTAACGATGAGCTCATCTATGTGTGCACGCAGTTGTTCGCGACGTGCCCGGGAGTGGCAATGGATCCTGTAGTACGGGTGAACGCTCTGTGGGCGTGTGCATCGCTGAATGTGCACAATGAGGCCCAGACTAATATGCTGGAGGAGGCGCGGGCGACACCGTCGCTTGTGATGTGGGAATCTAAGCCAGATATGCTTCCGAAGACAAAGGCGACGCTGAAGGAACGCAGTCAGTTTTTGGCCAAAGTGTACGGTATTACTTTTCCCTCCTCAAGCTCTCGTTAGCGGGAGGGAATTGGGAAGGAGTGGTGTGGTGAGGGGCGAAGGCACGCTCTGCAGAGCACTGTCGGTGGGGTAGGGGGGGGCTAGTCGAGGCAGTGCGCTGCTGGGCGCTTTTTTGTTTTCCCATCTTTGTGCTTCAACACTGCCGATGCCGCTGCTGCCTCACTTTTTTGATTTCTTCACCCCTTACGGTAGCTTTGTGCATACGCACCATGTCGAGGTAGCGAGATGATTTGCACTGGCGAGAGAGCGGCTCGGCGCGCACAGGAATCCACGTGATGCCAGCGCCACTGATCTCTCGTGCTGCTCCCTCTTCATTAAGTTACGAGGCAGGGCTACCCTAGGCTGTGTTCGGGCGTGTAGGTGTGTGCATGGATGTGAGCATGATCATCGGTGTGTGTCCTTTATGAGGGATAGGAGAGACAAGGAGGGGATGGTGTCCCGGCTATGATGTCGAGTCCTACGAGACACCATGCCCACCTGCTCACTCGTCTCCACACAGGTGCTTGCCAGAGCAGATTGGCATGTCTTCATTGCCCACCTCGGCATCCAGCTGCGTTCGACCACCTGTGCTGTCACCGCTGCATTGTTTTGTCGTACTTTTTCCTGCTGCTTTAGCTTCTCAAGCAGTGGTGGTGGGGGTGTTCGTATTGGCGCCTTCCTCTCCGACTCGTTGCTTGCCAGCGAGGCACGCACCCACTCACCCACCGACGCACGTACAAAGGTGCTCGCGAGATGACGCCGATTCCGAGTGGAAGCATACTCAAACGAGTAGGGGTAAAAGGAGTGTAGTACGTGGGAGAAGCGCTTTGCGCAGCGCGACGTAGTGATGCGGTGGATCTGTTTTTGCCAGAGCTGGTTAGGAGGAGGGCGGGGGGAGGGAGGCTGAGAGGTGAAGCTGCAAAACGGCACCACCACCTACTGGTCTGTCTCCGTCTTTCTTTTGCCATCCTTTGTTTTGCACTGTGGCTTGCCTTTCTCTTTGATGAATTCTTCACCCCTCTCCCCTCCACACACGAAGGAGAGCACCAAGTAAGCTGTACCTCTTTGCGGTGCTTTGTACGCTGTTGTGTACGTATGTGCCTGCGCTCTTCATCAATCTTAACGTGCGCACCTTAGGTAGGCTCTGTATTGGTATCAAAGCGAGAGGCGTCAAGAGAGAGGGAGGGGGATAGAGGGGCAATGATGTCCTGGCCGCACTAGTGCGTATGTGTGTTTGTGCCTACGTGGGTGCTTCCTCACAGAAAACGCTTCCCTTATTCGTGCTGGTTTTCCCTTTTCCTCTCTCTTGTGCGTGCGTGTGTCTTTCCCGTTCTCCGAATTCGCCTCTCTTTTGCTCACTACACCAGTACTCGTTGATGCCTTTGTGGATATTGCTCTGTGTGGCGCGCCTCGCCGACCCTGCTCACATACTGTGCGAGCCGCACACTTAGTGAAATGAGCACCCCCCCACACACACAGTGATATAAGCTGCACGTTGGTTTCTTTCACCTTCGGCTTTGCAGCAAGAGTGGTGAAGACACTGCGAAATGGTGCCGGTGTACACACACGCACACACATACCCACAAAATGCCCTTCGTACTCTTGTCTCCGTTTCTGGTCAGTCGCTGAGTGGCATTGCGCCATCGTTGCCATGGACTCCCCCTTCCTCTATAACGAGGGGTGGCACGCTTAGGTACGGAATCAGTGGCACGGCCACGCATTAAGATGCATGTGTCGTCTGTTCACACTTCTCATTCAAGATAAAAAGAAAGGCTCACCTGAAAATGTGGTCAGTAATGGTGCTGGTTATGCTTGCTGTATTTGCGCGCGT
Source organism: Leishmania lainsoni (assembly GCA_003664395.1). Taxonomy (NCBI): domain Eukaryota; phylum Euglenozoa; class Kinetoplastea; order Trypanosomatida; family Trypanosomatidae; genus Leishmania; species Leishmania lainsoni. The sequence continues at coordinate 794,325 of RAIA01000041.1, forward strand.
GTGTGCCTTGTCTGGTCTGGCGAACTCAGAAGTTGCCCAGGTAGTAACTGCCATATGCCTGATTCTTCTTCTGCATCATCTGCCCTAGAGTGTGTTCTGTTTCTCCCTACCATTGTCTCTCTCTCTCATTCCGCTTGCACTCACTCTTCCGCGCTCTGTACACCCTCTACCCCACATATATTCCACCGGATTGTCTTCGAGTTACAGATATCTCCTCGTCGTTGTCTCACTCTCAACTCGCTTGCGTGGGGTACCGTTGCGGCCTTCCTCCATCAAGGCATACGCTGTGGTTGATACTCATGTATCGCGAGAGCATTCCAGGGCTGGCACTCGCGGCTGCACTGGCGGAGATTCAACCTGCCTTGACACCGCGCCAGGAAGAGGCGATATGGCGCGTTTTCAATGCGGCAATGCAGGCTGCAGTTGCTGATGCGCCTCTCATGTCGCACATCTCCGTGCAAACCCCACCACCTAGTTCCGTGGGCGGAGGTGGCTACACTGCGGTGACGCCGGTTACTTCAGAGCTTTACGTTCCTGCCGGTGCGGAGGACGGAGGTAAGATAGATGTTGAGGAGCGAGTCGTTGGGAAGTCCACTGCAGCGCCGCAGGAAGCTGGAGCGCCGTTTGACGACAGTCATATCGCCTTTCCTGTGTACCGCTTGGTGGATGACGAGTGGACGCTGCTGTTGAAAGACCCCACGGTAGTCGTACGGAACGAGCTTGGCGTATCTGAGAAGATCCAACTGGACTACCTTCGAGTGCGCCTCAAGGACATTGGCGCTCAGGCGGGTGCCACACAGCCGAAGCAAGCACGCGCAATGCGACAGCACCGCGCGTGAGCCGTTTGCTGCTTTACATTATGTTGGGATATGAGAGCGCAGGATGAACACGCTACTTGGCGACGCGGGTGGCGAAGCGACTGCGTCTACTGCGCTGTTACACTCGTTTCTTGTGTGCTTGGAAGGAAGGTGTGTCGTAGAAGGTAACTAAAGGATACGCGCATCCACCTTGCTCTTGCGTTTTTTCTTTTCCTTGCACGCTTCTTCTGTTCTCTCTCGTACCATCGCTGCTGCTACTGTTGCCACTGCTGGTGCGAGTTCCGTCATGTGTAGGTGGTGGTGGTGGGCATCACCACTCTATGTCACAGCTTACTGCACCACTACGTGTGCCGCATGCTCGGCTCCTTTTTTCTCTGTTACCCGATCTTCGCCGCCTTCAATCCGCGGACAGCCATTGAGAGTGGGGAAAATGCCCAAAGACAGCATACTGAAGCACAGTAGGAGGCGCATGCTTACATGCGTATCGGGTGCGGGGCACGTGTCTTTGTCTGTCGGAGGCGGGAGGGTATGGTGAAAGAAAGCGAGGAAGTGAGTTGAGCTGGGTGAAGCACCACCGATGCGAACGGAAAGAAAGTGCATCTTCGGAAACGTCAACTCTTTCGATCTTCTGATCATGATGTCCATGTCGTTGCGCACAGTCTGCTGCTACTGTGGGCCTTTTGTTCTTCTTTCTCACCGATACAGGCTAACACGCACAACGGTGGGCTGAGATCAGAGTGCTCGTCGCGCGTACTGAAGCTTCCGAACCCCGTTACGTCATGCGTTTCTTTACTGTGAGTATTACCCTGTCCTGTCAGACGTCTGCCCCCTTTCTTCCCCCCTTTCTTCTCTTCTGGTGTATCCCTTGAGGCAGGACAAAGCCGCGCATACACGTGATGCATGTTTGAGGCAGCGACCCTCACCCCTCTTTTTGTTATCTACACGGTACACAAACCCGCTCACTCACCGACATCCCCCCCCCCCCCCCCCCCACTCCCACGCGCAAGTACGTTTCGGCGGTTCGTCAGGCTCAGCGTCACAGTCAGCGCAAGGGTAAACGGCCCCAACATCCAGCTGCATCACTCTGTCTCTCACTGGCCCCCCCTTCTTCTTCCCAATCTCCAGTGCTGCTTGGGCATCACTCGCCATACACGTGATTGGCTCGCTGCACTGCCTTTTGCTCTGTTGTTCGTTGTTGGCGAGAAGAAAGTGAGTTCAATCATCGTAAGACATAGACGAGCCGAGGCAGGTGCACGCAAACAAAAAACATAAAGAAGGGCAGGACACCCAGACGCTGCAGCGGGCGCTGAAGACCAAAGGGTGTATCGGGGCTCTGTAATGAACATCACTCCTCTCTTCTCTTTTAGCCACCTTTTCTCTGTGGATGCACACATTTCTGTCAGCCTCTCCCTTCTTTCACCTCTTCTCACACCATAGACCCCGGGTACCTTTTCACACGTTCAGATATAGCGCGTGACCCGGGAATTGCACTCTGGTTGCGGTTCTCGAGGACAGGTCTCTCAGTGTGCGCATTCATTTCATGCTTGAGGTTTTTCTTTAACTCCTTCCTTACTTCGTTTCCCCAAGCGCGCTGTTTGCAGACCATCACTCCCTTTCGCTCCGTTCGATCTGTCTCTCGCGTTCCGGTCTCTTTGATTAGTGCTGTTCGCTTCTCTTGTTGATTCTGCGGGTCTTGTTCTCTTTCATCTTATCTGCGTGTCTCTCTTTTCCCTCATCATTGTGGTCGAGCACTTCACCCTCACCACAAATTTGCGCGTTGTTGAAGGCGTTCGTTCTGGCACGCGTACAAGGTGGTGGCGATTCAGTGCTAAATAGTTGTTCTCGTAGTCTGCGGTTCTGTGTGTTTGGACTAAGTATCTACGCGTCATTACTTCTCTCTTTTTTTTTCTGCTCCAACAGTGTAGTGTGCGGTGCGCTTGTTGCCGTACCTACTTCTCTGCTCTTTCTCTTCTCTTTTCCTACCTTTTTCATTTTTCTAATATACCTGCTCACCTACATACACACACACACACAGCAACCTGTGCGGCGATGATGGGTGGGCATGACTCGAACCTCAGTGAGACGAGCCCCATGCTACCGCGCAGGGCTCCGTTGCGCACGTCGTACTCGCACGCCGCCCTCAACAACACCGAGTTGAACCGTCCCAGCTGCGGCGACAGGCGGCGGGCATACAGTATGCCGGTGTACACGCGACGTGATCAACATCTCTTGGCTTTGTCGCCAATATTATTCGATCGCTACTACATGGCTGAAGGCGGTAGTTTGGTGTCGAGCGCGTTTAACCTAGCCTCTGCCACTTGTGGCGCCGGTGTGCTCGCGTTGCCATATGCGATGCAGCACTGCGGGACCATCATAGGCACTACCACTCTCATTTTCGTCTGCAGCCTTAGCATCTACAGCGTGTTCCTTTTGACGAAGGTTAGCACCTTGACAAAACTCATGACATATGAGGAGCTCGCAGTCGATCTCGTCGGCCCTATGATGGAGAAGTTGATGGTCACGATCATTGTCGTCTTCTGCTGGGGTGTGGCTGTCATGTATATAGTGATGATGGGTGACCTTATTGTTCCGCTCCTTGAAGCGGCTGGGCTGTCCGACAAGGTCGATCGCCGCACCGCCCTGGTGCTGTTCTGGGCCCTTGTTATGTTCCCCTTGTCATTGGCTCGCAATATCCAGACGTTGCGCTACGCCTCCATCATCGGCACCGTTTCCACCCTCCTCCTCGCCGGTGCCCTCGTGGAGCGCTTTGTGCAGCGGAGCAGAGAAGGCACACAAGACTTAAGGCTCAACGCCGTAATGCACAACGCCTCGCATGTGCCGCTGGTCCGCTGGGACGCGGGGGTGATGGGCGCACTGACTACGTTTGTGTTCAGCTACGGCTTCCAGCCGGTAGCGCCAAGGATCTACGAGGAACTCAAGAACCGAACAGTGAAGCGGATGTGTATTTGCACAGCGTGCTCCCTGACAGTGGTTACTCTCATTTACATTGTCGCTGGCGTCTTTGGCGCCATGAGCTTCGGCGACTCAGTGGCACCAAACGTGCTGGTGAACTTCGCGAGCCACCTAGACGCTTACCCAGCCCAAGTCGCGTACCTCAGCATGGCCATCTCCCTCACGATGGGGTTTCCCGTGACGATCTTTCCGACGCGCGACTCGGTGCTCATGGCGATGGGCTACCGCACCGAGGAGAACCCCGTGCCGAGATGGTTGTCCAGGACCATCGCCGGCCTCCTCGCTCTACTGGCGCTTCTCATCGGTATTGCTGTGCCGAGCATGCACTTTTTTTTCGACGTACTGGGCGGAGTATGCGGTGGGTCCCTCTCCTTCTTGTTCCCCGCTCTCTTTGCGCTGCGCTCTGGATACTGGACGAAGGCAGAGGTAGGGCGTCGCCACGTGATTTTGACGTGGGTGACGCTCGTGTTTGGCATCATGATGTGCTGCTTGGGCACGTATAATGCGGTAAGGCAGAGCTTCTTTTAGGTGGGTCGGTGCGCGTTCCCCACGCGAACTAGCAGTCGGCGCGAATGTGGGGGAAATGTGGGGCAAGTGCTCATTCTCGCTACAGCCTCTCTCTGCCTCGTATGTTATTGCTTCTGCCGTCCTCCTTGGTGCTCTCTTTGCCTGCGTTGCAGGCCTCTTTCGCCCTCACTTTCACTTTGATGCTGTGCCGTGTAGCCTCGCCTGCTCCTTTTATGTGCCAGCACCGATACGTGCGTTCGCTCTCCCCTTATCCGCCATGTCGCTCGGTGGAGACGGTACCGTCTCACTATTGTGCCTTGCTTTCCTGAGATCGGCAGCAGCCTACCCAGCTTTCTTCCCACCACCTGCACACAGCTTTAGACGTGCGCTGGCGGAAAGTGTGTTCGGGGAGGGGAGTGTAAGGCTGTGCCAGGGTGTTAGGGAACGTGGAGAGCACAGTCTAGGGCTGGGGGAAGGAGGAGGATAAGTGACTGGTGCGGAGGAACGAGGCAAAGCACAAGATGGAGGGCCCCGGCCCTTTTGCACGATCACCGATAAGGATGGGGGGGGGCGGAGAAAGCTGTAGCAAATTCGACGGAAAACACACACACACACACACACACCCGCACAATAAGAAAAGAACGTGACGAAGTCGATGAGCAGCGCGGAAAGAGTATCGGATCAGAATCGAAAAAGAGACTGTTGCCGATGTCAACTGCCAATGTGGCCGGGTAAGTCGCGATGCCGTGGTAAATGTGGAGGATTTTGTTGCGCACCTTATCTTTAATAGCATGAAGGACTCGACGCGTGCCCATGAGAAGTCTTGCAGGGGAACTATCATGCTCGATTGAAGCCCAGCCTCTGCTTCTCGTGCACGCACATTTTCTGGTATAACTCTTTGGATGCTTAACCATCATTGTCTCGTCTTGACACCATGGCGTATGTGTACTTCTGCCCTGCGCTCTTCTTTGCGCATGAACTCGCATACGTACATTTGCCGACATGCTCACAGAGTCTCTGCTCTGCCCACAGACTTCATCGGCCAGCACAGGTCTTGGCACAAAGATAAGCAGTATACTACTCGCACACGAATCTCAGATCATACCCGGCACCAGTGCCGTATTATTCACAGAGGTGCTGACGTATTTCTCTCTCTCTCCTCTTTCTATATTGTCATTACCAGAGAAAGACCGACGGACAGCGTTCGACCATGTACAGCGACGGTGAACGCAAGACCGTGTCGGAGCTGCAGCGGGAGGCCGAGGCGACACGCAGGGAGATCATCGAGGAGGCGCAGCGACTGGAGCGAATTAAGAAGGCAACCGCTAAGACACAGTTTTCCATCGACCAGCTCTTTCGCTTCTTTGCGCGTGAGGTGGAGACAGAAGAGGAGAAGAGGATGCTGGTTGACCTCCTCGTTTCGAATCCGCAAGACCTGCACATCGAGTCTCTGCCGGTGCTGCCGGTCGTCATTGCCATTGCGAATGGCCGTATGACTAACGCGCGTCGCATCTACACTACGGACAACGCCTTGCTGGACGACTCGGTCTTCATTTTTCTCGTCCATACACTGCGTTTCTCGCCTCAGGCTTGTCACATTGATTTCGTCGACATAAGTGGGACACGGGTGACGAAGAGGGGCATGTGCTTTGCGCTGGAGATGATGATTGAGCGTAACACTCCCTTCACATTAGTAGCGAGGCGCCTGTTAATCCAGTCGCAAGAGACGGAGGTCGTGCGTGTCCGCTACATGTCTCTCATGAGCACGCTACGGGACAAGAAGCATTGCCACCTCATTCAGGAGTAAATTCAAGCTTGCGACGCATGTGTGCTGGTGACTTGTGAACGTGTTGGGGCCCGTGTCTCGTAGATACGTGCATATCTTGCCTCTGCTTTCTCTTTTGCCTATTTTTTCCTCGTTTTCTCGTTGACTGCCCGGAGTAAACGCGACGGAGGTGACTCTTTAGTGCGTGCGTCTCTCGCTCTCTCTGCGCATGTCGTTGCCTGACTTCACAAACTCTTTTCTCTCACAATTTCGGTCTTACCTCTGCGCCGGTGTGCCACATATCAGAATACAACAAAGTTTGCTGTTCCCGCTCTCCGACGTGCAACGTGAGTTCAACCCCCACCCCCGGACCCAGCCTGTCACAGGACCCACCGCCTGGTGCGAAGCAGCGCTAGACACGCGTTGCAGCAATGCAGCTCCAGTTATCGGAGCACGACCACGGCCTCAGACTCTACCCACCCACCGCTCTCTGCCGGTCACCACCCGGAGCTGGACGCACCGGGTGGCCCAGGTGCCCGCACCAGTGGACAGCGAGGGCCGGGTGCAGTACGTTCGAGTCGCGCTGACACCCCGCCCATCATGTGGGTGGCGTAGTCCTGTCCACCGTCACAGGCCGCTCCAACGCCACGCCATCCAGAGCCTGACCGCCGACATCCGCAGCGCTACACCGCCCCACCCACCCACACACCCACCCACCCACCCACACACACACACACACACACACACACCTGCGTCGTGGGCACTTGACCCTGCCACCGCCAGAGGTGGTTTTCGGCACTGGCAGGAATCGGGGCGGGGGCTCCTTGGCTTCTCCGCACAGAGGGACGGGGGCACTGGACCCTGGATACTGTCCACTGCGGTCTCCCCTCATCATCAGGGTAGAGTGCGCATCCTCCGGGCGAAAAACGCTTTTCTATTTTTGCGGGGCGGGGGCACGAAGGGCTCATCTTACAGGTCATTCCAAACACGCCTAAAAGAAAGCAAGACGATTGGGCCAAGGGAGTGCTGATGAGCCTGCGTGAGAAGTGGGTAATGTGCTCTCTCGTCACGTCTCACCAGCTGAGCATGCGAGGAGCGTAGTCAAAGAAACGCGCAGCTACTTGGATTCTTGTGGTGCCCAAGCCCCTCTTCTTTCCTACGTTCCTTTCCAATTTCCTGCACTCCGCTACTGCACACTTTTTATTTTGTAAATTTTCACACGAACGCCCGCACTCCCTCACGGAGACTCTTTCACGGACGTGCTGGAGGGAGTTCTGAAGTGTCATCCGCTTTTCATTTCTTCTTGCTTCGCTCTCCGCTCTCTTCTCCGTTTGCCTTTCATCGGTGCTCGCGAGTCCTTTTCCCTTTATCACCTGTGTGTAGCGCCCTCTTTACGCCTTCATTTGCTTCTGTTTCCTTCAACCTCGCGTGTGCGCACGCCTTTCCTTTCCTTTCCTCTGTGCATCTCAAGTGAGGAAGGCGTGGCTCAACGTAATGGCGACTGCGCTTAACCGCAGGTTTGACGTGCTCTGCCACAGCGGCGTGTGTCCGTCTCACCTGATCGATGTTTTGTCTCTCCTCGTGGCACACGCCAACGATACAGAGCTGTTCAAGACAGAGCTACGTCATGGTGGTGGCGGCGAGGTTGGCCCTGTCACTACTGGTGCAGGCAGTGTCCGTGCTATATCTTCCACTGGCCCTGCGAACTTTATTGACAGGGCGCCCGGTGATGCACGCGAGAGGCGGGCGGCAGATCGGCGTATCCAACTCATGTACAAACAAGCGGAAGATCCCGAGGTCCTCGACGACGCACTGCGCGCGTCGCACGAGACGGTCCTTATCGCCGCTGAGCGTAGTCTGCAGACTTATGCGGAGGATTTGAAGCACATCAACGATATTGCCATGGCGACTTCCGCCAAGCATCTGCGGGAAATGCGGGTAGAGACGCAGCAGCAGATGGAGATGTTTCGTGACCGCGTCTGCAGCAGTGTTGTTGAGCGAACGAAGGAGGAGTTGGAGGTGATGCGGAGCGAGCTGACCGCATCGGTTAGAGATGATATCAGCGACATGGTCCGGCAGCTGCATCAGGTGAGCCTTAGCACCCAACAGCAGCTCCAAGAGCTAACGTCTTCCTACACTGACTTTGTGGCTCAGGCTCACGATGTGCTCACTGCGGCTCCGCTTGCTGATGTCTACGAGACTGTGAAGACCGTAGAGTACATGCAGAAGCAGATGGACTGCATGGAGGCAACAGCGCTCAGTAAATCAGACGTGAAGACGCTGGAGGAACGATTGAAGAACTTGGAGTGCACTGTGGCGACTCTGGGGCCTGTTGCGGAGAAATCTGATGGCGCTGCCACCGCAGTGCCTCGTGACAGCGTCTCTACGAATGTTCCCCTTCCTCTGCCGAAATCGCAGCAAAATCCAATTCCGTCTAATAGGAGTGTCTCTCACCGCAGCCCACGATCAAAGTCCACCTCACCACTGCCGTCACACGTGCACTTATCACAATCAGCCGGTTCGAGGGATCAACCGTTATCGACAACAGCGGCTTCGAGACCGCCAGTGCAGAGAACACTCGCGGAGCGTCTTGGCGTCACGGTGGAGGCAGCGGGGGACGGGGTGGTGCTTATGGGGGTGTCGTCCGGGTCGGCTGCTGCTGCGCACCAGCTCGGCGTGGGCCACATCATCTCTCACGTGGGTCGCACGGCTGTGGCGACCCCTGCCGCGTTTGAGGAAGCCCTCCGTGCGAGTGGGGGGCTGGTCGTGAAGATCACAACGTACGACCCCTTCAACGGCCGCGTGCGCGTACTCACAGCGCAACCTTTTTGATGGCTGGCTTGGTTTTGAGCGAGCCGCCCACCGAACCGCATTTCCAGTCTTACGAGTGTGTGCCGCTGTCTACGTGAGGGAAGAGGGATGGTGTGTGCGTGTGTGTGTGTCTCCTCTTCGGTTGCCTGAGCTACGTGTACGTTTGAGTGAGTTTCAACCGTAGAGTGTTCCGTCCGGAGCATTGCCAAGAATGCGAGTGGAAGCCGTGCTGTTCTCTCCTCAAATATGATGGCAGATGTACACACACCCACCCACACACACACACACTTGAGGCAACTTTTTCTGCCCAATCGGTACTTTCCTGGGCAGCGCTTCTGTAGTTGTGTCGATCTCCTCTTAGCGCAGATCACCGTGCAGAATGCCCCTTGAATGGTGGCGGTCACTTTACAACACCGCTCCAGGCGTGACATGCGCGTCGTTCTGGTTGCTGTTGTCGTGGTAGGGTGACACGATGGCGTGCACAGCCTACGATGGGCGCTTCCGCGTTACTTACACGCCTTTCTTTCCCTTCTTTCCCTTCTTTTCCATCTCTCATTTTATTCCTCGCCATTTTCCTTTCTTTCTTTTCACTTCACGGCGTTCATTTGACGCCCCTGTGGGGGCTCACTCCATCGACAGCGACGACCAAAAAGAGAGGAAAGGACGCACACCCGATATTCCTTGTCTACTTCCTCCCTTATACGCTGCTACCGCCGCCGCTGCTGCTGCTGAGAAAATGGACTTTGAGGGACTGTTAGCGAACGACGCGCTGCGCCCGCTGATGAGCGAGTTCGCGCTGCACCTCATGGACCACCCAGACACGGCTTGCCTTATTTCTCGGTTACCGCCGCCGAAGATTGCGATGCTCTACCACACTGCGCTCCTGAGCTCCTCAACAACGGTGCCACTTCAAGGCGAGTTTTCGCATCGAACGGAGCGCCTGTGCGCCTCGGTGTTGGATGCCTACGCGCTTCGTGATGGCGGTGTGAAGGAGAGTGCACCAGGAATGCACGGCGCACGCATGCGGTCTGTTTGGCCAGTGGCCGCTGACGAGGCTCTTGCAGCAATGACTATCTGCCCAGTGCTCTGTCGGCGCCTTGCTGAGGTTGAAGACGCGTATCCTATGTTGGAGGAGGCACTCGCGGCAAGAGAGGCGCGGCTGCAGCACTGTATCGCGACGCTGGCCGCTGGCGTCTTCCCTGCCTCCACCACCACACCGTCCTCGCTATCACTTCCGTGATGTGGAGCGGGAGGGGAGGGGGGAATATGGCTCAGCTCTGCAAGTGTTTGCCCAGGGGTAGCGATCTTTTTTTGCAACCCGGCGACGACACTGTGTGGTACTGCTGCTGGGGCTGCACGTCATGCCCCCGTGCCGCTCATACTTGACGAACGAGGTTCTGCTGGATCCTTTGTTTGCTATTTTTTTTTTGTTTGTTTGGGGGGTTTTCTACGCCCCCTCCCCCTTCTGCTATGATGCGCCGCTGTGGTGGCGATTAACTTTTCCTTTTCCGTATTTTCTTTTCCATATCGCGCCTTCAGTGCATTTTATCCCCCCTCCCTCACTCCCCCTGTGTGCCTCTAGCGCTATTGAGGTGAAGAAGGAAAGTGATGGGGAGCATCATCATAGGAGGCGTGCGAAGAGAAACTGCTTACACCGACGTCTTCCTCCATCTCTTTCGCCATACATCGTTCTCTCTTGCCTGCCTGCTGTTATAGTAATCCCCTAAGAATGCAATGCGCCTACGAAATGGAAATGGCACGATAAAGCATGGTGGGATTAGGGAGTGCGTGTTGGCACCAGTGCCAGGCAAGGGCAGTGTCCCTGTATCTCATTACAGTGGAAGAGGTGGCGCCTTGATGGAGCTGTAAGAACGTGATGTCGGATCCCTCTACTCCCAAAGGAACAGAATGGCATAGTTAGTGGGACTTGTTTCCTGTTTCCCATGTTCCTCTTTGCGCCAGTACGTATGTACGTACGATGCAGCGCACCACTCTCTCTTCTCTCCACTTTCTTCAACTTCTTTGGCAGCTCGTCGCTGTTCCGTATCGGTGGACTTCGTCTCTGCTCCTTCTTGCTTATTTTCTACCTCTGCCCGATCCAGTTCGCATCAGCTGCGCTGGAGTTTGTGCGTGTCTGCACGGTTTCTCACTCGCTGAGCATAGAGGAGCTTCTGGGCGATGTGCAGCCACTGTGCACGCGGAATCGCCGTTGCCACCCACTTTTTTTTGCTTTCTTAGTGTCCCTCTTGCTGCTATTCGCTTTCCAAGGTGTGCGGCGCACATCTACTTTTACCCCTGTGGAGTCGTGTAGTTCCCTCCACACGCACGCCCACACACATTGGCCTCTTCGTGTCGTACTTACACAGCGTCGTTTTGTCATGTCCTCAGACCGCGCCGAGAGCACGGCTGATGGCGCTCCCCGCCAGCAGTCGTCAACAGCTTCTAGCGGGTCATCGAATGCCAGCAGTACCAGCTCTGACGAGGTCAGCAGCACTCTCTCCGACAGCAGCAGCAGCAGTAGCCGCAGCAGCAGTTCCTCTGGGCTCGAATCATCTGATAGCGAGCGCCCTTCGTCCCCACCGCAGGGTCAAAACGCCGTTTCAATAGGGAGAGCCGCGGCCACGCAACAGTCACAGCAGCAGCAGCAGCAGCAGCAGCAGCGGCATGTGCAGCTGAATCCTGAATTGCGCTTTGAGAGGCCAGACAAGGAGTACATCCCACCACCGCCCCTCAAGGACATGCAGGACATGGCGAAGGTGCTGTTTTTCTTGAGTACCGATAAGAAGCGCTATCCGGATGGGCGTCACCGCACGCTGGATTACTTCCGTGCCGCGGTGGAGATGTTTGTGACGGAGGTGCGGCAGGAGTACCAACGGCAGTACCAACAGGCGCAGCGCAGCGGCCGTGCAATGCAACGCTTAACATGGAAGAACTCGGGCGAACTGGCGATTTGCTTTGCCTGCTGCTGCGACAATGTGAAGCTGCTGTACGACAACCTCCAGCCCGGCCCCCTCAAACCGCTCTGGGATGCCTTTGTCGGCCAGCTTGCGCCGATGCTCATCGTTCAAAGTCGAGTGCCAGAAGCGTTGCTATCGTCCCAGACGTATCACATCAAGTACATGGACTGGGTTAAGGGCGGCACACGTTACGGTGGCGAGCAGTCGACCGCGAATGTTCGTTTTCCCTCAGCATTGGACCGCCGTGTAAAGGTCGAAACGTACCTACGGAGCGGCGCAGGGTACAAGATCGAGGCTGTGCAGGTTGGGACGACATCCGCCGCGTCGGCGGCCGTCCCCGCTGGGGTGACGCCTCGTCCTCCGTCGGCTGCTGCTGCGGCTCCAGTGCAGGCTACAGAGACCCGAGCGCCATTCGCGGGGCGGCTACCAGGCACAGGTACAGTGAAGTTGCCGGTCGTTCCTGGCGTCGGTGGACCTCGCCCGCCAGTGAAGGTGGCCATGAAGCACGTTAGCGGTGGTGTTGGGCACGGCAGCGTGACAACTGCCACCGCTCCTCGACTCGCTTCCACAGGCGTGAAACAGATGCCTCCCGAGATGAAGCGTCTGTTTTGGTTGTCGGTACTGGCGCATGTGAAGGGCGGGGATGCGTCCCGGGCTTTTCCGGATGATCGACTGGAGGCCCTTCCCGGCCTTCTGAGACTGTGCGAGATGACAGAACACACGGAGGAGATGTGCATCTTGATGGACGTGCTGGCGGCCTCCAGCAGCAGCGTCCAGACAGTCTTTGAGCGCCTAGGTGGTCTTCTGTCGTTCCGCCGGTTCGCCTCCCACTTCATTCAGAGTGAAGAGGCAGAGCCACTCATGCAGCTTATCGAGCAACTCGCGCGGTGGCGTGTCGTGGCATGGGGCAGTACTTCTCAGCAGGCGTGGCAGACAGATATGAACCAACGGCGCACACGCGACCTGATGTGGCTCCGCACCCTGCCCCTCATCCCGGAGTCAAAGAGGGCGGCGTGGGGCGCGCTGCTGCTGGTGATGGAGCAACGGTACATTTTCAAGGCCCCGCGCTCTGATGACGCGGACATGGAGAATCCGCTAAAGCGGAGGCGGTCCGATGGCGAGGCCGGCCACCTGCACGCTATGCTGAGTGACAACGTCGACATGCAAAAGTGGGTAGTGCCCCGAGTCAATGTGTTCTCCGCTGTTCGCCTACCAGTGGAGTTGCGTGTGCCGCCGCTGTGCACAAAGTTGGAGGAGGACACCGTGCGCTTCCTCAACTCCAAGCGCGACTACGCTGAGAAGATGCAGGTGGTATGGCGTGAGCGGCTAGAGAACATTCTGAGCGCGCAGCCTCGTGCGCCGGGTGCAGCTGTCTCGGTGCCTCTCTGGTATGACCCGTATGCGCTACTGAGCGTGGCGTCTCCGAAGCCATGAGAAAAAGCTGAGTGGAGCGAGAATATCCAGCGGAGGAGAGTGGCACATCACGTCTGTCGGCGAGGGTTGTGCTCTTGTGCGTATTAGGTGCTGATGCAGCACAAACGGCTCATAGAAGAGAGAGAGAGAGATCTCATAGAAGTACGCCCATGCGTGTACCCAAGAGGCGTTTCACGAAAAAAAAAAGAACGGCATCCCCCGTACCGCAACTGTGCAACGGTACACAGGATCCAACCTCGAGCGCTGTCACGGGCTACGGTGAAGTCCGCACGAGGTGATGTGCCTAACGAAGGGAGGGGGCATGTCGTTGCTAGTCCGAAAGGCAAGGGGATGCCATCGGTGTGTTTCTCATTTTACGTCTTGGCATCACTTCGCGCGCCGTTGCCACAGACACTGTGCTCATTTGATCTCTGCTCGTCGCCAGTATGAACGTGGGATCTTACCACCTTCCCGCGCACTATAGAGACCTCTAAGGCACGTCATATTCTTCGAACCAGTGACGTCCTGTACTTTTCTCTCTGCACTCTTCATCCTTTTCTTAATTCTCTCTGAGCTCGATACTTTCCTTGTATAGACTGACACACATCGAGAGAAGTACAGACATGTACAAGCAGCACAAGTGATTGTGGAAGTGAGACACCCGCTTGTGGTGGACTCATTCACGCTTTTTCTTGTCCAACCTTCTTGCACTGAGACGCGTATGTTGCCAGCAGTCCATAAGGGACTTTCTGTTGATGGTTGAAGGGTGATGCTTACCGCGAAGGCTGCCCTCTATCAGTGGATCGCTTCGCAGAAAATAAGCCCGAGAGCGTGTGATGTGCATGAAGCGTGGCAGTCGGGAGCTCTGTTGCGTGGACGAAGACATATATTTTGTTCTCCCTTGCATTCATTGCTGAGTTTCGGTGTCACAGAGCTGGAGGGGAGGTTTTTCCTTTCCAACTGGACGAGAGAGCGGCTAGTTTTGACCGCCGTATGCACAAACAAACACACGCGCACACATTCGCTTGTGTGTGTGTGTGTTTCTGCATACGGGGTCGCGTGCGGTGGGCAGAGGCAGAGAGGATGATCATTCCATATATGCGTTCTGTTTGAGCTGATTCCCTTCACTGAAGCACCTCAGGGACTTTTTTCTGGTCTACCTCCACTGATCTGCCGTTGTGTTAGGCGTTGTGTGCCTTTGCTTGTACCTGTGGGCGAGCTTCGTGAAGCCGAAGTAGTGGTGACGTAATCGTGCAATGACGGCAGTTCTGCGGAGAGTACACGCGCGCTCGACGAGGATCGCAGCACCTCAGGCTCAGCCTTCCGCAAAGCGCGGCTCTCGCGGAAACGCACGCGTTCCCAGCCTCTATCCCTGCAGAGACTTTGGGGTACCGTACTAGAGTTATGATTCGAACCTATCCATGCTTTCCGTGACCTTATCACTCATGAGCATACTGAGATACACAATTTAGTCATAGTTACAATGAACTCCTTGCTATGCACTGGAGAGGGAGTGGGGAGGAACTGCGTGTAGCAAGTTGTACCTCCTCTCCTCCTCCACTGGATCGTGGCTCGCATTAGGGGGAAGCTGTGCGTGTGCACGCACATATCTGTTTTCTTTTTTGGGGGTTTATGGTGCCTGGCAAAATGCGCAACGAGCCATTTTGTTCGCTGTCAGACTGTGCAAGGTGTCTTTAGGTCCTTGGCCGTGCCCTTTCCATGCGTGGCAATGTTATTCCGAGGCATCAAGATTTGTTGTGCATCTGTGCCGTGCTATCGCACATATGTTTTCTAGACAGTGCACTCTCTTGTGTGGCAGCTGCGCCATGATTCGAACCTATCCATGCTTTCCGTGACCTTATCACTCATGAGCATACTGAGATACACAATTTAGTCATAGTTACAATGAACTCGTTGCTATGCACTGGAGAGGGAGTGGGGAGGAACTGCGTGTAGCAAGTTGTACCTCCTCTCCTCCTCCACTGGATCGTGGCTCGCTTTAGGGGGAAGCTGTGCGTGTGTGTGTGTCTGTGTGTGTGTGTGTGTGTGTGTTTCTGCATACGGGGTCGCGTGCGGTGGGCAGAGGCAGAGAGGATGATCATTCCATATATGCGTTCTGTTTGAGCTGATTCCCTTCACTGAAGCACCTCAGGGACTTTTTTCTGGTCTACCTCCACTGATCTGCCGTTGTGTTAGGCGTTGTGTGCCTTTGCTTGTACCTGTGGGCGAGCTTCGTGAAGCCGAAGTAGTGGTGACGTAATCGTGCAATGACGGCAGTTCTGCGGAGAGTACACGCGCGCTCGACGAGGATCGCAGCACCTCAGGCTCAGCCTTCCGCAAAGCGCGGCTCTCGCGGAAACGCACGCGTTCCCAGCCTCTATCCCTGCAGAGACTTTGGGGTACCGTA
Source organism: Leishmania lainsoni (assembly GCA_003664395.1). Classification (NCBI taxonomy): domain Eukaryota; phylum Euglenozoa; class Kinetoplastea; order Trypanosomatida; family Trypanosomatidae; genus Leishmania; species Leishmania lainsoni. The sequence goes on from RAIA01000041.1 coordinate 809,976, forward strand.
CTAGAGTTATGATTCGAACCTATCCATGCTTTCCGTGACCTTATCACTCATGAGCATACTGAGATACACAATTTAGTCATAGTTACAATGAACTCCTTGCTATGCACTGGAGAGGGAGTGGGGAGGAACTGCGTGTAGCAAGTTGTACCTCCTCTCCTCCTCCACTGGATCGTGGCTCGCATTAGGGGGAAGCTGTGCGTGTGCACGCACATATCTGTTTTCTTTTTTGGGGGTTTATGGTGCCTGGCAAAATGCGCAACGAGCCATTTTGTTCGCTGTCAGACTGTGCAAGGTGTCTTTAGGTCCTTGGCCGTGCCCTTTCCATGCGTGGCAATGTTATTCCGAGGCATCAAGATTTGTTGTGCATCTGTGCCGTGCTATCGCACATATGTTTTCTAGACAGTGCACTCTCTTGTGTGGCAGCTGCGCCATGATTCGAACCTATCCATGCTTTCCGTGACCTTATCACTCATGAGCATACTGAGATACACAATTTAGTCATAGTTACAATGAACTCGTTGCTATGCACTGGAGAGGGAGTGGGGAGGAACTGCGTGTAGCAAGTTGTACCTCCTCTCCTCCTCCACTGGATCGTGGCTCGCTTTAGGGGGAAGCTGTGCGTGTGTGTGTGTCTGTGTGTGTGTGTGTGTGTGTTTCTGCATACGGGGTCGCGTGCGGTGGGCAGAGGCAGAGAGGATGATCATTCCATATATGCGTTCTGTTTGAGCTGATTCCCTTCACTGAAGCACCTCAGGGACTTTTTTCTGGTCTACCTCCACTGATCTGCCGTTGTGTTAGGCGTTGTGTGCCTTTGCTTGTACCTGTGGGCGAGCTTCGTGAAGCCGAAGTAGTGGTGACGTAATCGTGCAATGACGGCAGTTCTGCGGAGAGTACACGCGCGCTCGACGAGGATCGCAGCACCTCAGGCTCAGCCTTCCGCAAAGCGCGGCTCTCGCGGAAACGCACGCGTTCCCAGCCTCTATCCCTGCAGAGACTTTGGGGTACCGTACTAGAGTTATGATTCGAACCTATCCATGCTTTCCGTGACCTTATCACTCATGAGCATACTGAGATACACAATTTAGTCATAGTTACAATGAACTCCTTGCTATGCACTGGAGAGGGAGTGGGGAGGAACTGCGTGTAGCAAGTTGTACCTCCTCTCCTCCTCCACTGGATCGTGGCTCGCATTAGGGGGAAGCTGTGCGTGTGCACGCACATATCTGTTTTCTTTTTTGGGGGTTTATGGTGCCTGGCAAAATGCGCAACGAGCCATTTTGTTCGCTGTCAGACTGTGCAAGGTGTCTTTAGGTCCTTGGCCGTGCCCTTTCCATGCGTGGCAATGTTATTCCGAGGCATCAAGATTTGTTGTGCATCTGTGCCGTGCTATCGCACATATGTTTTCTAGACAGTGCACTCTCTTGTGTGGCAGCTGCGCCATGATTCGAACCTATCCATGCTTTCCGTGACCTTATCACTCATGAGCATACTGAGATACACAATTTAGTCATAGTTACAATGAGCAGTGCCACCTCTGCTGACGGCAGTGCAATGCTGTGAGCGTCGATACGGTTGAGTTATCTCTGTGCGCTTTCCGGAGACGGGTGAGGTGAGGTGCGGTGCATGTCAGCGTGTGGCGCTGCTCTTGCAGGACACCCTGCAAAGACATGTGCAGGGAATAAAGTAATAAATAGACGAAGACAACCCGCTCTCGTGACCTCTCTCGTCATGCTTTGCGAATCCAGTTTCCAGCTAGTTGAGCATCACTCAATGAATGAGAGAGTGCATCTGACATACCAGCGGCACTTTTGCTGAGGGTGCGGACTGTGCCCACTTTGTCACGAAGGGGCAACGCTCGATCAAAAGCGAAGACTTTCCTACGCGCGCACACCCATGCTGGGGATGTGTGTGAGACGGCGCCGCGCACGTCACCCACCTTGATCTTTTACTTTTATCATGTCTCTTTATCGCCTACTGAGTTACGAGGCCCTTTCGCTTTTCTATTTCATGTGTGCGGCGGCAAATAGTCTGTCTCTGACTCTTCACACTCCTTCTCCGCCCTCCACTACGACCCATCGTGCACCAGCTACACGGTGTATGCGTACCTCTTGACACGCCTCGAGCGACACGGCACTGCTCCTACGCTCATCTGATTCCCCACGCCGGTTTCTCTCTCAGCATTCATTTGGACGCGGCAACCGGTCAAGCTGGTGATTAACATTCGCTTGCAGCGTTCACACGAACTCTTTTTCATCTGAAAAATTGACTCGGTTTGAGCGGTACGCAACCAAACTCTGAAGTCGGCGGGCCTTCGCGTCTTCTCTCCGCCGTTTTTTTTTTGCCCCTTTCGCCCTGCCCCTCTTCACTTTGTGTGTTCATCTTATCCATGGCCGACAACGATGGGGATCTGTCCAATGTCAATCCGGAGCTTTTGAGGCTCTGTGCCAACCCGGAGGACTGGCGCGAGCAGCGGCGTCGCGCCATGAAAGCAAAAATCTTCGGCAACGGTGCTCAGGTGGACTCCTCGGCTGCAGCGGAGACATACCTGCCGATGGACAGAACTGCTGGTCCGTCACCGTCATCCGCTCCGCAGCCCTCTGTTTCCACGTACGCAGGGCAACATGTTCCGGTGTCGAGGCAGGCGGCGGAGTCGTACATCCTTCAGCAGCTCCTGTCGCACAAACGTCACCGCGAGGAGACGAACACCCAGCAGGCAAGCGCACCTGCCAGGACACCTCAGCTGCATCCGCAGCAGCCGACCCCAACTTCGCAGGGCCATGAACTTTCCTTGAAGGAGAGGCTGATGCGCAAGTACAGGAGAGACTGATGCCCGACGGGGTGCGCCATCTCGTATGCAGGACTCCACGCATATTGTAGATATGTATCTCTGTAAGGTCATGCACCACCACTGCTGCGGCTAAGCAATACAAGAAGGAAAAGGAACCTAAAGGAGGATCGAGATAGAGACGCACCGACTTCCTATTTCACCCCTCTTAGATATGATGAGCTATCCACCAGGAAAGCACTTTGTTGCAGCTGCTGGTGCGCACGCAATGCTTGAGCGGTGAGGAAGGCCAATGCACCGTACTCTTTGCAGTTGGAAGGAGCTTTATCGTTTCAGTTTTTTTTTTTTCTCCCCTGACGCGCCTGGTTATACCTTCCTGATGATCCTTAGTGGCTTTCTTTCTCACCCCACGAGTGCGTTGCTTGAAGCCCGTAGTCACACCCACACACACATTCACGACAGGGCTCGAGAGCCTCTTGGAGTCAAGCGCCCCTACAGTATTGTTTTTCGCTCCCCCTTCACTCCTCGAAACGCGCGCAGACCTACACGAGTCGTTACTCTGGCAGATCATCATGGGTCAAGTCGGCGGTACTGCGACGAGCGGCCGTGGGCTCACGGCGCCGCAGGTGGTGGCGGCGCTGAAGGTAACAGTAGAAACGCAACTGAAGAAAGCGGACGCGGCCGCACCATCCTCGCAGGCGGTGTCTTGTACTCGCGCCGCCCTAGCTGAGCACTCCAAGGCAATCAAGCCAGTGGACTACTGCGCTGTCCAGCGACTCACCGTGTCATCGACGGATAGCAAGGGAAAGCGGGTGAAGGTACACGTCACCGAGTACGCTCCAAACGTGTTCTCCTATCTTCGCCAGCTGGAGGGGGTGACAGATTCGCATTTCGCCGACGAGTGGTCGTTGCCTGAGGAGTGCCTGAGGATGGAGCTAGGCGAGGGACGCTCTCAAGCGTTTTTCCTCAAATCAAAGACCATGGCGTTCATGTGTAAGACGATTTCAGTGGAGGAGGCTCGCGTTTTGCTCGATGTCTTGCATGCTTACATGCTACACATTGCTGCTCACCCAGGGAGCCTCCTCATGCGTTTTTACATGCTTCTGAAAGTGTCAGTGCGGAAAGAAAAGGGTTATATTTTGTGCTTCAACGACATCTTCGCAGCCGCCTCCGTGCTGCATGAAAAGTGGGACATCAAGGGTCGCATCCCGAAACCTGGCAAGTCGCTCCGCAACCCGGACTTCCTTCGCCGCGGCAGCGAGCTCAATCTGCACCTCATTGAGGCCCAAAAGAAACGAGACGGGATTGTCAAACCCGTGACCGATGCGTCTGAGCAGCTCTACGACAGGGAGGATGGAGTCGTTGTGAAGGGGGCCAAGGGCGTGCAAAGTCTGCCCACGCTGCACGACAAGGACCTGACACGGCTCTTCTTGTTACCACAAAACACACGCAAGCGACTTCTGGAGCAGCTGCTCCGCGACTATGACTTTCTTAATAATTCGGGGATGATGGACTACTCACTGCTCATCGGCGTCACCTATCACGAGAACAAAGCACCGCAGTCAGGGAGGCATTGTATCAGTGATAGGATGAGCAATTCAGCTCAGCACGGCGTCGCATCTGCATCATCTTGGGCCGAGGTGCGGCCTGCCTCCCTTGCAAAGGACAGTCACCTGTCCGACAAGAAGACGAGTCATTCCATGACACCGCCAGAGTTTGCAAAAGGCGTGCGCAGCTTTTGCGATCAGGAAATCTACTATGTTGGCATAATCGATATGCTCACTACGTACACGATAAAGAAAAAGGGGGCCAACTTCTTCAAGTCATTTCTCTGGGATCAGGACATGCTGTCCACTATCCCACCCGACTACTACGCGCGTCGCCTCACATCGTTCACACAGCTGATTTTCCCAGACGCGAGTGGGGAGTCGCGCGACGAGTAATCATCGCTTCTTTTCTTTTTTGTTTTTATTGAAAGAGGCCGCGGAGTGTGGCCAATCGCTATCATCGGGGAGGAGGTGCTGTATCTGCAGTGTATCCGACGCCCTAAGGACTCCTTCTTTTTCACGCCGACTCTGAAACCGCTTGTCGCTGATCCGTAGCATTTGCTGAGTGCTTCTGCTTGTGTATATGTGTGTGCATATGTGTGTGCGTGTGTGCTTGTGCGTGTGCTCCCGTCTCCCTTCTCCAGCAGTCCTCCACTTTTTGGTCGTCTCTCTCCGTCTTCCCTTGGCGCCAGATGGATGTGTGCTTGAGGGTGAGGAGTTCTCCACCACGACCCACTTAGCCTCTCTTTCTCTCCCCTTCGAAACCCCAAACCGCGAACCGCATGTGCCATTCACATGCATCTCGTCGTATTCCCTCCTTCCCTTTCTCAGGCTCTTGTAATGTCGTACTGCAGAGGGTATTGCGGCTGCCTTGTGTGGGCTGACTGCTCGTACTCTGAGTGGGGTTGGTCTCCGTTTTTCAATGGCGTGTTCGCCGAACAAGAGACGCAGTGCTCCTACGTGTTCACATGTGCTACTTGTGTTGTGTAGAGGCCGTATTTCATCTACCCGATTCTCTGCACCTCCTCTCTCTTTTCCTTCCCGAAAAACTTCCACCCGGGCACCACTTGTCATTACTCCAACTCCCTCTCTCGTATCTTTACGCCAGTCTTCTTCGTGACACGGTCTCTCGTTTCCCTTCCTCCATTTTCCGCCCAATCGATTCACCGTCGACCGTCGTACCCCCCTTTTTCTCTTGAAGAGGAACTCGATTTTGCTTATTTTTTGTTTTTTCGCCTCTTCAGTGCTGCTTCACGCATTCACGTGGTGAGACGATTTGGTGTGGCGGCTTCTCGTGGCGTGTTTCTCTCCGTGTGCCTCACGTGGGAGTCTATCGCAGTGCCCTTCTGGCCGTTTCAAAGCCTGGCGCACATAAGAACTCCACACGATCCAGTACCGAAGATACACCGGCGCAACACACGGGTCACACACACACACACACACACACACACACACACACACACACGGCGACGAGGTCGTACTCACCGAAGTTTTCCCTTTCTTGAATTCGACACCACTCGTGCTTTTTCATTGCCTCTCGTGTCTTGTCGTCCCTCCTCTTCCTCCCTGGGTCTGCTCGAACAATGGCGGCTGAGCAAAACATTCTGTTAGACCCCAGCATCCGGGACTGGGTGCTATTGCCTTTGATTGTGATTGTCCTGTTCATGGGTGTGCTGCGCCACTACGCCGGCATCCTCATGAACTCCTCCAGCAAGCCAGATATGGTCCGCATCTGCAACATGAACATTCAGAATTACGGCCGCCTACTACTCAGTGGCGGTGCTGTTCTGTCGCCTGAGTCCTTCAAGCACCGGGCGGAGCACATGCTGAATGGCATGTTGAAGAAGAAGGTGGATCCGGTCAACCCGATGGAGATGATGAACGACCCGAACCTCATGTCGGGTTTGCTAAAGAACCAGTTCATGATGATGGTGCCGAACATTGGTATGATGATGCTCGTCTCATACTTCTTCTCCGGCTTTGTGGTCGCTAAGTTTCCGTTTCCCTTGTCGCACCGCTTTCGTGAGATGATGCAGCGCGGACTCGAGATTGATGTGCTCAACTGCAACTACGTCACCTCCCTCAGTCTCTACTTCCTCATCATGTCCGGCAACCAGGGTCTGCTGGAGCTGCTGCTCGGTGAGGATGTCGAGGCGGAAGGGACTAGTGCAATGATCATGCAGCAGATGCCGCAAGCCCCGGCTCAACCGGTGGACTTCGCCAAGGTGTTTAAGCAGATTGCGGACGAGTTGGAATTTGTGAAGGACCGCCACCGATGGGCCTACAGAAACGCCGCGGACGTTCTTCTGAAGAAGTGGCGCTCGCAGAAGCGCGCGAAGAGCGCGACGGTGAAGCGCAGATAGGCGGTTGAACAACTATGAAGGCAGGAGAGGAGAGTAATACAGACTTCTTTTCTTTTCCCTGCGATCCCACTCTGCTTCCCTCGTCTCTCTCCCTCTCTTCTGTGCTTACCTCCTAAGCGGTAGAGAGTGGAGGGCCTTGGGCGAAACAGAGTTGGAAAGACATGTGCATGCGTGCATGTGCTTGCCCCCCTGGCGATGGGATGAATGCACAAGTTGTCGTCGTTGTTCACTGTCTGTATGAGTGTATGCTTTGTGCCTCCATCGCCGGTGCTTGTGGAGGTGATTGTTGTTCGCTCCTTCCTTCTTGCACCATCTCTGTTCTTCTGCAAGCAAGTCTGGAGGGGTGGCGGAGGTGTTTTGGTTTGGGGGTGAGAGAGAACGACAGGCTGAGGCAGGATGTGAGGATGGGGGCGCTTGCTGTGGTTCTCGTCTGACCTTGCCATACCTGGCTCTATCGATACCACCACCCACCCACGCTCAACCTGCACTGTCGGTGCTGCCGTTCTCCCGCTGTGTGCACTTTCTATTTTGCCGTTGTTCACGATTTTCTCGTTGTGTAATGCAAAGCATGAGTAACGCTCCGACGCCTGACTCGCATGGGCTCTTCGGTGCAACAACAAAAGCAATACCCTTTGTGGGCTGAGGGAGTGGTGGCGTCCCTTGACCACGCAGCGCATCGGCGCGTGTGCAATGCCACAGCGCTGCCTGCAGTCACGCTCAGGTACGTGAACCATATATTCCTCATATCCGCGGGGTGGTCGCAGCGCTGGTGCGGTCGATGATGTGTCCGACTCGAAAGTGACTCTCTACTGCTGAATGCCATCTCTACGAGTTACACGTCGTCATCTGTGCGTGGCTGTGTAGGTCTGCTGTCTCTAGCGCGTATATCCGACTTCTCTCTCCTTCTTTAACCCCTTCTTCACTACTCACCACCTCAAAGGGGGGGGGGGAGGAGACTTCATTTGATTCTCGGTGGCGTCGTGCAGGAAAGTTTTGGAACCGCAAGCGCTTGAGTCACTTCTTCGCTGCTTTCAAAACGTACGCCAACGCGCAGGGACGTGCGTACAGCACTGTGTGCCGGCATTATGCCCATGCTCGGTGTTCGCTTTGTTTCATCTTTTCTCTACTTTCACCCTCACCAGCTCGCGCGGACCTTCTTGCCGTTTATGTAGATTTGCATGCCAATTCACCCCTTCTGTGTTACCCTGCTCCCCCTACTCAGCAATGCAGAAGCGGCGTACTGCGACAGCGACGGTGCTTCCACAGGAGGTGGTGGTGCCGCATCCTCCAATGTCAGGGACCTCAGCGGCAGCACCACGCCATCGCCGTTACCAAGCGAACACCACCGCGAGTAGCCGCCCGCGCCATGTTTCGCTCAACCCGCCGAGGCACATGCCGAGGTGCATTTTTACTGTACCCGCCTCTGCCCCCTGGGCTTGCACCCTGCGCCGCTCTGACGACATCTTTGCAACCATATCGCGCAGCCGACAGCGCCATCCAAGGAAGGCGGATGGGTGCCCTTTGCCACTGGTGAAATCTTCCGCGGTCCTTCCCGCAGACGAGAAGTATCTCGCCGTGCACTGCGTGCCGTTTGGAGAGAAGCTCAGCATGGAAGGAGGTGAGGACTCGTCACACCTCAATGGCCTCTTTGATGGCGGCTTGTCAAGCTCCACGCTCGTTGCGTGGCCTCCGAAGGAGCCGCGGCGTCTGTGGAGTCAGCTGGGCCGCTCACTGAGGCTAAAACTCGACACCGCCGCTCTCGAAGAGGCGCTTGAGTGCTCGACCTATTCGCCGCTAGAAAACACTGTGAGCCTCACGGACTCGCAGCTGGTCAAGTTCGCGGCGTACGACACCCTGCGCCTTCTTTTCCTTCCCATCTGGAAGCTCTACCGTTTTCACAAGCAGATGGTGCAGACGATGGCGATTGTGGCCAAGTACGCGCATCCCAAGATCTTCCAGCGGCGGCAGCGTTGCAGCGAACCGGCTCCTGACACAATTCTTCCCAATCTTCGAATTCCACACACGAAGCTGCGCTGGGCCGCCTATTTCTTAGAAGCGCAAGCGGTGCGCATTCAGAGTGCATTCCGGCGCCACCGTGCCCGCGTGCAGGCCGTCGTGGAGCTCAATTGCCGCAAAGTGCGTCGAGATGTAGAAGAGGCGTACTGGGCGACAGTGGTGGCACAGCGTGAGGCTGAGCTCACCCAGCAGCAATACCCCTTTAACGCCCTGTCAAATGCCGTGCGACAAGTGGTTGAGGCGAGTGCCGAGTCGAAGATGCGCACTGACACCACCACCCACCGCACCAATCTCCTCAGCCCCGCCGCCAACTCGACGCCTGCTACAGAGGTTCCCAGCTACGAGCTGGACGTCTACAACTTCTTCATGATCGGCCGACTGCCCGAGTCGCTGCTCCGGTTCGAGACGACCTCCGCCGTGTTTGCGCAACTTAGGCGGTCTGCTGCGCGAGCGCACTTGATAGACGATTTCTCGTCGACACGGGCTCGGCGTTCGGCCAAGGAAGAGCTTCGGAAACCGAACGACATTCCATCGACACACAAGCGTGTTGTGTGTCGAGGAAAGTGCCATGCGCAGCTGCCGCACTTCCTGCCGGAGAGCGTGTACATCGCTATTCTCAACAACACTTGTTACATGACGAGCCTCATGCGCGACGACCACATGCTGCGGGCTCACCTACACCAACAGAAGCATCCTTTGGATCCGTACTGAACACCGTAGAGTTTTAAAGCCTTGGTGCCTGGCGACTGCCCATTGTCACCCCCTAATCGATCCCCCTTTAAGTCTCTCACTGTGCAATGCAACAGAGGCCCGCCTTCACGTTCCTCCGTGCCTTTCCGCCTCCCTCGCTTGCGCATCTCGTGCATTTTGTGCTCTTGGAGTTTCTTTTCTTGCACTTATACGACACCGCACGGAGACGAACGCCCTCCCTCTCTGATTGTTGAAGGTAGCGCTTGCCTCTCCTCTTCTCCTTCCGCCTCAGCGTTGTAGTGCACGGCACGCAAGCCGGGCAGCTCTTCGAGTTGTGGGGAAGGGAGAGGAGGCCCGTATCCGTATCAGGGAGGGTGTATGGGGCTCATCATTCTGATGGTGTGAGTGATATGATGCGCGTTGCTGAGTCCGAGCACAAGTGCGGACATGGGCACCACTCGGCGGTGATGGACGGACGTCTCTCTCCATCGCATGGGGTAGTTTTTGCCCCCCTTTTTAGTGGTCGATTATTTTTTCACCTGTGTGTAGATTGCCACGCACATCGGAGCCGGGCAAACGTTTGCGGCGGTGTCGCGGTGCCTCCCTTGACTCGCACTCCCACACCCCGACGAAGGAAATACCTCAGCGTCTGTGCAAGGCCGCATGTACGACTCTTTCTTCCCTCTCTACGGGTGTCTATGTTTCTCGATGTGCGTACTTTATTCTCTACGCCCTTCCCCTCCTCACGGCGCCATTTCTTCTCCCCAGCCCTTTGCTCTGTCGTGTCAGTGTGCGACAGCGTCTGCATTGTTGTGTTTTGTTGTGGTTGTTGTTCTCTCCGTTCTCTTTTCTGCTTCGCGGCACCACTGTTTTGCTCCTTGTTTCTTCATCCCTCTTCAGCGGTGTGTGCGTGTGTGACAACTGTTCAGGCCTCCTCGTTCCTCCTCTTTCGTGCTGTAACTTCTGCATGTGCTATCCGGCCATCGCGACCACACATTCACGCAAAGAGGTACCTCCACGCCCATAGACCATCGCGCCGCGCCTCACCAGGCTGTGTGTCGTCTTGTTTCTCTTCTTTTGTCCACCAACGCGTCGTCGAAATACCACCACGCACCTTCTGTGCACCGCTGTCTTGCTGTGGAACTCATGTTGGACGGAGACGAGAGGGAAAGGGACGGACTCTCTTGTTTCTCTTCTTGCGCGGTACCTGCGCACTCCTCACCCTCCCTACACGCGGCAGCCGTAGCGCGTCACTCTTGCAGGGCACCGAGAAGGAACTGGGTGGGCACCTCCTTTCTTCTCCTTCGTTTGCTCTGTCGTGCATGGTGTTTTGCTCCGGCCTTGGGCGAAGGCCGGATAAGACGCGCCGTCTGTACTCTTCTCTCCTGCCTCTTTGCCTCTTTCTTTGCTTTTGTGGCCTTGACGCGTGTAAATATCGCCGGCTCGAGCGCAAGTAAAGCCAAAAACGAAGAAAATGTCAAAACAAATGAAGAGCGCACCTGTAGCTGCAGCGCTTCTCTGACTAAGGCGCGCGTTATGAAGGAGTCGCGCCTGCAGTAGGGCTATCGCCATCTGAAGCATTACTTCCAAACTACCGCCTCTTCTTCTGTAGCCTGCATACACCAGCATGGTGGGCGCGCGTGAACTACCGTGTGTCTTTTATAGCTCTTGTGTAGTTCCATCGAAGCCTTTGCCATTACGTTTGATCTCTCTCTCTCTCTCTGTCTCTGTCTCCCATCTTCTGATCTGCTCCTGCTGGATGATGTCACAGCTTGCGCTGCTGCCGTGATTCCCAGAGCTCCAGCTTATTCCACGAGGAAAACAGACATAGTGCATCGCACTTGCGCCTTTGCTGTCCATCTCCACGCGGGCACACAACAGTATCCACACCCCCACCCATACATCTCGAACATGCATCTCCGAGTGTACATGGTCGACGGCAAGCGTGTCTACACGCTGAAGAAGATGGACCCGGAGAACAAACCGACGCTTAGTGCCCACCCCGCCAGGTTCAGCCCAGATGACAAGTTTAGCCGTCAGCGCGTCACCATCAAGCGCCGGTTCAAGGTACTGGCGTCAGAGCGTCGCCCACAACCGTTGTAACTGCGGAGTTGAAGTAGCTAATGCAAACATTTGGCTTTCTGCCGTGCAGGTCGCTGACATGCGAGTACGTGCGCGTGCGGTAGTACTTTTCTTCTTATTTATTACTATTAATTGTTTTCCTCCCCCTTTGGTGCTGGTGTCGCTCTCTCCCTCTCTCTCTCTCTCTGTGTACGCGGCATGCCTGTAAGTGCTCGTCTCGGTGCTTTTTGCCCCCTTGGCAAAATTCTGTTAACCATGTAATCTGCCGAAAGGAGTAGAAGAATGAGAGACGCGCATAGTGAAGGACAGGAAGTGAGATGCTCACCTCTGGTACGTGTGCAGTCGTTCTTTCTGTTTATTTGCTTGATGAGAGCATGTGCGCGTTGCTCTGTCTGCGTGCTTTGATCTGCCAGAATGCACTCTGCGGTAACCTCAGGGTGGTCACCGAAAGTTTTTAGGCACCTGTGCTGATTTTGTATTCTAAGCCACTCGACAAGACTACAACAATGCACTTACCCTTCAGTATCCCTCCCTGTCAGCGCACCACCCCCTCGCCACTGCCTCTCCTCGACGCATGCTTTCTTTCCCCCTTTCCTCTTTGCTAGCTGATACGGAGCATCCAACACAACTGTCACCCGCCACCCCTTCCCTCCCTCCGTATTTTGTCCGGGTATCGTCCGGCTCCTCGTTTGTGCTCGAATTACGGCGGCAATTACCACATGGAGGGAGGACACACGCACACACTTGAACTCCCGCATCGCTCCTACACCATCTCTTTTCTACCCCTCGAACTACACAGTGAAGCGCCCTTCACACGAGGCCGCATAGAAGCTTGTCCCCTCTCTTGAGTTGCACTTTTCAACACTTCTCTCAACATCGCACTGGTATCTTCATACTCAGACACCCGCTCACGTCCGCATCCAGAGAGAGTGTGTGAGATACAGACCTTGCCAGCGCACATGAGTGCACTGGCACGCCTGCGCATACATACATTCATAGATATCACTTGATCCGGGTGCCTCTCTTGTTATTACCCCCCCCTCTGCATCATACACTTGCTCAAGGCACATCGTCACACTGTTCTTCCTCGTTTTCTTCGCTTTTGCCTACACAGAGGTCTCATTACCGAGCAGCGCTGGTGCGGCCGACTGCAGGTCGTACGCATCTCCCTTTGTCAAGCTGCAAGTTCACCTGTTGAGCTAACAAGTCTAGACTCGCAGGGGCACTTCCGCGCGGCTGCAACTCATTCGAAAGACGAATGCTTATCATGCTCAACGCATGGCGCTTCGTCCCTGTTGTACGTCGTACGTCTGCTCTTGGCAGTGGCCTGCTCCGACCCAATCGCGTACTGCGGCAGAAGCGCCCCACCTTTCTCCCCTTCAGACCACCACCGACGTGGAACGCACTGCAGAAGGTGGTGGTCGGGCATCGCGAGACCGACACGGGCGAGCCCACACTCGATGGCACGTTGGACCTGGTCGGGTACCAGCTCTCCCGTGACGGCCTGCTGCCTCAGACGAACATCTCAGGTCGCACGCTGCCAGCTCCAGATACCAATGGCATCTCTGCGTCGACTCGACGTAAGCTGGAGCGAGAGAGAGATGCGGCTGTGGCGCACATAAAGAAACATGGCGTGCGGCTGCGGCGCAGCATCAAGGAAACGGCCCTGACGATCGGATGCGATGAGGCGGGCAGAGGCCCACTTGCCGGCCCCGTAGTTGGGGCCGCCGTCTCGCGCATTCCGGTCTCCAGTTTCAACAACGAGTTTGACCAGTTGTACGAGGCACCCGAGCAGTTTCAGATTTTTGACAGCAAGTCCATTTCAGAGCGGCAGCGCGATCTCGTGTTTGCCATGATCACTGGACACGTTGACTTCTTTGACATTGTGAGCTGCAAGAGGTTTGTCGTGCACCACTGCGCCGGTGATGAGGCGCCAGCGTCGGTGCTGGGCAGTAAAAAGCTCGACTCCCACATGAAGCTATCGAAGCTGCCCTTTAAGAAGCTACTCTCTATGCAAACACCGTACCTGGTCACCTATCACGGGTACAACAGTGCAGGCAACTATGTGTACTTTTGGTCCATCGGCATCGCCAACCATACCTACATTGATGAGTACAACATCTACAACGCCTCCATGAACACGATGCACCGCTCTGCGCAGTCCATCTGGCACATGCTCAACGATGCGCGTTTCTCGCACGAGACGGCGCCGCGGCCGCGCTCATCCAGTATCGTGCAGTACCTGTTTAGTCGATTTTGCACCGCTGCAAACCACGACAACGAAAAGCGCTATCAGGTGCCGCATAAGCTGGACCTTCTGAAAGGGGCCACGGACTACTTCGACTTCGAGCCAATACAACCTCCGCTAGTCCTAATCGACGGCCACGCCGTACCGGGCCCGAGCTACGACTATTTCACCAGCGTCAGTATTGGTGGCGACGTTCAGCCCATCATCGAGGGTGATAAGCGCAGCCTGTCAATCGCCGCCGCGTCGTGCCTCGCCAAGGTCACCCGTGACGAGCTCATGAATTACATCGGCGCCCTCTACCCGGGCTACGGCTTCGGGGAAAACAAGGGGTACCCGGTCGAGCAACACATGAAGTACGTGGCCAAGAACGGACTGTGCCCGGTACACCGCAAGACGTATCGTCCGTGCCGCGCAGCGCTGGAGAAGAGCCAGCAGAAGAAGTGAAGGGCAAGCGGCAAAGGGAGTGAGTAGAGCGTCGCTGAAGATGACCCGGAGCACTAACTGCTTCTTGACATCTCGGCTCACCTCGCTGGTGACGTGGGTGTTGACCGGGTGGTGAGAAAGGGAAGGACCGGTATGAGGTTTTGTGAATGCGCTGTATTGGCGTTCGTACTGCCTGCTATTCCCCTCCCTTATGGTTCTCTCGTTCTCCTCTTGCTGTGCGTTGGGTGTTGAGGTGTCTTTCTTGCGAAGAAGTGACACAGAGAAAAGGGGAATCGAATTGCCCTTCGCCCCCCCCCTTTTGCCTCTTCGTTGCCGGTTGTAATTGTATAGGCTGGGCGTGTGTGTGGAGATGGCGTCTGTGTTGAGCGGAGCATGTGTGTGTATATCCACCGTTATTACGCAGGAACACATGCGTACACACATGTACAGAACGCACATGAAACACGACAGTAGAGTCGGGCTACACAGGTCACTCGAGGCGTACCTGCGGTGGTGCCGATCGCTCGCTGTTGTTGGCATGCACACATTCTTCACCTATACACGCGCACCGACAAGGTTATCCATGAGGCGGCAAAGGGCTGAGTGAAGCGGTTCGCGCCAATACTTTAGCCTCCTGTGCTGCCGGACCACCGTTGTCGACGCGATCTATCCCTTACAGGTCTAGGCCAGCCGGTCTTATCCAGGTATATGCGTACGTACGCGCCTGTACTTGCACCTTCTCTGCTTTTCTCCTTTACTCGCGTAAGACTACTTCTTCCCCTTTCACGATGCCTTTGCGCCCTTGAGGGCTGCGCATGGTCTTGCTCTTGCTGGTATGACTATTGTGAATCACAGCTTGCTTTCTGCTGCCAGGACTCGTGTCTCTGTCTCCGCGTAGACAGATCTCTAGCGACACATGCACTGACGTTATTGATGTGTGCGCGCATAGCGTCGCCGGCTGTGTAGGGTGGAGCGCTATTCAACACGACAAACCAGTAAGAAGCCACTTTCCTCAGGACAGGCCATGCAGGCAATCACGCCCATATAGACAGAGCCGCTACTGTCAGCGTACCAGGATTCCCATAACCGCTTCGCTGCCGACCTTGCGGATGTCGACCGCCTCCTCGAGAAGATGAAAGGTCAGACAGGTGACTATGAAGCAACGCATGGCCGACAACCAGCAGTGCTTTGATTGATTCACTCAGGGCACTCAAGAGCAGGAAGATGCCCTGCCAAACGCACTGCGCTGGATTCACCGGCGTCAGGCAGCTGCGCAGATGCAAGCGACAAATTTGCCTCGCTACCGCGCGCTGCTGGTGATGGACACAAGACAGCAGTACACGGTGGAGTAGAACGATAATATACTGGCTGTTGAGAACACCCATTTTGGCAGGAGGTATGGGTGAATCATCGGGTTGCTCAGGTACTCCTCACATCTACTCTGTATCCTGCAGGAACACGCATACGACGATAAATTACCTCCCGTCAGCATCCGTAGCCAGGGCTCTTAATTTTGCGCCGCATCTGCCTCACCTACCTTTGCGCACCAGCGGCAGCGTCCCACAGCACTCGTCTTCTCTGTGAATGATGGACAGACACGACAGAGGCGGCTCACAGTCGCCACTGCGCTGCCCAGGCGCAGGCACTCCAGGCGTGCCCTGAGGCAGTGCACTACCTCGAGGGAGACGATAGCACACACTTCTCCGCATCGACTGTGAAGTCGAGCTGCTCTCTGTGAAGGGTGATGCGCTGCCTGCAGTGTTTTGGCGCGAACCCCTCCACGCCCATAACAGTCGTGACCTCGCACCATTTCATTTTGCGTGTCTCCAGAAGCCGGACATCACGGGCGCCACGCTGTCCTCTGGCGTGCCGGTCGATCACGAGGTCGAGTTTGTCGAGACTATGGCGCACTTTCTTGCCTTTCACGACGCATTTCTGGCAAGTTTCGAGTGCGTGGTGAATCGTGGTACGAATCTGTGCTGCGGAAAGGCGTTTGTCGCTGAGCGCTAGTGAAGCACCCCTGGGGTGACACTGGGGGTGCGCTTACCTTCGCGCTTCCGCGCACTCGTTGTAACGGTTCTCCGGTGCTGACGCCACGATCATATCTCCATCCGGGTGCAGTTGTACGTTTTCAAGGCATCCGGCGTCGACCAGCCGCCAGCATTTTCTTCCCCACCTTCCTCTACTGCCCATACCGGAGACGACGAGGAAAGGGATGCTACTGTGCTGGCTTCATAGCAGTCTCGTTCATCAGCATACCAATCGTGCATACCTGCGGATTCGCTCTCTATGCGCACGCAACGACAGCGGAGAAAATACTGATTCCCAGCTAAGGCAGCCTCATGACTGTCTTTGGATGAGACTATCGACACCACCACACACACACACATGCACCCTGGCAATCGAACTCCACTTCGACCGCTTCGCTTTCCCATTACCTTCGTCTCTTCCCCTCCGCTGCTACTGCGCGCTGAAGTTGTCTGCTGACGTTGCTTCTCGGCTCTTTTCCCCACTGGATCCCTTTTGTTGCCTTGATCGCATTCGGTGGCTCACCTACCTTCTTCACCGCTGTTCCCTATAGCCACCCCCTCGTTACTCCCCTCTCTCTTTCGGACTGGCTGTGGTGCACTCGGAAGCTCCGCCGTCCTCCAGTCCCGCTCAACATCTTTCGAAGGCGTTTTTCGTCGTACCTTTGCGCCCCATTCCCGTCAGTGTTTCTTCTCTTTTCTTCAGCATCAGCATCTCCGTGATTGGCCGTTGCCGACGCCCCTCCTTTCCCCCTCCCCACTGCCGACACACATCCCCAAACACAATGGCAGCGACAGCGATTGCGTTCCGGTGCAAGGGCTACGTCATGGTCGCTGCTGCGGTCTCAACGCCTTCTACTACATTAAAATCACTGATGAGGAGGACAAAATTACGCAGCTTGACACACATCAGCTGGTGGCGTGCATCGGTGAGAATGGCCCTCGCGTGAACTTCACCGAATACATCAAGTGCAACCTCGCACTCAACCGTATGCGCCAACACGGACGCCACAGCAGCTGCGAGTCGACGGCGAACTTCATGCGCAACTCTCTCGCCAATGCACTCCGCAGCCGCGAGGGTGCTTACCAGGTGAACTGCCTCTTTGCCGGCTACGACGTGCCGGTGTCCGAGGACGACGACGGTGCGACGGGGCCGCAGTTGTTCTACATGGACTACCTCGGCACCCTGCAGGCTGTGCCGTTTGGTTGCCACGGCTACGGCGCTTCGTTTGTAACGTCTCTGCTAGACCGCCTCTGGCGTCCGGACTTGACCGAGCAGGAGGGCTTAGAGCTCATGCAAAAGTGCTGTGATGAGGTGAAGCGCCGCGTTGTTATCAGCAACGCACACTTCTTCGTGAAGGCAGTAACAAAGGACGGGGTAGAGGTCATCTCAGCGGTGCACTAGAGGGTGACGGTCTGTGCGGTGCGCGTAACCCAAGCTCGTCGCGTGTGCAACGAACGGTGCTCCGTGTTGCGCGGGAACGAGACGCGAGGTGAGTGGGTGGGGCTGAAGTGCCGCTGAGAGATGACAAACACCAGCGCAAGGAGTAAATGAAGAAAGGCATCGTTGTTGCGGTGAATGGGACTAGTGTGTCACTTTAAGTTTCCGTGCCTGTGTGTGCATTTCCTCGTTGGCTCTTATCCCCCTTCCCCTTTCTCTTGTTGCGCGTTTGTGACCGATTCGATGTTGCTATGAAGCGTGAGTGGAGCAGCTGTGGAGAAGGAGAGTGAGCAGAGGACGGCCACATACCGGTCTCTCTCTCTCTGCCTCTGCCTCTATCTTCTGCCCTGTCGATCAAAGCTTCGCGTTTTCTCTTCTTTCTCTCTTTGTTTCGCTGCGCAATTTCTCTCTGAGTCTTGCGTTGGCACTGTGGGTGAGCAAAGCACAATACTTCAAACAAACCAAACGCATGAGCAAAGTAAGTGGATGAAGGCGCACGATGCGGATGCACTTCGTGATGATGTGCGCACGCTAGTAATGCCTCTCTCCGAAGATGGAGGCATATCTTCTCCTTTGTGACGGTGCTCTCTGACGCGGACATCACCTCTCTGCAACAGCGAAGCGGGGCGGGGGAGGATGCCGTTCATCAGCCGGAGCGTCTTTGGTGTCATGTGACGGGCCCCTTCTCCTATGTGGCGTAAGGAAATGACGAGAGACTTGGCGAGTGAGGCGCTTTGTTGATCTCAGGTGTATACTCACGTGTGGGTTGTGCTCAGTGCCTCTATGGTTTTTTTTTTCACTTTAATAGTGACGTGGCACCTTGAAGACGGAGTTGACTCCTTTGTCTCTGAAGCAACAAGTGATTCTCTCAAGCCACCTCTGTCGCCTATAACGTCTTCCTTTCTCGTTTTGTAGCCGCATCGAGAGCCACCGGCGTATCTTCGCTGAGGATCTGGTGCTCTACGCTGTGCGTGAGTGTGCACACACACACACCATTTGCCTGCCACTGCACGCAGCTGCTGCGCGCTGGTACCCAGTGCCTTTAACAGGTCTTTTTTTTCCAAGTAGTTTGTTGTGAGCTGCGCAGCGGTCCACTTCTTTGGAGACGTATCACACTCATGTCCTCTGAACACTGGAGCTTCTTTGGGCTGCCACCTTTCTTCACCGAGCAGCACTCGCCGGCGACGCTGGACAGGCAGTCCATGCTGTGGTCGAACCTCCTCCTCGACCACGCTATCTATCACACTCAGCGCACCACCGGCGGCGATAGCAGCCCCCTTCTGCGCTTCTATACGACCAACAGCGACATTTTCTACAACCCGGCCATCAACAAGCGTCTGAGCCCTGAGGGAGCTCACACAATGCTGCAGTCGCTCGTTGCGCGCCACCCAAACCACGCTGTTGTCGTCACGGACGGCGGCCCTAAGGACTTCTCTGTACTCGTGTGCACCACGGCGGGCGGGCTCAAAGGGTAGAGGAGAACTTGCTGCGCTACATTCTCGAACACGGCGAGGTGCAGACAATGGCATTGCTCTCCAAAAAAGGTACGGTAATGACCTTCGATGAACTCGCTGGCGGAGCAGCCCTCGGCTACGGACAGTCTCGCCCCGCGTACCTTGAGCGACTTTCCTCTGCTGCTGTTCCAGTTGCTGATGTCGGCGACCTCTCCGAGGAGCAGGCAGTTCGCACGTACTTGCATGCTCTGGACCATCATCCTGTGTCGGTGATGCGCCCCTTCAAGGTGACTCTCTTTAATCTTGACGGGACCACAACACAACCCTACCAAGGCGTCAAGTTCGGTGGCGAGTGAGAGGCGGAGGGGGGTAGCGCAAGAATGCGTTTTGTCCTGGGTAGACCTCTATGTGTGCGCCGCTCGTCTTCTCCACCTTGTCTTTATCTCTCTGTGCACTCTTTGTGTGTGTGTGTGTGTGTGTGTGTGGTGGGTGTGTGGTGGGTGGGTGGGTGTTGGTGGTGGTGGTGTTGGTGGTGTTGGTGGTGGTTAGCACCATCTGTGACTGCCGTGCTCAGCGCGTTAACGTGTCCGTTGCCGTTTTACGTGCCTCTCTTTCGTTGGCTTCGCTGAATTATGGGCACGGCTTTTGTGCGGGAAGAGTGGCCACTATGCAACACAGAGAGAAAGAGAGAAAAGACAAGATGATATCGCCACTGCTCTGTAGAGGCGGAGGAATGTGCGGCAAGCGAACCTGTGGAGGAAGCGCGTATGTGTATATGTGTGTGGGGGGAGGGGCGCACGCGTGCATTCGTGTTGCACATATGGTGTATAGGTCGTGGCCTTTTCTCTTTCCGTTTTGTTTCTCCTCCTCTTTAGCTCTCCTGGCATCTGCAGTGGAGGGGCAACGTCGCTCTTCATCGCGTTATACCATGCATCGGGGAACTCTGCCTCAAATACCCGCTTATCATCTTCCGTTCTGCTCCGTATCCTCTCATCACCCCCCCCCTGTTCACTCTCTGCGTCCAGTTCTGTACCGAGGAGGAGGACTGACTCAGACGTGGCACGGAGAACTTTTCACTCCCCACATTCTTCCTCACCTTCTACTCTCCTCAGTCCATTTTTTCTTTGTAGCGCACATGTGCAGCCGTTTGCTACGTTTTGCTCTTCTGCGCTAAAGGGCTTTGCGCATCGTCTGGAATTCTCGAGGATAGGGCCAGGGGGCGAAGGAGTGGGTCGCGCGTTCCCTCTCGCGCGCATGGAGCGAACTGCTTTCTCAGTTTCTAGACTCCATGTACGTGCGACTATCACAGCAGTCGTTTGTTGCGAAGCCTGTCACGCTCAGATGTACCTTTCCATGCGTATGCGTATAGTCATCTCACTCCTTTGCATCTTTGCTCTCTTGCTAGTCCCCTGCTAATATGTCCGTGTATATGCGTGTGTTGTAGCATATGTTCTCGCCGCCTTCCCCCGGCTTCTCACTCTACTTGATTCTAACTGACGTTGTTGCCCCATGATCCGGACCACAGCCGCAGCAGCACGTCTACCACAAAGCGCTCAGGGGTGGGTGCCACTGCTGCAGCAAGCGCTTAGCTTCCCTATCGAGTCGGTTGCCTTCCCCTCGCATTTCTGCCTCCACACTTTTAGCGATGGCAGCACCATGACAACCGGGTTTTCACCACAAAAGACTCCCGTGAAGCTGACGACGCCGCGCCAGTGTGCCGTGTTGGTGCTGCTCTCGCCCACAGCCACGGGGACGGATTTCAGGACATGTGCATCACCCTCACCAAGCGCACAGAGACGGTGAGCTCACACAAGAGCGAAATGAGCTTCCCAGGTGGCCATGCCGAGGCTGACGAGACTCCACGCAACGCAGCGCAGCGGGAGGCACTGGAGGAGGTGGGCATCCTGTCATCAGAGTACGAGATTATCGGATCGCTAACGCCGATTTCTACAAAGTCACAGCACGTGTGTGTGACGCCGTTTGTGGCTGTCGCGACTAAGCCTGTGCAGCCACACCGCGCGAGCCCCGAAGAGGTCGACTCTCTCCACTACCTTCACCTGTCAACGCTGCTGCTGAAAGCGTCGACAAGTCACGCGCGGGTCATCAAGTATCATTCCTTAACGAGCACGCGCCCGTGTTTCTTTCCCTGCTTCTTTGCTAGCCCTGCTCAGATGGCTGTCTCCCCGGCAGTTCGTCGATCTCCAAAGGCGGCTGTGGTGATGGATGACTGCGGCTTCGATCCGATGCTGCCCGAGGACTTTCCTGGTGAGCTGGTCTGGGGCCTTACTTCCTTCATGACTTGTGAACTCGTGGCCCGCATTGCGAAGGTTATCGTAGACGCGCCAGAGGCTAACTCAGCAGCGGCAGTGAACGCACTGTTGATTCCTTCGAACGTGGTCGCGCGTGACCCTCTCGCCGACTCGACGCGATAAGCGGAGTTTTCCGCTCGGCCAGTAGCGGACTCCGCCAACTGCGTGCAGCGGCCTGAGCTGTGGATTTACTCGAATTGGGGCAGGAAATTTTTTCTCCTGCCTGTGTTGTGCGTGTGCGTGTGGGGCGCCCGCTTTTCTTGTGTGTGTGTGTGTTTGTTCCTCCTGTTCTTCTCCTGGTGCGTCTGTGTCTCTTTCTACTGAAGCGACACACTGTGGACTCGAGGGCGCGTCGCCCTGTTGTTTTTCTCTTTTTATTCCCACAACTGAGCACTCGTGTCATAAGGAGGCCCCCCTTCTCTCTTCATTCCCCAACAACCGCGTTGGTGCTGTCTAACAACTCTGCTTTGCTGTCTCTTTCTGAGTCTCTTACGCTTGCACGCGCATGTGCGCGCGTGTGTCGACCTGCGATGAGCTATGCGTCCTTGGCGCTGGGCGGTAGCGCGGCCAGTTACTGTTCCTCCTGTTTTCCCTTATAGTTTATTCGTAGCGTAGCCACACCGCCGTTGATGCGCACAGTGCGTGTGGAATCCCCACTTCCCCGTCTCTGCCCGCTTTTTGTTTTATCTCGCATCTCTCGCCTCTTTCTCTCTTGTGTTTCTCCACCGCTGGCGGCTTCTGTTTCCCTTTCGTTCTTGCTTGCCATGTACTCGCCACGCCACCGTCTCCTCCTCTATGCCAGTGCTGCTCGCTCCGTTGATCTGTGCGCTAGCCTGTTGTGCACCCTCTTAGCGGAGCTGCAGATCCCGGCCGCGAGACGACGCCAATGAATTGGCCTCGCAAGGCGAGGGAACAAAAAATAAAAAGGAACAGCACCGCAGCTCAAGCAAAGTAGAAACCCGAATGAACAACAGTCCGAGCAGAAGCTTGCGTGGCAGTTACCGCAAGAGGGTCACAACCTTCACGCGTTTCTGACGTGTGTGGGTGTGCTTGAGAGGCAAGTTTACTGTAATTGATGCCAAAAGTGTTACATCTCTTCTTACCTTACTTCTCATCCTCACACTTGACGAGTGCTCGAATGAGCCTCTTCACCACTCAGCGCCACCGCGTTTTTCATCGTTTGTCTGTTTATGTCCGGTGCCTGTGCTGGAACACCACAGGGGAGGGGCTACAACAACATTATTACGGAGAATAGCATCCCTCCCACTACTTCACCCTCCCTCGTCCGCTGCACACATCGTCCGCGTCAATGCTCGTATACGGATATGCCAGCACACATCACAATCGAGCATTCACCACAACAAAACAGAGGGTAAGCACGGAGCTTTGATGAGGCTTCGCGAGGTAGGGTCTGCAGCCCGCTTCTATGCGACGGGTATACTGGTGGGTTTGTTCGGCCTACTCCTCTCCTGCTGCTACAGCTTCGGTCTCTTTCACATCCCTGACAACGTGGAGCAGCTAAATGCCGCTATCCGCGCCGTGGACGGGAGGCGGGTGTCTTCTCTGCTTGATACGGTGTTCTCGAGTGGGACTCGCTTCGACAACAAAGGTTACCGCACCCTCTCTACGCGCTCGCGTGCGTCCAGGAGGAGGTGACGGAGGAAGCGCAGCGCATGATCCGAGAGGTCGCGCGTCGGTTTCGCGCCGAGTCAATTGACGTTGACTACGCTCACCATCCCTTGACCGCCGCTTATAGGCACCACCGCTATACCGTAGCGCAGGTGCTTATCGAAGAGTGGCAGCGCCCCGTACCTGACGCAAAGGACGAAGACGCTATTATGGACGAGGTGTATGCCTGTTCCCTCACAGTGGAGGAGCTGCAGCGTGTGGATCCGAGGGTGTATGTATACTGCCGCGACATGGATGCAGCGCGATGTCGTGCCATCCCTCCCGCGCGTATCCGCGATGCGGCGAACAGCCGCCTTGAGGCGGCCTACAGGAGACGTTTTGGTCGTGCACAGGAGCTGCCAGCTATGACGCCGTACCGCGACACGGACATGCCTTCTAAGATTGTGGCTCCAGGATCAACAATTCGGGCTGCGTTGTGGGACGATCCGTTCCGGCCAGTTGTGCCCGAGCTGTTGCCTCCGCGCACTGCGATGCTGATGAACCCAGGCTACTTTGATAGCGTGCTGGATGAGTTCTCCTATGCAGTGTTAGGCCACACGGAGGGGTCGTCGTCGGTGGCGACGTTTGTCTTGTTTGCCATGGGCGTGATGTTTTTGTTTCTCGGCGCGTGGTGTGTGGGCACAACATACTGGCTGGTATGCTACGCCTGAACACACACACACACACACACACACACACACACACACAAGTGCACACCTCTTCTTCTCCCTGTTCACAAACAGGAGGAACGAATGAGAAGAGCCAAAAGTGAAGACACAAAGCACACTAACAGTACGAGCGAGTGCATTGCAGAAAACAAACCACTACAGCGCGGTACACACTTTCACGAGGTCAATCTTTATGTGCTGAGCTGATCGACGCAACCACGGTCGTCGTCTGACACTGGCCTGGAGACGAAGCCACATATCATCACGAGAAACGCCGTGGCGGAGTAGGGTGTGGAGGGACGGCGCCATCTTCAGCCCTCAGATCTCTGTCACCACTAGCAGCGTGGCGCTCTTCTTCAACTGATGAAGCCTCTCGATTATGCGCTGCGGCCTCTCCTTTCTTTCCCTCTCTTTTGTTGCTGTTTCCTCCTGCTTGTGCGCCAGCTCACAAAGCGTACACATACGCACATAATTGCCGCCGGCTTGCCATCGAGCGATGGCGTCATCCTCGACCTCATGCAGTGGCCGAGATGACAAGATTGTTAACTTGCTCACCATCGCACTCCAAAGGATTGACGACTTTAAGGACAAGAGCGCGGACGCGAGAGAGTATGCTGCGCAGGTCGTGGCGGCAGTGCGCGCCAACAACGACACACCAGAGGAGTTCAAGGATCAAATGATGTGCATTATCGCCAACGTCAAGAACTTGAACGGGGAGCTTGGTGCGGGGTCACACAAAGGAAAGGTCGGCATCTCCGCTGTGGAGCTGGCCACGATGGACGCTAACGCGATGCGCTCTGGACAACAAAAGAGAAATATGGCGGCAGTGTTTCGTAAGCGTGCGCGTGAGCAGACTAGCGTCGACAAGACTTCTCTGCATTGCATCAAGTGTGGGCTGGTGCGTCATGATCGGCTGAACATCAATGAGCTTGCGCTTGACTCCGAGGCGAGCGGGTCCCACTTCGACTACAACTTCGACAACTCGTGTGCTTGCTCTCACTCTAGCGAAGAGGAGCGAAGCAGCTCAGATGATGGGGAATACGACAGCGCGGCGGGGTCGAAGGACGACCCTTCCACGGCATGTGACAGCTACGGTGACTAGTTCACTTCTGCTTTCTATCCCCTTATCACTGACGCGGTCGCTGCGTTTGTGCGAGTACAGATGACGTCGGGGACTGTACTCTTGCTTAGTATCTCCGTCAAACTGAAGCTTGATGAGGCGGCGACCGAGTTTGTGCTGTGGTGGCCAGGCTTGCCATTTGCGTTGTGATGCGTTGGTGACAGTGCACCCCGCCGTAATCATTGTGGTGATGTCACCGAGCAGAGGCGAAACGACCGTGAGACAACCGCGTAGCCACTGTAGGTGTGAGCGTCGTGGGGAAATGGAAGGGGTGGGGAGATGTGTACGGTGACAAATCTTGAGCCTGTATTCTTGAGTAGAATGCGAAGGTGCCGTGCTCATTCTCTTCGGAGGGAGAGTACCGCAGAGGAAGATGGCGGTGGTGGTGGTCAGACTAACTGGAGAGAAGCAGCTCTGTGAGAGAGGAGAGCTATTCACACCCACACCCACATACACCACCATACCCTTCTGTCTGGTCAGCTTTTCCTTTCCTTCGCTGATACGCCCTACTCTTCGTCGATGCCTGAAAACAGCCGCCCCTCCGTCTTCACCTTTCCCTTTTACTTCCCGCTCCTGTGCTCTCGCGGAAACCTTCGCACTCTCTGTACGTGTGTGTGTGTGTTTTTCTGTTTTGGTCGCGAGAAAGAGCACCAGCAATCGCCTCAAGGACAAGTGGGCGGACACGAGCTCTCTTTCTGACCCCAGCCGAGTTTGACCATAGAACAAGAAAACAAGCGAATTGCACTGGGGGGGGATGTGAGGAGAGCACCCCTCAGCTTAGTACATCTCACTATTCGCAACACGAAACTGTAGGCGTACCCGCCCGCCCATGTCTACTTGGCGTACTCAGCAACAACGTTCCCCGCCTTACGTGTCCATGCCCACATACGTAAGCTCACAGGATTCCATAACAAAGCATAGACTCGATAGACAAGCCGACATACAACTCACTGAACAGCATACGTAGACACGGACGCTGACACAAAGAATACCACGAGCACACAAGGATCCGTTGCACATGTGCAACTCCACTTGTTTGCACGTTCGAGACAATGACAGACATCTACGCGGTAGCTCAGAGCCTCATCGAGGAATTGCGGACGAATCTTGGAGAACTGAGACAGTCGACAGACGCGCAGGCGCGCCTTCAGCGCATAGCCCTCCGTAAAGTAGAGTCAGAGCGTGAAAGGTGTCACGGTCACTACCCAGACCTCAAGCGCACTATTGAGAAGCCAAGTTTCTGTTTCTCGCCGCTGGCCACGGCGCCGACGACACGGGTAGAGTTTTCCCCTAGTTTTATTTGCAGTGCTGGTGAGGCCACCAACGCAGACAACAATGACTCTTTGTCCACTGTGACAAGAGCCACGAGCACGCGTACCAGCTCGCGCTCCAAGGCATCGAAGGAGAAGCTCTCCAGCGGCACACCCCTGCTATCCACTGACACGACGGGAGTTGTGCCACTGCTCGCACAAACCTCTTCTCATCCCAATCTATCAAGTCGGTCAAAGCGCAAAACTGTCCGGCCCAAGCACCAGTGAGTCACGTCAAACATGTAGCTGCGTCTGGGGAGCCAATAACAGGAGGCGATGGCACAGCCATTGCCGCTTTCTCATCGGCAGCTCTCAGTGATTTAGCTACAGCGGCATTGCGCGCCCCCTTCTCAGGAGCCTCGCGGGCGCTGGTAGATCCGAAACGCTTCACTCCACTTGCAAGACAGATCTATGCTGACATGCAGCATCGCGCTACTACCACGCCAGCTACACCTGCAGCGGTCGAGTGGCGTCGCCGCACGATGGGTCCCCAGGACGCTGAGGTGCGCCGCGCGGTGCGGGACTACCTCTATCGAATGAACATCATCTCTGTCATGGAGGTCGAGGACGCATCCATGACGGCGCCACACGTCTCAGCGACGCCCTCTTGAACGGCACTGCACTATGCCAGCTTGTCGAGACCCTTAGGGGAGACGGTGAGCTGCCGCTTTCTGATCCAGTTCCATATCGTTGCCCACGCACATTCGACGAGGTCCGCGTGAACTACGCGGTTGCACTCGCTGCCTTGCGTGGCACCCCAGGCGCGGCGCAAGAGCAGCTGCCTCGCGATATTTGGATGATGACGCCGGAAGAGGTTTACCTGCGCGCCTCTCCGACGGCGCTGCTCTCTCTCTTTGTGCACCTCATCTCCACCTACCTCCCTGCCCCAGAGGAGTTGCCTCTGTGGAGGCAGCACATGTGCTGGCAGCCCCCTGCAGACGCAGCTCACTACGCACCTGCACCACCCACCGAGCTTGCCGCCGCGGAGGCGCTGTGCGGCCGTTTTCTGCACGCATGGGGTGCACTGCCTGACCGCTCCGTCTACCACTTACCAGGGGACGAGTGCCTCCTACCCACCGCGACAGCCGCGCCATACATGGCGAAGTGGTCCGGATTCGTAGTCCGCCCGGTGGCGCCGCCGTCGATCAGTGTGCCGTCGGTGTGGCCATTCTTGTGCAACGGCGTGCTGCTCGTGCTGCTTGCCCGACGCAGCGGAGTGGAGGCGATGACGAAGGCGGCGACCTCGTCCCACGGCGTGCCGCCCTTTTTCGCGAATCCCCGCACCTTTGCCTGCTGCGCTGCCAACATCGCTAGCGCCTTGCATAGTTTTCAGACTGCGCTGGCGAAGAAGTTGCCGCTGTCGCTCATGTCGGAGGAGTCCACGGCGGCCATCATCCGAGGGGACCGAGCGCACATTCTTCATCTCCTTCTGCACGTACGTGCTGCTATGGAGGTCACCACGCTGCCCCGTGATGTGCGTTCTGCGCCACTGAACAAGGCTGCAGTTGCGCTAGTAGGTTGCACACCTACCAAGGTCTCGAGTCGGGCACCAGACGGTGAGGCTGTCACGACATCGCCGTCATCCTTCTCCTCACCAGGTTCACTGATGCAGACACCGTCCACTGTTGCCAAAGAAGCTCTCCGCCCGAGTGCGCTGCCGCCACCTGTAGGACCTCGGTCGTTGGACCCCTTTCCTTTCACGGCATTAGCGAGCAGCAGCTCTGCTAGTGTCCGTTGCGTAACGGTACCCGCAAAGAAACCGCAGGGCCGTGGTGGACTGTGTGGATGGTTGTGCCAACAGCTGGGAGCCGAGTATCGCTACACCGCTGCCGACGAGTCTTTTGTCTTTGACGCTGCCACCTTCACCTTACAGCACCCCTGCCTGCTCTTCTCCGACGGCGTTGTTCTCGCTTACCTGATTGGGCGATTGGAGCGGCGCCGCTGCTCATTCCTCGACTGTGTGCGACCCGCTTCCAAAAAGCCTGCGAAGCTCTTCAACGTGCGACGCTGTCTCGAATTCCTTCGTTTTGGTGCTGGTATTACCTTAAACATGGCCTTGCTGGACGAGGCGCTGATGGAAGGCAAGGTGGAGGGTGTTATCTCGGTCCTGCAGGCGATGCGGCGCCATTACTGTTAGGCGCACGCACGACACTCGCACCAAGAGGCATGATTTTCTCTGCGCAGCTTGCGTTGTCTTTGTTTTCCTCCTCTTCATTTCTACCTGGGGATTCGCTGCTTTGCATGTATGCGAGACAAGACGATACTGCGTCAGGAATGAACGTCGCGCTCTCGCAATTCACGCCAACGTTCTCCTGGTTTGATGCCAAAGGAGGTGTTTTAGGAAACCTTCGCTGAAGGTCTTCACTATCCTCCCTGAGGCACTTACTACCTCGCTCTTTCTTGACTATACTAAAGCGGGCGAACTCCAAGAAGCGATGCGACGCCCGCTGCGGCTGCTGTGATCGCCAGGTACGGCTAACTTTTACATGTGTGCTGCACATTTTCTACGCTGCTCGCTTGTCGCAGTCAACTCACAACAGAGGCGGTTCGTGCGGTGCACATTCTCTTCGCTACCCTACCGACCTCTGCTTATCGTCCTCTAGCGGCGTCCTTTTCGTCACCGTGCCTCTCACTGCACCGCCCCGGAGGACTGTCCTCTGGCGGTCTCTCTCTCCCCATTCTTTCCTCCGCCTATTACCTGTCATCGCTCTGCAAAATACACCCACCCACCCACCCACCCACCACACACACACACAAAGAAAATGAACCACCGCTGTGTACCGTTGGGCGCTTGGTGAACTGCACTCACGCGCCAATTGCCTTCGTACCGATCGGCTCTTCTGTTGCCTTCCCTCTATTGAGTCGGACTTCTGCCGCCTGCTCTTTGTTCTGTCCTTCTCTGTTCTTGTCATGCGCCGGTATTTTCTCCTCTCTCCCCCCTCTCTCTCTCTCGTGCTCTCTCCGTCTATCTTCGTCCATGTCAGGGCCCTTTTCTTTCCTCTCGGTGACCATCCGTAGACACACCAAAGGCGCGCCAAGCACACACCACCACGAGCGCATTCCCCTCTTCTCAGTGTGTTCTTCCCAACCATTATCCTGAGACATCATTGTGTACGCCCCGGTAGTGACCTGGGTTCCTCGGGCATCCAGATTGCCCTCATGACGGGCGGCGGGCAGGTCGTCGACAGTGCCTCTGCCCCCTTCACAGCGACTAGCCCGCACCCGCTGTAGAATGAGTAGAACCCCAAATCGTGGTGGAGGGGGCATCAATAGCACTATGAACGATCTCAAGAAGCGCCAGGATATGAGAAGTCTCCGCGTGATCGGTCTGTCTGGCCATACGCACGGCGCCACGCTGCTCGATAGAAACGACAAGGTACTGCGTTTGTGCATTCTTCGGTGTGACGGCCGCTGCTACCGCGAGTGCGAGGGACTCGAGAAGGCAGTGCTCAAGTCACGCACCAGTACAGGCAACTTGACGATGCCCGGCTTCACGGCGGGCAAGCGCCTCTGGGTCGAGAAGCACAAGCCAGAGATCTTTGTAAAGGGTGGTCAAGGTGCTACTCCCGAAGGACTACGCCCGCTTCCTCATAACGGGCGACTTTGCCTTCGAGGTGTCCGATTCCTCTGGCATCATGTGGATGGACACAGGTAGGCGTGTTTGGAATGACGTCATTCTGCGCGCAACCGGGCTCAGCCGCGCCAACACGCCGAATTTGTATGAGGGGTCAGAGATCACCGGCAAACTATCGACGGATGTGGCCAGGAAATGGAATATGAGCCGCGCGCTAGTGGTGTGCGGCGACGGCGACAATGAAGCCAGTGCCGTTGGTGCTAGGCTCGTCAAGCCGGTTCAGGCCATGCTCTTCCTCGGTACGTTGGGCGTGTACTTTGTCGTCTCTGCCGGTTTCTGTACCTCTGTTATCTCCTTGTTTTCATCCCCCCTCCCCACTGCCCTGATGACGAGGGGAGACCGCAGTGGACAGTATCCAGGGTCCAGTGCCTCCGTCCCTCTGTGCGGAGAAGCCAAGGAGCCCCCGCCCCGATTCCTGCCAGTGCCGAAGACCACCTCTGGGGCGGCAGGGTCAAGTGCCCACGACGCAGGGTGTGTGTGTGTGTGTGTGTGTGTGTGTGTATGCGTACCGTTTTTCTTCGCTTATCCGTGTGTTGTTTCTTTCTTTCCTTGTATACCAACTGTGGAGCGCTTTGCCTGGCTGGTTGCGGCGTGCGCAGTGGCGAGGGGAGCGAAGAACGACAAGTCGAGTGTAGGAGTGAGTTGCAGCAAGAGGGGCCGCGCTCTTTGGAAGGGGTGAGGGGCCTCTTGCTGTTGGCATCCAAGGGAACTGCAGGTGTTCTATTCTCTCTACTTTTTCTTTGTTGCTCTTTTCCCAATGTGTACCCCTCTCTCAAGTGGTCCATACACGCACGTGGTGTGGTGTATGCGCGTGCACACGTCTCGTTCTTCATCTATGCTCTCCTGCCTATTGGATCAGCGCAGTTTGTTTTTCCTGTGACTATGGCTGAGGTGCACCCTGTACACCGGCAAAACACCACATCAGCGGTACCTTGGTCCAACACAACAGGACAGCACCTCTGTAATGAAGCCACCTCCCTACACCTCGCTTTATTCTTGCCTTTCTACAACTTGTCGCTCGTAGAGGTGAGGGGTGCGTGCAAGAGAATAGCAAGGAGTAGGTGTTTCCGCTCCTTATGGCGATGTGCGTCCTATTCAAGCACAGTTTCCTACTGCAGGAGCAGGGAGCATCAGTGCGTTGTCATCACCTCTGTGCCCCGCATCGGGGCTTGAACGACCCACGCGGTGGTGTGCGTGTCTTCTTTCACTTCAGATGGCGGCGTTGCGCCGTTTGTGCCGCCCACTCTCCTCTACTTCCCTTTTCTCCCGCTTCGTTTTTTTCTGTTGTTGTCGGCGCTATTTCATCTGCTGCGGCTGCTTCCATGCACCAACGGGCCCTACCAACACCACCCGTGACCCCCCTTCCTCAACCACAAACCCACAACTGCGCAGTGATTCACACCTGCCCACCTTCCACCTCACTTTTCCCGCTTTCAAGGTGCATCTGTGTGCATCAACTCGTGGTGGTTGTATCAAGTCGTGTTACCTTCGACGTTTGTTTTTTCCTCTTCCAACTCGTCGCTCACTCGCACGCTGCGCTCCTCAAGTGAAGAAGGAGACTCACACGGGGCTTTGAAAAGATGGCGACCAATCCCGATATTGAGACCGATATTCCCCGCGATGTGTACCAGTTTTTCCGTGGACTGAACCGCGCGGTGGAGCGCCGCGACGCGGCGGCGATGCACGAGCTCTACGAGTCGCAGTTTGATGCGTTAACAAGAACTACTACATGGCCGGCCATGGCCAGTTCCGCTCTTGGCCGGCGCTCCGGCTCGAGCAGGTGTCCTCGTGCTTCCGCGGTAACCGGATGGCGGAGCTGGTCTACAGTTTCCTCTTCTACAAGCACTTGTTTATGGATAACCGCTCCGTGCGGGCGCCCGACGCGGAGGGGGCGTGGAAGACGTACAGCGAGCTGCTTCCGCTGCTCAAGAGCTACGAACTGCCAAACTGGATGTTGTGGGACATCTTTGACGAGTTCCTCTATCAGATGACGGTAGTGTACCAGAAGGTCTTTGCTTCAGAGGGCACTTGGGCTGTGCCGGAGGTGTCACGTCTTCTCAACGAGGTCGTCGACAACTCGCGCCTGTTTGAGCTGATGAAGGATCCGGACTTCCTGGACGACATCCACCGCGGGCCGAACACTGGTGCTCTTAGCGGATTCTACGCAATTGTCACCAAGTCGAAGCTGAACGTGCTGCTTGGTGACTATTACTCTGCACTCACAGACCTGGAGCCCCTCGACGTGTACAACAAGGGCCGTGCCGTGCTGACGCGCGTGTCGCCATGCGCCGTCTCCGTGTTCTACCATATCGGCTTCAGCTATCTGATGATCCACCGCTTCGAGGACGCCAGCAACGCCTTTCGCCGCTGCGTTACAGTGAAGCTGAACGGCCGTCGCTTCTCAGAGCGCGTGCAGCAGGACGCGGCATACATGTACGTCTGCGCTCGCGTGCTTGGTGGCATGCCGATAAGCAACCTCACTTCGTACCTTGACAGCCGCAAGGTGGCTGCCTTCGAGGACGACCGCGAAAGTCTGCGGACCGGCGACGAGGAGCGCTTCCGTGACGTGTTCGACCGCTGTAGTCCCAAGTTCCTCACTGTGCCGCCGTCGGACGGCTTGCCGGTGAAGGGGTCGGAGGGTCGCGAGTTGCAGGCGCGCATGTTCCGTCGTGCGGTGCAGCAGCAGCAGGACATCATCAAGCTACGTGGGTACTTCAAGGTATACCAAAACACCAAGATGAACCTTCTCGAGACGCTACTGGAGGTTGACGATGGCTACGCGCCACTGTTTGCGCTCAAGATGCGCTCCCGCCAGCTGGTGCACGACGGTGTGACAGCGGACCTGCTGCAGGGCGTCTTCACGTCTAGCTCCGAGTTCGACTGCATCGTGCAGGACGACAACGTCGAGGTGGTTCCCAGTATGACGTTTGGCGGCATCGAGCAGAAACTACTGAACAAGATCAAGAACACACAGCGCGACATTGAAATGGCGAAGCGCAAGTTTAATCAGGCCCGCAACCGCGAGGAGGGCGGCAACAGGCGCAAAGAAATCGCGAGCAGAAGCGCGCCCGAACCAGCAGTTGTCGCACGGAGGCGCCGGCAACGCGAACCGGAACAGCAACAACACGAATCATCCGCGTCAGAGAGTGACGCGCAGCCTATGACGAGCAACCTCTTCAACCGTAACGACAATTGAATGGGCGATACTGGACACTGCGAGGGAGGCGGGTGCGAAGGGCAGTCGTTTATGCAGTGGATGTCCTAGAGTGCACCCTACGACTCCGATGTCTGTGCTTGTGCCGCCGAGGGAGTGTGTCGCCCGCGCCCCTCGCTGAGTGTCACATCCTTTGCTTTGTGGCTCTCTTTCGTTTCTTTTTCTGTTTGCTGTCGTCATCTTCCGTGTGTAGCCGCGCGTATGCGCCAGGTTGAGCGAGGCGCCAACTCCCCGTGTGTGTGTGTGTGGTGTGTGTGTGGTGTGGTGTACGCGTGTGTCTCTGACTGCGAGTGGTTTTCTCTTTGAATTTTAATTAAAATGAAGAAGTGTCCGTGCCGTGAACACAAAAACGCCGCCCCAACTGCTGCAAGGGGGAAAAGGAAGGAAGAGGGCAGGAAAGAAACGCGAGCGACGTGGTGAGTGGTGAATGGCATTTCTCTAGAGGCAAGGTGAGATATGCTGACGCATACACGTCTCTCTCCTTTTCATTGGTGTGTTTTGTGTGTGCCTGTGTGCATCCCTAAGGGGCGTTTTCTAACAATCCTCATCTTCAATGAAGGGAAGGAACTAAACAAACAACATGATATCGCTGCCGAGCGCTCATACGCACGCGTGGATGGGTGACACGCTACAGAGGAGGAATCGTAGTGTCTTTGGCGGTGCTTGCAGGTGTGCGCGTGCGGCATCTTCCTCGACGTTACATCAATACAGCTCTTTGCTCGACCAGTGACGAGATCGAGCGGGACTCGATCGCGCGTGAGCCGGGCAGACTGCATCTTGTGTCGATACAAACTCTCTCATGAGGCGTTGATGAAAAAGGCAGTGCGGCAGGCGTCGAAGTTCCGTCGCGTGTTGCGCACTTTATTTTATCGCTTCACACAATCCGCCGAACGTTCGAAGGTACGAGCACGCGGTAGTGATGACTGGCTTCCGTTACTAAATCTCTTGCTACTCACTTTACCGTGCCGGTCCCCTTCTCCACACACAACTTCACTCCGAGCATGACATGCACAAGAAGCTTCTGTGTGCGTGTGTGTGTGCACTGCTGGTGTGCCCCGGACTGGTACCTACTCGCTACTGAGGTAGACGGTACTGCATTCACTGCATAGCGTCACACCTGGCTTTTCCCTTCTGACAGAGCACTGCGAGCTGCGCCTCGACCGACTTATAAAATGCGGGTCAGAGTGACGTCTACAGTTTAGCTTTACGAATGCTTTTCGACAGCGATGACGATAGCCTTCCAGAGGTGCCGACCATCAGGTCAAGCTCCCACACACCGCTGCCGACATCGACTGCTCAGGCACAGCG
This sequence comes from Leishmania lainsoni, assembly GCA_003664395.1. Lineage (NCBI taxonomy): Eukaryota > Euglenozoa > Kinetoplastea > Trypanosomatida > Trypanosomatidae > Leishmania > Leishmania lainsoni. Next base: position 844,283 of record RAIA01000041.1, read on the forward strand.
ACTAGAACAGCTGGAAGCAGAGTATCGCGCTACGCGGGCGGAGACCTCTGCGGGCGTCAGAGAGCTGCACGCCGCCGCCGTTCCTCGCGGCCGTTGTCGCCGTGGAAGCCGATGGAGGCGGCGTCACACATGTGGGAGGAGTGCGACGAGGCCGCTTTTTACGAGCTGCGTTTGCTTGTTCCGCATCTGTCGCCGAAGTTTACCTGCTCATACAGCGACACCGTATTGTTGATTGCCGCCATTCAGAGTGGCGGTGCAGCCTCGGGCAACCGCCACACGCTCGCAGACAAGTGTCAGTCACTTGAGGCAGACCGCCGCCAGCTGGAACAGCGGCTGGAGAAATTTCGCGCTCAGTGCGAGGATCTCAAGAGTGAGGTGGCTGAGGTGAAGCAGAAGCTGAAAGCAGTGCAGGAGGAGTCGAGGAACAGTGTCAGCGCACTGGCGCAGCGACGCGAGGAGATGCGCAAACAACTTCTGCTGGAGGAGACGCGGGTGGAGAAACTGACGGTGCGCAACAAAAAGCTCCTGATGGAAAATGACTTGCTCAAGGAGCGTGTGCAGGGAAAGCCCCGCTGATAGTCCGTGCCACCTCCCCACTTGTCTATTTCGGTGTGTGGCGGCTGTGCCGGTGTCAGCGCAGAAAAGTGAGAAACGGGTGTTTCTTTTCCCTTCTTAATTTTTGCTCATGTTCCCTTCCCCCCTCCCTTTGCCAGTTCACTCGATGGGCTCTCTTACCTTCCTCACCTCTTTCATGTAAAAGTGTGCACTCTCTTTCCTTTGGAGCTTGCGGCGTTCATCTCATCGACGAGCAACCGGCGTTGGTAACGGTATACTTAGAACTTGGGTTTTCAACGTTATACACGAACACATAGCTGAGGAAACGAGAAGGGCGCACCTTACCTTGCGAACAAGGCTTGCCGCCATCCTTCCTAGCACCCCTTCTGTGTTTTCTTGTCCTTGGTACACTTACCCTTCCCCACACGCTCCACTTTGCACGATACACATGCGCGCGCTTCTCTTTTAAAAGAGCATCCACTCTTGTTGAGAGCGAGGATACCCACGGGGATTGCCCCTCTCCATTCTCTCTTCTGACTAGAGCGTGCGTACGTGTGTCAGCCAAAAAAAAAAACCCGTCGTGAGTGTGTGCGGGGCGGGTCTGAGTTGTTCATGCTGAACTGATACTCCCTTCGTCACCTTCAACAACTGGAGGAACGCGTCTAGCAGCATCATTGCAGCCCTTCAGCGTCTCCCTGCGATGACTGGGCGATCCCTCTATTGCGGCCAGAGCGTATTGAAACGAAGGACGCACCAGTCCGCACTCGTTGGCCTTCTGTCAGCTACTCCGCCCCCTTTGAACGACGTTACTTCTTTCGATCCCTGCCCCTTCCGCACTCTCGCTCTAGCTGCATGTCTATCGAGGTCGTCCCTACGCGTATCGCTGCTGTGGTCTCGTGTCCTCCCCTCTCCTCTAAGTCTCCCACGAAAAAAATCTCGAGTGCCTCTTCATTGCAAATGGGTGTCATTCGCACAGTCAAGAAGGCGGGCAGTGGTGCCACCCCAAAGGCCGGCCAGACTATCACGGTGCACTGCACCGGCTATTTGGCGGAAGGGAAAAAGAAGTTCTGGTCCACTCGCGATGACAACAACCCGTTTTCCTTCAACGTGGGCGTCGGGCAGGTGGTCCGCGGCTGGGATGAGGGCATGTCTCAGATGCAACTTGGCGAGACGGCAGAGTTGCTCATGACGGCTGACTACGCCTACGGTGCTCGTGGATTTCCTGCCTGGGGGATCCCGCCGAACGCCACACTACTGTTTGAGATTGAGCTGCTGAAGATCGAATAGGGCATCTATGGTGGTGTGTGACTTTGTTCTAGACCGTTTGACGCTTCTTTGAGGTGCTCCCCTCTGTGTTTTTCTCGCTCCTCCGTCTTCTTGACGGCGCACCCTTCGTTGCACGTCACTGCGCCCTGTGGCAAGTGACGTGTGCCACGTATGCGCAATCCTGCACAGGCGGTCGATGGCAAGCGGTGGCAGCAACGATCACACACGCTTCTTTCCACACCCATAATAGAGATGGATGAGGAGATTCAGCAAGCAGACTACAAAGAGGCTCGCCAAGTAGAACGTGCGCTCTGCCAAGTCGTTCCCTCTCCCCGAGTCGTGTGTGCCCCACAATGAGAAGAGGCGACATGACTTGGGAATGTTGTCGTGTGCGCGGAATGGGGCTAAAGATAATCTACAAGCGCGGATCTCAGTACTTGCATAGTTGCGGCGAGGCGAGTGCAGCCATCCGCGCCGGTCTCCTTAGTTATGCAGACGAGCTCCAGTAACAGGCGTATGTCTTCTTGTCACTGTTGCTATTGTCGCGGTTATGTTTTTCTTCCGGAGGATGCGCACTCTTCCCTGATGACGAGGGGAGACCGCAGTGGACAGTATCCAGTGTCCAGTGCCCCCGTCCCTCTGTGCGGAGAAGCCAAGGAGCCCCCGCCCCAATTCCTGCCAGTGCCGAAGACCACCTCTGGCGGTGGCAGGGTCAAGTGCCCACGACGCAGGTGTGTGTGTGTGTGTGTGGGTGGGTGGGTGGGGCGGTGTAGCGCTGCGGATGTCGGCGGTCAGGCTCTGGATGGCGTGGCGTTGGAGCGGCCTGTGACGGTGGACAGGACTACGCCACCCACATGATGGGCGGGGTGTCAGCGCGACTCGAACGTACTGCACCGCCCGCGCCTGGTGCGTCCAGCTCCGGGTGGTGACTGGCAGAGAGCGGTGGGTGGTAGAGTCTGAGGCCGTGGTCGTGCTCCGATAACTGGAGCTGCATTGCTGCAACGCGTGTCTAGCGCTGCTTCGCACCAGGCGGTGAGTCCTGTGACAGGCTGGGTCCGGGGTGGGGGTTGAACTCATGTCGTTTAGCTGAAAATAGACAGCGTGGAGAGGCAATTGTGTGTGTGTGTGTGTTGTGCATGCCGCGCAAAACGTTTGTCATGGCGATGCACGCGTACTTCTGAGAGCGACTGAAATTGCTCCCCTACCGGTTTCCTTGCCTCTTCTGCCACCCTTCGACTGCCACTTACTTTTCACCTTTCCGACGGTACGCCCGCCTTTGCAGTCGTGCGGCACGCGAGCAGTTTGTGAGTGTGTGTGCATGCGCATATCGTGTTGCTTCACTAGTGCTGCTGCTCTCTCATATTCGTGAAGGTGGTAAACATGCAGTACTCAATCATTGTGCCCGCATACAAGGAGTATGGCAACTTAGAGCCGCTAACGCGCCGTGTTTTCGCTGCTTTAAAGGAGCAGGGTTTCCCCGTGGAGGCCGTTGAGATGCTCATCGTGGACGACAACTCATGTGATGGATCAAAGGAGGTGATTGAGAAGCTTCATCAAGAGGGTTTCAATGTGCGCATGGATGTTCGTACGGTGGAGCGCGGGCTTAGCAGCGCCGTCGTTCACGGTCTGCACAACACCACTGGTGTCTACAAGCTTGTGATGGATGCTGACCTGCAGCACCCGCCCGAGTCTGTGCCGTCGCTTTTCAAAGCCCTCAGGTGTGATGGGGTGGAGTTTGTCTGCGGCACGCGTTACGGTGCCGGGGTCGTGATCGACAAGAACTGGCCGGCGCACCGCCGCCTCATATCGTGGGGGGCACGTCTGCTGGCCCGACCTCTCACGACCCTCTCCGATCCCATGTCGGGTTTCTTTGGAATCCGTGATGATGTCTTTAAGCGGCATGCCGGCGAGGTTAACTCGATTGGGTACAAAATTGCACTGGAGTTGTTCGTCAAGTGCCGCGTGCAGCGCTTTGCGGAGGTAAACTTCCATTTTTCAATCCGCTCCTATGGCGAGTCGAAGCTGACCGGCAAGGTGATCTTCAACTACCTCCAGCACCTTTACGCCTTGTACCTGTTCAAGGTGGGCCCTCCGTTCTACGCGCTACTCGCGGTGACTGTGATGTTCGTTCTGTATCTCGTAGTGTTTCTCTACCACTCGCTCTTCTAGACTCTTCCTGCATTACCGTATGCCACACACGGCCGTCCAGGCGGATGTTGTTTTCCTGCCGTGTTGATGGCGCAGCAATACGGTATAACGGTGGGGGGTCACCAACACACAAGAAAGAAAGCGAAGCAATAGTTGATGAAGCGAGAGAGAGAAAGGGGGCATCGTAGTTGTGCGTGTGCGCACCCACGCGTGTGCTTTGCTGCTGCCACACCCGCCCAGGACACGAAATGTGCGTCTTTTGCATTTCTGCACTCGGAGTCAAAAGCATCCCCCTTCGTGTTACAACCTGATTACGCATGTAGATACACCCACACACATACACGCAAAGCAGAAAGTGATCGTAAGTTGCTCGCAGCAGCGCATGTAACCAGCGGCTGGGGGGGAGGGGAGGGCATGTGTTTAAGATTCGTTCACTCTACATGAAGGTGCTATTCCTGTTCTTACGGATTGTCTGCCTCTGAACAAACAATATTTCAATGGGATTACTTGACTAGACACGCACGAAACCCGGAGGCACGCGCGCTTTCAGTGTCATCCCCTGAGGGATCGACACATGATGGATTCCGGTGACGTGTGTCGTTATGCCTCCGCTGATGTAGCTGTGTGTGTGCGTGTGTGTGTATTTCTTCTGCCTTTACACCGTCATTCTTTCTGTTCTTTATATTATATCGCTGCCGTTCCACTCGCTTCTACTCGAGAGTCGATGGCGCGCACACTTCCACCGTTCCTTTTTTTTTCTTAGCTCGGTACTCTCGCTCTTCCCTATTCCCCCATCTTCTGCCCACGCTCAGCGTCAGCACAGTGCCACGGAGAGCGGCTTCATGCACCACAACCAATTCTGTAGCCAATAACGCAGCCGCAAGCAGATACAACGTCAACGTTCTCTGGTAGGGCCGAGGTCAGGTGTAGGAAGAGGACACCAGAGCTTCTTTCGTCTGTTTTGCTCCTCTTTCCTCTTGATCTCTGCTGTTACCGCTTTGATTTGCCGTCGCAAAGAGTTCCACGTGTGAAGAGGACTTCTTCGTAGAACCAAAATGTCTCGGACACAGCCCATGCCTATCAGCCGGAGTGTTGCCGTTGTGCATGATATAGCGACGACTCCTGATCAGCTGGATGCATTTAAGCGTGCGTGCCCCAACTCATGTAATTTCTTTCCTGTGAAGGATGCAGTTCAGCTGCAGTGCGTAGTGCAGCAAATCTACGCTGCGAGTCCGTCCACGTACGGTGCTGTGGTCAATCTCTGCGCAGACGGATCGGGCGGCGCCAACGGCGGCATCACATCCGCACTGACTACGCTCTTGCTTCACCACGCGTCGCTGCCCTACACAGGGTGCCGTGTTACGACACTCAACCACCCGTTCGACATTCTTCTCATGATGCTCTTCTACGCAGAGGTGCCGCTGCCGCCGTTCGCAGTAGTCGATTCTGTGGAGGCCGCGAGGCGCGCGGCGCACCGGCTCAAGGCACCGGTTCAGATCCGCAATACGTGTGGGCTGTTTGGACTCTACCATGAGTGCTGTACAACGCAGGGTGACATGGAGGCGGCCCTGGTAAGCACTTTTCAGGAGCACGGAAAGATCGTCGTGTGGGAGGTGAACGCGTCCAAGGAGCGTGCGGTGCGCGTGCTGGTCGCTGGCGGCTCAGTGAAGGGGGCGGCGGCGGCCATTCCACTTGAGTCTTGCGGGGCGGCTCCATCGTGGGCTGCGCACGCAGAAGTAGCCGCGCAGCGTTATGGTGCGGCGGTCAGTCGGTACGTCTTGTACGACTGCGGCGTGGCGTCTCTAACGCTTAACACGTCGAAAGAGGAGCCTGACAAGTGGTACTTCGAAGATATTGTGCTGAATCCTGCCATTGCTCACCTCATGGTCCAGGAAGCTGTACCAAACTTGCTGTCGGAGGCACCGAGCACCGCAGAGCTGGTCACCTCGCTGCTCGCAGAGGCGCAACAGTGCCACCCGAGTCCAACCTTTGAAATCAAGCTGCACACGGACTCTCGAAAAGGGTACCACCTGTGTGCTACCAAGACTCTTCACAAGGGTGACGTGGTCTTCGAGGATGAGTGCCGCAGCTTTGCGATGGTAACGCGTCCGTACGTGGAGCAGCACTGGGATGATCCACTCAAGAAGAGGTTTACTGAGTACGCGTGGCCGCTGGACTCCGAGGGCCACTTATACGCCATCTGGGAAGAAGACCCGCAGCGGTGGCGGCCCGTCAATCACTCATGCGACCCAAACTGCATCTTTGCCGCACCACATTCCCTCAACGTCATCGCAGCGCGCGAGATTGCAGCCGGTGAAGACTTAAGCATGGACTACGCCACCTTCTGCGACGGAACAATGAAGCCGTTCAGGTGCCTCTGCGGCGCGGACTGTTGCCGTGGGCTGATCACCCCCGATGCAGCCGCACTCATCAAATACGGCGAGCACTCGTGGCTGCGAAAGGTGCCGTCAGCTGTGAAGCCTCTTCTTCCTTGAGTACACAGACAGGGCACATCGCGATCTGCGAGCCCGTAGATAAGGAGTGTCCAAGAGGCGCTGAGAGAGCGATGCACAGCGTCTACTCTGTGAAGCTTTTTCACAAAAGCTGTCAACGCGTCTGTGGTTCGCTTTCACGTGGGAGTTTTTCTGCTGTTTTGACCAGTATGGTCTGTAGTCGTCTGCGTGTTCGTTTGGTTGTTCTCTGTGCCGCCCCAGCTTCTTCTCTCTCACTTCCTCAGCTCTTGTCATGGAGACATGCCAGCTGGTACCGCCCTATAATCTGCCCTGCAGGGCAGCGCGTGCACTAACGTTTCACAGATCTGCGGGGAAAGAAACATGAAAGGAAAGCGCAAGTCTTTTGGAGTATGCGTGCAATACCCGATTGTGCAAAGCATTTGACCCTTCCTCCCCCAAATGCACTGGCCCACACCCACTCACATTCTTTCCATAGCCCCCCCCTCTTTCCGAGGCCGCTGGCCACCCGTCCCGCCCCTTCTTTGCTGCGGTACTTTCGCTTCTCCTGCGTTTCTTCACCGGTGTGTTTGTGCACGCGTGTCGTCTGCGTTTTTCTTCCGGCATTAAAAACAAAAAGAGGCGCACCGGCTGCTTTGAGGAGCGCAAACAAACGGAGCGTAGGCGAGGAAGTCCACGACGGCTTGAACAGCCCACAAGACGCTCGTCCCACAGGTCGGGGCGCACTCACCTGTTGTACCCCCTCTCCATTTTTTCTGTTTTTTTTTTTCGTTCCCCGGCACTCGCTACATTACGCTGAATGCCCAACCCTTCATGCATGGAGCTCAGCCGACAGCTGGGATTCGACGCTGAGGAGCGGAGCTGCGTCTATTTTATTTTTCGCTTCGCACCTGTTTGTTGCTTTCATTCTCAATCGCTTCGCGGCTCCTCAGCTCCTCGGCTGACCATTGGTCTACTCAGAGCCCACAAGGGGCATTTCGCTGCCTCACCACAGTAGTGTGAGTTGCTTGGCCACACCCAGCGCACCAGCCACATGGAAGTATCTACGTCTGACAGGTATACCCACAGCGCAGTCAACCTCATGACGTGAATGCGCCATTCGAAGCTCAAGGCAAGGGGGGGGGCTGTGCAGTGGCAGCGTGGTATGCGCCTGTCTCCAGTACAGTTTCTCTCTTACATCCTTGGCATTCGTTAGGATAGGACAGAGCTGAGGACTGAGTGATCAACAGCGCGTTGGTGCCATGCTAGACGTGCGACTTTATCACGCCTGGGAGTCACGGACGGCTGACACAGAAGCTAAAGTTGACTCAGTGCGGTTGGCGACGTACTGCATGTATAGCCCTCTGCAAGTAGGTCTGCGCAAGAACACAAGACGGTTCGAATAAGAAAGGGTGCCAGCGAACTGCGGCTCGGCCATGTACCTGGGTGACGACCAATGGGACTAGCCCGACTCTTCGTTACCACCATAGTTGTCATGCGCGGCAAAGTTGTTTCACGAGGCCTTTATGGAGGCACATCAAACATATAGCATGGCCCGCGTACAAGAGCGACTTGTCTCTAACCTCATAGCAGCAGTTAATAGCATACTAGTCAGCGCGCACCTCCGCATTGCTAGCCACTCCACGGTTGATGCACGCCCGGTGGAGCTCGTTTTTGTGGTAGCCGCCATCCTCGACTGCACTGCTGACTTTGTTTTGCTTTCTAGGAAAGTGACGGCTGAAAAAGGAGAGCGGCGTAGGAGGGAAGTGGTGCACACCCTGACGGTTTTGCTCTCCTCCCGTCTCAATTGCTGTTTGGGCAGCCTCTCCGTTTCTTGTTTTGTTTGCGGGCTCTCTCTTTTTTTTTTAAGTTTGCCCACTGTGTGTGGCGTGGGCCAATCGTGCTGAACAGCGCAAATTTTCCGTTGCCCCCCTCCCCCCTCCCTCCCTCCCCACGCCTCCGCCATGTTGGGAGGATGGCAGCCGCGCCAAAGATATCTCTGAGTCTCTGCATCCCTTCCTTTTGCTCGATGTGCAGCCGCTACTGGGTGTCGTCGTCGCCCCCCTTTGTCTGTACTTCTTCTGCAGAGAGGCGCTTCTTTTCTTTCCCGCCGGCCTGCGCGCTCGCTCCTTCCTACTCTCCGCTTTTCTCCTTTGATTTCTTTTTGGTCCTTCTTGTAGCCCCGCTGGGCGACTTTCTCCGTTCTTCTGCAGACCTGCTCGCGGCTGTATCTGCATGCCGGTTCATCCCATCCATTTCCGTCTTTCCTACTTGTCTGTGAGCAGGGAAAAGCACACGGGGTGAGAGAGAATAGGCAGCAATGGGAAGAAGTACCGCGAATTTTCGGAAGATTGTCGCCCTCTCGAACCCTTCCTGGCGGCTTGTGTTCGTGCGCAGGCGTCTCATCTCTGCTGGTTCTTTGCGCTGTGAGGTGCCAAGCGACGAACGCCCTCCCCCTTTCACGCCTTCTACGGTTTTTTTGGTCTCTCTGCGCGTATGCACTCCTGCGAGTGCGGTATAGTTGTCAACTTCTTCCACTACTGATGTCTGCGGGGGACCCCACAAGACTTCCTGCGCGCGTGTACATCTTTGCTCACGTTAGCGTGTGTTGTGACTTTCCGGATGCCTGGAGGCGTTTGCGGCCCTTCGCCATCACTGCTACACTACACTTAACAACGCCGCACTAAAGCTGCGGGGAACGGAGGAAAACAGAGAGAAACAAAACCACAGCAGCGTCGCTCAGCGACCTTCTGCAGCGCAGATGACCGTAACTTGTGCATCCTGACGCTCCTCCGCCGCGGCTCATGTACCTCTGGCAGAAGTATGGAGTGACGCTTTGGCGCCATGCACGATGGCCCACTAGAAAGGGTGGAGAAATGCCGAGCGGGCTTTCTTTCGGCTGTGCTGCGGTGTACCCTCTTCGAGTCCTCTGTGACGCTGCTAAGTGTGCGCACCTCATCTACGTTGGATTGTTGTCTCTTCTTCGACTTCATTGGTCTATTGATGACGATGTGCCCTCTTCAGCAATGAACACGCATGTACTCGCGACCGTGTCGCATATTCGAGAGGGAGCTCAGAGGCGTTGTTTTTGTTTGGAGTACACGAGAGTGGCAAGAAGGGTAGCGAAGTGCCCATAACCCCCTCAACGTCTACGTAATTTCGTTGTCCGCGTTCGCTTCGTTTGCCTGACTCGCCGCACCTGCAGTGTACGCACACCGCCAAGACCGAGATACCACCGTAAGGAGAACAACAACAACACGCCCCCCCATACACACACACACGGACTCAGGTTCGCCTCTCTCTCAAGGGTGCATTCCATGTACCTGTCGTGAGGGCCTCTCGAGACGCGGGCCATTGGTGAGGAGTTGCTAAGGCAATCGAAGAAGAGACAACCGCAAAGATCTCGACTCCCCCGGGTCAAAAAGAGAAAAACCGCTTCCATCGCAGCCAAGCCAAGATCGAGGCCCTTTACTGCGTTACACTTCGAGCCCTTTGGCTTTCTCAGAGTTGTATTTTTTATTTCGCTAATCTTCACAGGATTTCCAGCTTGCCGCGCTTCAAGAGAGATGTTGTCGCGGCTATGGTGGTCGACGCTTCGCAGCTCCAAGTACGGCGACGTGCCTTTTGTGCTTCTCGGCGTTTTCATCGGATGGAACTGTGATGTGAGCTGTTCCGTGAAGGGGGTCTCCATGGTACCCACTTTGCACCCCGGTGAGTACATCCTCTTCGTTCCGTATACCCTTCTTCAGATACGCCGCTGGTTCAACGTCCCAATGGTTAACCTGAGCGATGTGGTCGTTGTCAAAGTAACCGACGACCTTTCGGTTTGCAAACGAGTTGTGAGGTGCACCACTAGCAGAGCACAGGCCGACGAATGGGGCAGAGATCACTATGTGGAAGTCGTACCTGCGCCGTACAGCACACCGGTTGCAGAGGACACAAATGGCGACGCAGGTTCCACTGACAAAGATGCGCTGGACAACCATGAACAGGCCTATTTCGACTACGTTAGTCGAAACACCATCCGCTCAAAAGACTGGGACTCGTGCATTGATCGCATTCCTAATCCTTCCCAGTGGGTCTGGCTGGAGGGTGACAACAAACAAGAAAGCTTCGACTCTCGCCGTTGTGGCCCAGTCCCCGTTGAGTGTGTTCGCGGTCTAGTTCTTGCATCCATCTGGCCCTCTCCCCATGCCCTTCGTCGGCCACCTCCATCAAATTCAGAATAGCTTCTATCCTCAGATTCAGCGAACACTGCCCTACTCCTAACCTCCGAAGCAAGGGACGCTGCACCTCACC